>CM044110.1:440082-455695 GCA_024174645.1 Lemna minuta | reverse complement strand
CAAAAACCGACCGAAGGTCGGTTAATCGGACCGGACGAAGACCGTCAGTACTGTAAGATGGCCCTCCGACAGTCTCGGTCCCAATTTGGGACGGTCCTGCAGGTTCGGTCTTGGACCGACAATCCAGAAATTAGGGCCAAATCGGGGGTGAGTTCTCAACCTCGATCACTGAAGCCAGCGATCCTTCTTCCCGAGCTATTCGAAGCTGAGAAAGCAATGCTCAATGTACAAAAGTACTGAAAGCAGTGCGTTAACAGTTCCGTATGCAGTTTTGAGAACGGCGGCCATCTCCGAAGACTTGTCCATTGTTACCGTGGGCTCGGACGAGAAGATTTTCATCTTCATGTACTTCGTGGAGCTTGAGCGACTGGGATCAAACGAGATGAGGGAGTTCATCATGCTCTCAGATGGCCAGTTGTGGTATGGACCATAGACACGAGGCTATTTAAATGGTGGAACGCTGTTTACGAACCGGATGGGGGACAGGACGACGCACTTATATAGTATCAATTCCACGTCGAACTCGACTTGTCCTCCCATGATCAATGCCCGCGATGTATATGGGTTGAAGCAACTGGAGTTCTCACCCATGGACTCCGGGGATATTGAGTCTCCGTCTTCCAGAATTCTCATCCTTCTTTCCTTTCATTTTGTCGGATAATTGGGGAAGCTTTATGCGATGATAGGGGATGAGAACTCGCAAATCAAAGGCGTGTATGAAATAAAGAACCGGTAGGGGGATCCCTGCCTCCAAAGGAACTAGCATGGGAAGGCGTAGGCTGCCTCTACGATGGATTGGTGACCCTCGGATCTTTTCTTTGTGAGTTTTCTCTCATCCAGAAATTTTTTCAAAAGTTCCGTCATCACCGCCCCGAAGAGGTTTCTTCTTTCTGGGAGGAGAAGAATGGTAGATTGGTAGGAAACTGCCACGGAGTCTCTATCTCCCTCCCTCTCTCGTAGACTTTTCGTACTCGCACTCTCTCTCTCTCCCTCCCTTTTGCACAGAGTCACAGTTGCACACACACACTCTCTCTCTCCCTTCCTCCCTCCCTCTTGCTCTCTCTCAGTCTCGTCTCTATCTCTGAATCACTCTTATCCTCAAATTTTCTATGAATCACTATTATCTAATAAATGAATCCATGTAGGTATATCTAATAAATCAATATTATAGTTTGAAGATCTATGGGATATAAAAAGTTCTTCTCAAATCAAAATTAGATTATAAGTAAAATTAGAATATTTAACGACCAAAATTATTGGCAATCAAAATTTTATTTGATATAATTTTATTCATAATTGACATAGATAAGGTTGAGTCGAGGAGACCAAAATTAAGACCAAACCGAACAGTGACCGAGGTTCATCTAGACTAAGACAAAGACTGAATTAAGGTCTAGACTGAGTGGTTTGCCAAAAATTGATCCGTGACAAAGACCGTTGAACCCTATCTATTATCATGTGACTTATGGATGGATGTTGATGTTGATGCCAATGTTAGGGGCACTAGGATGCCAGAGCATTTTGGATAACTATTATGAGATGTCATCATCTGCTATTAGATATCAAATCCGATATCAGATTATGATATCAGATATTCATAAAAAAAAGATAATAATCATTTTTCGTGAGTATAATTTGCAATGTCAAATTAATGTAATCCATATTCCAATCAAGAAATTTTTATTTTCTCGTCTAGAAGTGATAACATGCTAATTAGACATGATAATACATGATTATTAATGCATATTAAGGCATACAAGATTTCATTCATATGCATGTTATCATATTTATGAATATTTATCTATCATTCTATGAAAAAGTCATTACAATCTCAAGGCACTTTAATTTAGGGTTAATTATTATAAATTAAAGATAAATTATTTTATAACCCATCTTAACTTGAGATTATATGTAGTTTTTAATGTTAAATAATAAGAGAAGTCATTTTTATAAACATTCATTTAATTTTCTAAAGTTAAAATCTTAAGTGAAATATAAATTAAATCTCTTGTTATTTATTAAATTTGACTTTTTAGAATGACATATAATTAAATTTCTGATCAAATGAAAGAAATTTCGATTAATTTGGAGTTATATTTTGAAAGTTATTAATTTTCTAATTTTTCGGGATTTTTCCTGAATTTTTAATGAATTTCTAAGGAGTTTTCGGAATTAAATATCAAATTTTCTAATTTAAAATCGATTTTCCAATTTATTTTAAGCACACATGTGACGTGGCGCAATTAGAGCCGTCCGATCAGATCGTGATCAACAATCGCGATGAGGAGGCGACGTGGCAACGTGAGGAGCGTCCGATCGCGCGTCGATCTTCACTTAAATTGATGAGGATACGTGACGAAATCAGGGTTCACCGGATCGTCTTAATCTCGATTGTTGATCGCGAGAGTTATAACGGTCGAGATTAAATCGCAGAGAAATGCATCTGATGCGACCGATCGCGATCCAACGATAGGCGTTTCAAGACGTTTTATAACGCGTGGCGACGTGGCTTCATCTCGAGCGTCCAATCGCAATCCAACGGCCACGACTTAACATTAATAATTCATGATCATGTGTTTCATCAGAGCCGTTGATCAGTTTCATCGGACGCTTACGCCCAAATGTCCAATAAATTGAGATGTTATTTGTATTTGTAAAGCATTCGAGAGCAATTCAATCAAACTGAACTATTTAGACACCAAATCTCTTGAATCTCTTGATCACAATCACTTCTAGACTCGTTTCCATGTCCACGGAGTGCTTAAGATCAAGATTTGGATGATCGACGAGGAAGAAATCGACGCTTGAACTCCACGATCGCGATTTTTGAATTTTTTATGAAAAGCCTTGATTCCGACGATAAATTGGATCAATTCGATCGCAATCGTGGGTTAGGGATTGTGTTTTATCCTAATCTATTGTCTTTTACCGTTTAATTTCCGTTTAGATTAGTAATTTTGAGTTAATTTCGTTTTATTTTCATTAATTTTGCTCTTTATGATTTCGGAAAATACCCCTCTCTTCGATCTTCAATTTCTCTGCGAAATCAAAGTAAAAATTCGATGATTTTTATTCCGTGGAATCGTCTTGAAGTTCTCTTTCATAAAATATAATTTTTCCCAATTTTTATCATCGATTCATTGTCCGATTTGATCAAATTCGAAGAGATCATCAGAAATTTCCTTAATTCCCTGTGGATTCGACCCATATTTACCATTATACCCCTTAATTCGAGATATTTTCATTAAATTGGTATGTTTGGACTTTATTTTTTACAAGAATCGGTGTGCAATTAATGACCAAGAAGCCACTCAATGATACATGTAGGAGATTCTTCGCCACTCAATGACATACACACATAGGATTACATTTTGACTTTTGAGGCCTTGTTCTTAGGCAAACTCTATTCTCTCGCCCAATTAATATTTATTTTGCATTTATTCCATATTTTTACATGAAATTATGCCAAAGGATTGTTGACCAATGATGTATATGGGTTGAAGCAACTAGAGTTCTCACCCACGGACTCCAGGGATATTGAGTCTCCGTCTTCCAGAATTCTCATCCTTCTTTCCTTTCATTTTGTCGGATAATTGGGGAAGCTTTATGCGATGATAGGGGATCAGAACTCGCAAATCAAAGGCGTGTATGGAATAAAGAACTGGCAGGGGGGTCCCTGTCTCCAAAGGAACTAGCATGGGAAGGCGTAGGCTGCCTCTACGATGGATTGGTGACCCTCGGATCTTTTCTTTGTGAGTTTTCTCTCATCCAGAAATTTTGTCAAAAGTTCCGTCATCACCACCATAAAGAGGTTTCTTCTTTATGGGAGGAGAAGAAGGGCAGGAAACTGCCGCGAAGCCGCTATCTCCCTCCCTCTCTCATAGACTTTTCACACTCTCACACTCTCTCTCCCTCCCTTTCGCACAGAGCCACAATCGAACACTCTCTCTCCCTCCCTTTCGCATAGAGCCACAGTCTCATACTCTCTCTCCCTCCCTCCCTCCCACCTCGCTCTCTCTCAATCTTTCTCTCCCTACCTTCCGTACAGAGTCACAGTTGCACACTCTCTCTCCCTCCCTCCCTCTTGCTCTCTCTCTCCCTCTCTCTCTCTCTCTCTCTCTCTCTCTCCCTCGCTATCTCTCAGTCTCATCTCTATCTCTGAATCACTATTATCCTCAAATATTCTATGAATCATTATCTCTAATAAATGATTCCATGTAGGTATATCTAATAAATCAAAATTATAGTCTGAAGATCTATGGAATATAAAAAAATTTCTTAATCAAAATTAGATTATAAGTATCATATTATAATAGATAATAACAAAAATATTCACAATTCAAAATTTTATTTGATATAATTTTATTCATAATTGACATATATAAGGTTGAGTCGAGGAGACCAAAATTAAGATCAAACTGAACCACGATCGAGGTTGATCGAGACTGAGACCAAGACTGAATTAAGGTCTAGACTAAGTGGTTTGTCAAAAATCAAACCATGATAGAGACCGTTGAACCCTATCTATTATCATGTGACTTATGGATGGATGTTGATGCTGATGCCAATGTTAGGGGCACCAGGATGCTAGAGCATTTTGGATGACTATTATCGGATGCCATCATCCGCTATTAGATATCAAATCTGATATCAAATTATGATAGCAGAAATTCATAAAAAAAAGAGAGATAATAATCATTTTTTGTGAGTATAATTTGCAATGTCAAATTAATGCAATCCATATTCCAATCAAGAAATTGTAATTTTCTCATCTAGAAGCCAATGCAGGATAAATGAAGGAGATTCTTTGCCACATAATGACTCATGCCTCGTTGACTTCATCTATATATCAAGGGCACATAGGTTTACATTTTGGCTTTTGAGGCCTTGTTCTTTGGCAAACTCTATTCTCTTGCCCCAATTAATATTTATTTTGCATTTATTCCATATTTTTACATGAAATTATGCCAAATGATTGTTGACTGCCCTTGAAATGTGTAGAGATTCCACCCCTTGAATGTTGAAAGCATGTGTAGAAGAATCATAGATTTCAACATTTTATTGAGCAAAATTGGGACATCTTCAAGATTAGTATGAGTCTACTCTACAAGTGACTTGCTTGAATGTCGACACTCGTCATTGAAGAATCATAAATTTTAGCCTTCAATCTAGTGACATAGAATGATCTTCCTATCACCTTCAAACTAAGTGGCATAGAATGCCCTAAATGTGTATGTAGGGTTAGACAAGGAGTACGAGTAGATTTTTTATGATTTCCCCGTGATTTTCTCTCTTAAAATCAAGACGGTCTTTCTTTGATATCTTCCTCATTTCAAATCCAGTTGACACATGGTTTGATGCATTGGATTTTATTCTAAAATCTCTTTCTAAACTCCAACTAAATTTATTTTCTCACGTTTATGTCCTCTAATGTGACTAAATTTGACCGAGTTTTTTCCATTGCTATCATCAACCCAATTCCCTTTGGATTCAATTAGAATTGACCATTATACTTGATTTTAATTATATCTAGAGTGGATATATTTTCCTTTTGATGCATAAACATATACCTTAATCTATGCTTCAACAACCTTGTGTTCCATGCTTTTCAGGGGCATATGAAAAATTATCTACATACATGTTAGAAGTCGTGAAAATATGTCCATGACCTCACACATGATATGCATATCCATAAAAAATTGAGACGAGTGAATAGTTAGATGACGAGGATGAACACAAGAACAATGAACGAATACCTAACATTTGGGTTGATGCTTTGGAGTCAATTATCCGAGAGTTTTCCTTAGAGGCATGACATGCAAAGGTACCTACGATAATCAATATCTCCCATTATCATTGAAGAAATATATGTGCGAGTCTCCTTACAGCCACAACTCCATATACTCATCCTCAGATATAGTGACCATATATTGCCTCCAAAATAGTTTAAAAGGTCATTTTTCTTTCCAAAGTACTAACATGAAGCAAATGCTTTGGGTTAAGCACTTTGATCTTCACTTAGATGTCTAGAGGGGAAGTTTGCAAAAAATGAGAGAATTTTGAAGGACACTTCCTTTTACCATTTTTGGGGTCCCAAGAGTAAAACAAAAATAAAATTTCTGAATTTTTCTGAAATTTATTGATTTAAATTTCTCAAATCAAATATAAAATGAGGAAGATATGCCCAAAATAGTGAAAATATACCTTTTTTTAGTGGGCTTAACTAGCCGCAAGGGTCACAATATGCTAATGGTCTTCAATCAAATAACTGAGAATTGATAAAACTTGGTCATGGATCCGAGAGATCCAAAAGAAGGATCTGCTAGGACATCTCATTTTTATTTAAAGAAACACGATGCGTGACACGTTGATTCAATTCAGTTGTTGAAAAAATCAATCGCCAACTAAATGAGTTCAAAATCACTTTAGTTGATTCTTAATTAAGTGCTGTTGATGAATTAGGTTCAAAACCCATATAGAATGAAAAATAACATTTGAGATGCTTTGGAATTCGGTAAAATTAGATGATGAAAAGGGACAAGAAATTAGGTGAAATGACATATTTAAAAATTATAAATATACATCTTTGGAAGGAATAAAAAATGATGCAAATAAAAGTTGAACTGAAAAGCAATGTGAGAGAGTTTAGAGGAAGAACTAATTTTGAAACTTGGCAACCCTTGGTGATTCTTGATTCGTTGCTTTTTGAAGAGTCCTATATTTCTGATCAACAAATCTCATGAGTATAATAATTAACGGAAGAATTTTATTTTTAATTTTGGTGAGCCATTTGTGTGATTCTTCAAAAACCTTGATTTGGCATAAATTAGAGTGATCCTTCACGTCTATTAAGCTCTATGATGAGAAAATTCTCAGATCTATGCAAAATCAAGTTTGATTTAGTTACTTACATCAATCAATAGGATTGTGTTCTTCATTTCCTCTCTTCTCGTGCTAAAATTTCCTTTTTAAGCTTTTCTTGTCAAGATACTTCATCGTTCTTGAGTCAAGCTGTGTGTCATTGGGCTTGTTAAAATAAATTTTATGTCTTCTTTCCCATTCCAGGTTCCTCTTTATATTCTATATACACAAACCTCTAATTCACCAATATTTTTTTAATTTCAAATAAATCATCATATTCAAATGCAATTCTTTGTGGATTTGACCCTTAGCACTAGATAACTTGATTTTGTTTATTATTTAGTGAATTAGATTTATTAATTTATCTTCAAAATCATGTTTAAACATTCGTAGTCAACATTGCGTGATTTATTCTAATGAAGGGTAATTATTTGGTCATAAAAAATGCACGTTCACATGTCATAATAAAAACCAAACTCACTTAATTTAACGTTTAATTAGGATTCAATGAGAATAGAGGTGAGTAAGGTTCGAATCCACGGAGTATTAGGATAATTTCTTGATATGTTTTCAAATCTGATCAAATTTGATGACGAATTGAGATGAAAAATTAGGAAAAAATTATATTCTTTGAAATTAGACTCAAAGATCTATCAACAAAATAAAAAATCACTCAATTCGGACTTATATCCACAAAGAAATCAAAGAGTGACGTAAGAGATAGAAAATCATTTGTGAAGAGAGAGAAAATGACAAAATTAACTAAAATTAACCTTACCTAAGCCTTGAAAGTAAAATATCATGCTAAATGACAAAAATAGTAGAAGGAAAACATGTAATCCAACCCAAAATCATGATCAAACTAGATCAAGGATTTTTATTCCAAACTTTCAAAAATAGACCTTTGTAGTTCAAGCGATGAATTTTCTCAATTCTTTTGAAAAAAATCTTGACGTCAAGCATTCCTCAGATGCAAAAATGAGTCTAGAACATGACTGAAGCAAGAGATTCAAGGATTAATATGTTAAAACAGTTCGATTGATTGAAACATCCAAGAGTACATTTTTTGTTGAAGAGAGATTATATTAGCAAGAAATTTGGCTTGGCCATTGGATTTGACACCTAATCTTTTATCACTAGCTCATAAAAGATTTCAATATTTAATTGATGCCTTTAAGTCACGACTGTCAGGTCGAAGATGGAGTGCCAGAATTTTGTGTGGCCTATAAGCCAATCACACTTCCAAGTATCTCGTTTATGTTCATTGAAATGAAATTTATTCATTATTATTCTTGTGTGATGTTTACAATGAATTCCATGAGCATATGTAATGACTAAGTAAATTATGATGAGATCATAACACAATGATCACTAGTCTGTAAACATATGTCTTAAATATTCTTATTTGTGGGACATTAAAAAAGAAAATCAAATTATCCATAAATAATAACACTATATGATCTGACTCATATTATGAGTATATGGAGACAATAAATTTATCTATATTAGAGAAAGCGTTCACTAAATTGATCAATATAAATCCCTAAATAGCATTATACCTAACTGCCAATCAGGTTAACTCATGACACAGTTGTATATTTGGCCTTTTGACTTGAGACACCAAAGATATCTTGTGGATGGATGACCATGTTTTGATACTAACTTACGAATCCCTAGCCACGAGATCTTTGAAACTTCATATATTAGATACAACACAAAGTTTTTGAAGATGATTGTGTGCTCAAGATGGGATCATCCGCCCTCAACATTTAAGGAGATTAACTCGAGGGCTGAGACGCAATGAAATCCTTGGCCAAGGTAGTAGAAATATTAAAAGAGTTATGAATGATTTCCTACATGCGTCAGTACTAAATTGAGTGACCGACTAGGATTTTATAGTTAACCATACCCTAAGTCATCCATGAGTCTCGTGCGGATGAATGATTATACATACATGGTAAACAATAACAGAAAGATTCAATGTGAGAGTTCTTATATACTCCATATCTCCTAGAGTATGTCGTGTAGCTTGGCACCCAACAGACTGTCAACTCAACCTATCGATTAAGTGAAATCGATCATTTGGTAATTAATCTATATGTTGATGTAGATAATTAATAAAGGTTGACCAATAAGGTGTTATTGGGTCCATAGAGTTATTAACTAGTGAGATATATGGACATAGAGGGTCACACACATAAGGTCTATGGATATTGATAGATATAGACATAATTACGAGGGTTTTTGTAAAAAATCCACATACCAAAAGTCTATTAATAGGGGGAGAATGGCTGCAACTTAAGGTGCCCATACATGCATTGTGAAAATTCTCTTCTTTATTCTCTTACTCTCTTGGTGAAGAGCTTTGAAAAGGAGATCCAAACTATTTGAGATCATACATAAATAACTTCAAGAATTCTCTCAAGGAAACCTTATATGTTTTTTTCATACATACTAGATGTTATTGGAAACCTTCAAGAACTCCCTCCATATTTTAAATATCCGATTCAATGTATCCCGTTACATTCAATGTTTTGATTGAAATTTTGGAAGGTTTATGGACCTCAGAACCCATCAAGACTTCATTATAAACATCACATGTTCATAATAATGTATATGAGGTTTACAATTAAATGAATGATATGTGTATATTCTAATTGTCCTGTAGACCGCTCATAGTCATCGAATTGGAGGAGGGAGGGCAACATGCCATTAGCGATGTGGAGGCATTGGTGACAACAACAAGGAGATGATCTAGATAGCAGTGTCAGAATTGTTGCAAGGACAACATGGGCACGTTAGGGGATGAATCCATGCCTTTGAAACCATTTGAGAGGGTGAAAACATACAGATAAAAACAAGAGAGAACATACCTCTATATATTGAGGAGAAGATGACAAAATATGAGATCTATCTTGTGTGGGACTTTGATCTTATTGGGCCATAGTCTGACACCTATATATTATCTAACAACTATATTATTGAAATTAAACGAGAATGGAAAAAGAAGGGAATATTTCTTGAGTCTACAAATTTGTCCCTTTTAGAGAGTAACTATTGTAGTGGGCTGCTTATTGGTGGCCCAAGGAACCCAAAGTTCTTTATCACTTTGACTCATCTTGGCTTGGATTTTCTTCTTTTTTAGGTGCATTTCATTTGCCTTTTCATTTTTTAATGATTTTGTGCGTAAATTTTAGATTATTTGGTATTTTAATAAGAAAGGAAACCTCCATGATTATCTGTCATGTAGTCAAAGGGCATGCAAAACGTCTTCAAGCTTTATTTTTAAGCAGTCTTCAATAGTTCAATTTAAGTAGCTCTGGGTTCCCTGCCCGCCATTTCCTTCATCCCTCGCTTCTCTCCCGCCACTGCGTCTCCTCTCCTGCGACCCCGATCCCTCGTCGAAGGCGTCAGCAGGCATGTTGTGGGTAGACAAACACAGGCCTCGGACGCTGGACAAGATCACCGTGCACGAGGACATCGCCCGTAACCTGAAGAAACTGGTTTGCCATCCCTCTTCCCTTCTAGGGTTTCCATTCCCTAATTCTCTTCTCCTCTCAGGTCTCGGAGCAGGATTGCCCTCACCTGCTCTTCTACGGCCCCTCTGGCGCCGGCAAGAGAACCCTCGTCGTCGCGCTCCTCAAGCAGATCTTCGGCCCCGGCGCCGAAAAGGTTCTTCTAATTTTATTCTCTATCTGTTCATTCGAGTAATTTTAGCGTCCCTCCTCAGGTGAAAATGGAGAACAAGACTTGGAAAATCGACACGGGGAGCCGCACGATCGAGTTAGAGCTGACGACGCTGTCCAGCGCCCACCACGTGGAACTCAATCCCAGTGACGCCGGCTTTCAGGACCGGTACATCGTCCAGGATATCATCAAGGAGATGGCCAAGAACAGACCTATCGACTCTAAAGGCAGAAAAACCCACAAAGGTTTACAAAAAAATCTATCTTTAAGAAAACTTTTTACAGACATCTGTATATTAACTAATTTATTTGGTATCAGTGCTGGTGCTCAACGAAGTGGACAAGCTCTCGAGAGAAGCGCAGCATTCGCTGAGGAGGACGATGGAGAAGTACAGCTCTTCTTGCCGTCTGATCCTCTGCTGCAATAGTTCCTCCAAAGTCACCGAAGCCGTCCGATCTCGCTGCCTCAATCTCCGGGTCGGCGCTCCCTCCGAAGAACAGGTTCGATCGATCAAGACAACTATTCAATTCACAGCTCGATTCTTGATGATCCGTGGCTACCAGATTGTGAGCGTACTGGAGTTCATCGCGAAGAAGGAAAGTCTGCAGCTGCCTCGCGCGCTGGCGTGTAGGATTGCTTCTCTCTCGAATCGCAATCTCAGGAGGGCGATTCTCTCTCTAGAAATGTGCCGCGTGCAGAAGTACCCGTTCTCAGAAGATCAGGTTGTCCCGGCCATGGATTGGGAGCAGTACGTCTCTGAGATTGCATCTGATATTATGAAAGAACAGAGTCCCAAAAGGTTTTTTCTTCGCTTTATCATATTACGAACTTGCTGGTGTCTTCATGGCAGATGTGAATTTCCGATAGGAAACGCGCTGACGTCGTATTAGTGTTCAGGCTGTTTCAGGTGCGCGGCAAATTTTATGAGCTACTGATGAATTGCATCCCGGCCGAGATCATCATCAAAGTAAGGATCATCATGGAGTTCTCTTGATCCGATTTCCTTACATAATTTCTATCGAGAAATATTATTTATGAATTTATTTGTTCATGCAGAAACTGCTGTCGGAGCTGCTGAAGAAGCTGGACTCGGAACTGAAACACGAAGTCTGTCACTGGGCCGCTTACTATGTTCGTGATTCGTTTGCATTTTAAAAGATCCCATTTTCTCTCTATTGCTCTTCTTCTCTCTCTGTCTAAATTATGCTGAGAAGCTGCGTTTTGAATGGATGCAGCAACACCGAATGCGTCTGGGTCAGAAGGAGATATTCCACATAGAAGGTATGGCATACCCTCTTTCAAATGATCGTTACCGACTTTCATATCATAGTGACGATAATCATGATGGGTTTTGTTTAATGATCGATGAATTGATTGATTAATGTCTGGAATGTGTGCCTCGCAGCTTTTGTGGCCAAGTTCATGAGCATCTACAAGCGCTTCCTCATAGCTACCTTCGGCTGAGGTCGGCCGACTCTAGGATGAGAGAGAGAGATAGGTTGATGCCCCTTGTAGAGCGTGTTCGCTGTTTCTGATGCTCAAAAACTCGCCTTTTTTGATCTCATATGAGGTTTGATGATACAAAAGTGGCCCACCCCAATCATTCGAAGGCGAATAATTTCCTCGTTAGGCTTAAAAAGAGATCGATTTGATCATGAAAGAGGGATCAACAACGGCAGAACACCGGAGCAGCGAACAAAATACGAAGAAGCGGCGACGAGGAGAGAGAGATTCAAGGGTGCCTAGCCTGGAAATCCTTCATGAAAGCGACGAGCTTCTCAACTCCGGCAAGCGGCATGGCGTTGTAAATCGAAGCTCTCACTCCGCCAACGGAGCGATGCCCCTTGAGCTGCACCATCCCTTCCTTGGCCGCCTCCTCGATGAACTTCTTCTCCAGCTCCGACTGCGCCAGCGTGAACGGCACATTCATCAGCGATCTCACGGCCCTATCCACGGGACAAACGTAAAATCCCCCGCTGCCGTCAATCGCATCGTAAAGAACCCCTGCCTTGTGCTCGTTCTTCTTCTCCACCTCGGCCAGCCCTCCCTGCTCGATCAAATCCTCGAACACCAGCCCGCATATGTAAATCGCCAAGCACGGCGGCGTGTTGTACAGCGACTTCGCCTCCGCCTGCGTCTTCAGATCCAGCATCACCGGCGTGATGGCCTGCGATTGCCCCAGAAGATCGTTCCTCACGATCATGATCGTCACCCCCGAGGGGCCCACGTTCTTCTGCGCGCCGGCGTAGATTAATCCGAATCTTGAGACGTCGACAGGCTTGGAGCAGAAATTGGACGACATGTCCGCCACCAAAGTCGTCTTGGGGTTCGCCGGAAACGGGTAATCTTTAAATTCCACGCCATGGATCGTCTCGTTGGCGCAGATGTGGAGGTATTTGGCGTCCTGG
The DNA here is from genome assembly GCA_024174645.1 of Lemna minuta. NCBI lineage: Eukaryota > Viridiplantae > Streptophyta > Magnoliopsida > Alismatales > Araceae > Lemna > Lemna minuta. The sequence continues at coordinate 442,739 of CM044110.1, read as the reverse complement.
GTCTGCGGGATGTGATCGAAAGGAGAGATCTTGGTGTACTTTTCCGGCTTTCCCGTCCAGACGAGGTTCGCCTGGCAGTATTTCTGGGCTTCTTTGTAGGCCTTGTCGCTCCAGGATCCGGTGACGATGAAGTCGGCGGGATCGGACGGCGACGAGCAGAGGTTGAGTGGGATGCCGGCGAACTGGGTGGTCGCGCCGCCCTGGAGGAAGATGACGGAGTAGTCCTCGGAGATTCCGAGGAGTTGACGCAGATCGGCTTCCGCTTTCTTGATGACGAAGTCGAATTCTTTTCCCCTGTGACTCATCTCCATGATGCTCATGCCGCTGCCGCGGTAGTCGTGAAGTTCCTCCTGCGCCTTGAGGATGACCTTCTCGGGGAGAGTTGCCGGTCCGGCCGCGAAGTTAAAGACGCGGTTCGAGGAGCGCGACGGTGGCGCCGGAGCCGCGATGGGGGAAGGTGCGGCCGCCGTGCAGCGGATCTTTCTGGGTTTCCTCTGGAGGAGGAGGGAGCCCGGTAAGGAGGAGAAGCTCGCGGCAGCCATGGCCAGATCTTGAGATTGAGAGGAATCGAGCGAGAAGATGTTCGGACTTACAGAGCTAAAGGACGACGGGTGATTTATATTAGACAGAGGAGGGTGCAGCCCTAGAGGGCCCACTTGTTTGCTTTTTGGGCCCCGCGTGGGAAGATCTTTTTCTGCCACGCGGCAAGCAACGCAGGGTCTATTGACTTGGGCCGCATGCAGACAAATTGCCTCTCTAAATGACCTCAGCCCATTATGGAACGCAATGTGATGGTCTTCGCAGGGCTTTCGAAACGACAATATGCGCATAACGTCAGAAATGGACGACATTTTGATGGCCTTTTCAATTTTCGCGAATGTGGGCTTGCATGAAAACAATGCTACCGTATTATCGATGATGAAGGAACTTCTTTTGTATTTCAAACATAATACATCAATAAAATTCAACTATATTTTCGAGAAATATATCTTCTATTGCAGGAAAAAAAAACATGTATGAGGAAAATCCACAATGATGCTTGAGCTCTTGTTGGAATATCCTCCTTAGGTCCATAAGGATGTTGGCCCATTATACCCTACTTTTCCCACTCTCTCCACTATCTCTCTCTCCCTCTCCCTCTCCCTCTCCCTCCCTCCTTATGAGCACACACTAAAACCTTCCTTCCTATGAGTGTGCTCTAGGGTTTTCTCTTCCCCATATGGTATCAAAGCTCAACATTTTTTTGGGTAAGTTTATGCAGATACAACATAAATCTTTTTGGACATATTTTTATGGGGTTAACATCATATAGTGGCACGACCTTTAGGTTAATTATCAGATACTGGCACGACCTTTTTTCACGCTCAAATAGTGGCACGACCTTTTTCGATGGCTCAGATACTGGCACCACCTCAGCATTCCCGCTGAGGTGTCATTTTTTATTTTTTCCTCCCCCACCTGGCTGCCACCTGGTCCTGCTTATTCTCTCTCTCTCTCTCTTTATTCTCTTCCTCTCTCTTCATTCTCTCTCTCGTCATTCTGTCTCTCGTCGTTCTCTCTCTCTCTCTCTCTCTCTCTCTCTTCCAGTTTCCCGCAAGCGGAGAGCCGAGGGCGACGAGCCGAAGACGAACTCAAATCTGCGCCTCCGATTACTAGAATCAGTAAGAACGAAGGTACGGAGTCATCCTCGTGAGAGAGAGAGAATGACTCCGTACCTTCGTTAGTTAACCTTGATAGCTCCCCCGGGATGGGCCCCACATGGCCGTTCTCCCTTAGAACAAGACTCTTCAACGAGGGCGCCAGCAGGGAAAGAAAAGAAGGGATTCAAGTAGGTTTTAATGAGGAGCACTGGTAGAGGAAGAGAGATTTCAAGTGCCGGAGTTTAGAGAGAGAAGGGTGCAAGAATGAGGAGTTCTGGTCGCAGATGGGGAAGGCGGTGTCCAGAGATAAGGCGCCGAAGGATAGAGAAATGACGTGGAAGACGTTATCGTGGTCCGAGCATGCACTCTATGCCGTGCCGCGCCTCGGCAGACGCCGGGGATGGAGGCAGCTCAGGAGTTGCTGCGTGGCACTCATGATGGCGCGGGACCGCACGCCGCTCCGTGCGGTCGCAGTGAACGCGCCGGGCCGGGACCGATGGCTGCGGGGAGTTGAGCAAGGAGTCGTCGGAAGTAATAGCAGTAAAAGTCTGAAAACGAGAAGAAAGGGAGAATGTTAGGGTTAGTGCAATGAAGAAGATGATAGCCATGGCTAGGGGATGAGGAGAGAGGGAGATGGTGGGAGAGCTTAAATGGAAGGAGGAGTTAGTCATGTGAGCGAAAGATCGCACGAGGTGGACCGAGGAGGTACAGCTTCTTGCCTAACGCCACTATCGCCCCTGGCTCCCATGTCGTAGCAGGAGCTCACGTCTAGAAAGGTCAACTTGGACAGCTTCGCGCCGCTAGCTCCACGGCCTCATCGCAAACGCAGCTCAACCGCATTGCCGGACTCTCGAGGGAACGCGCACTTCAAAAGACAGGATACAAATGTGTGGATAAAAATAGTACATAGTAAGAGATATGCAGATCAAAGTAAATAAATCGGTAATTAGGGATAAGAAAAGCTTGCTTGTCCGCGATGTAGTTGAAGTTGTTGTCATCGATGTAGGCAATGCGAAG
>CM044110.1:389763-439582 GCA_024174645.1 Lemna minuta | reverse complement strand
AGACCGTGTGAAATCGACAACCTCGCGGTCTCGTCTTGTCAAATGATGAAGACTTAGAAAAATTCAACAATTTTTCAAAAACTTAAAAAATCTAAATTCTAAAAACTTCTATTTTCCAAATTATTGGATTAGTACCACCTATGCTTTTAAAAATCACTCTGCGATTTTACTCGCGATTTAAAAATCACTTATAATTTTTGCTTTTATCCACATCACTCGATTTGGATTAGCAATCACGGAGAAATCAAAGAGCGAAGTGAGGTGAAATTTTCGAAATCGCGAAGAACATAAAGCGAAATTGAAAATGAAATTAAACTAAGTTACGATTCTAAGCTAAAAATTGATGATACATGACGATAGATTAGAGGGAAAACTTGTTTTCTAACCCGAGATAAAAATCGAATCAATCCAATTGATCGCCGGATCGACGGCTATTCATTCCGCGAATTCAAACGTGAACATCGGTGTTCAAGAGACAAACTCTCCTTGATCGATCGATGACGTGTCATTTTTGTGCGTCGTTAAAAACCAAAGACGATGGTCAAACAAAATTTATAAAACCGAACTCACAAAGACAAGATATAATAATCAAGTATTGGGTAAGTATCGGGTCGATCCACAGAGAGCAGGGTTGACTTTAATCGCAGAGTTGACTTGGTCAAACTTAGGTTTAAAAGGAGTTTTAAATAAGAGAAAATAAGATGTAAGATATGGAAATGATATAAATAGGGTAAATAAGAAGTTTTAAGAATTGAAATCTCGGATTTGACAGAGAAAAGTCAAAAGTCAAAGTCAAAGCATTGACTTTGACCAACAGTAGGTATTCTGCAAAATCAGAGAATCAAATAGAGTCAGAAGATTACGAAAAATAGATATTTAGAAACTAGAGAGAAAATGGAATTTACTGATATATATTTCGTAATTTTTGGATAAGAAATGGATTTATTATGAATTATTGAAAATCAATTATCAGAAAATCCCCGAAATGAATACCTCAGAGAAAATCTTCAAATTGAATGCCCAAATGAAATCCAAATCCTGAAATTTATATGTCAATAGAAAGCTAAGAACCAGAGGAATACAAAAAGACCAAAATTATCAAATTCTGATTTGTCAATAAAAAGTAATTGACCCCGAAAGTCAACGTTTGACTTCTGATGAAAGATGAACAGTCCGTGGTCAAACGTTAAATTGAAGGGTCAAATGAACTCGGAATTTGATGAATTTGCTATCCACGAAAAGCTGATGAAAAGAGGAATCCAATGAAACCAAAATCAAGTGATTTGGAATTATAATCAGATAGATATCCTATTTTTAAAATCAGCGACTTTTCAGATCAAAATTTGGGGAAAATGAAGAACACTATGAACTAATTTGCAAAATTAAACTTCTAAATCTAATAAAAACTCAAATTACCTCCTGATAATCGATCGAATCTCACTACTAACACGATTGCCGCAAGGATGGGGCTCCAATTCTCGTGGATTGAAGCGAATTTGCTCGGATTCTTCCTCGTGGACGTTCGGAATTCAAGGGGAAAATTCGATGAAATCAAGGAGAATTTCGTGATCAATCCCGCTCCAATTGCTTCGCAATCGAGTCTAAACGCGGGGGGAACACGATGAACTAGAGATCTTCCTCGAAACTCGCTTAATTTATTCACGAGTTGATCAAAAGTTAAAGAACAAAAGAGAGGGAAATACATGCTTTTAAAGAGGGAATTAGGCCCGAAATCATGGCCAATTGAAGCGGTTGTGGGCATCGTTTGAGGGCGTCGTGGGAGCGGTTCCTTGGGGTTTCAATTCCGCAACAAGATTGACTTCAATTTCGCTTCAACACGAGCCCCGATCGTGGCACGATCGAGCCACGATCAGGCCACGATCAGGCCATGATTGAGCGTCGATCGTGGTCCTGGATCTCGGTCGGCCGCCGTCTTCTCAGGTTCGGATGATTCCGCGATGAAAGGAGGTCCCAATCGTGACACGATCGAGCTCCGATCGCGCCGCGATCGGGTCACGATCGGGCTACGATCGTAGTTCTTCGTCATGCTCCGTCTGCCGTTCGATGAAGATCTGAACGTGATCCATTTCTGCGAAGAGCGTCCACCGTCTGATGAGATTAGATCGCACGACACACGGTACTCTCCTCGCGCGAGATCACGTCCATCTGATGAAGATCCCCCGGTCCAGATCGATCCACGTGCGTCGCCATTTTGCGAACAATCGCAGCCGTTTGATGCATCTCAAGCCCTTCAATTCGATGACGATCGGGAAGTCCTCGAGTTGCCACGTGGATCGGCAGAAACCGCGTTGCATTTAATGCACGCGGTTTCCTGCATTTAATGCAGCAGTGCGGCGCACTTAATGCGTCAAAAGCGGCCTCTGACACCACTTGTCCTATTAGGCGAGGGAAAAGGGTCGCCTTTTTTTCATTGGTCCACGTCGCGCTCGACCGTTATTCCTGAAAAAGAAGAGTATTAAATGCATTTGTCCTATTAGGCGGGGAAAAATACCATCTTTTTTTTCATTGGTCGTCGCCTCCTCGACTGGCGTGCATCGGGTAAGCGGACGAAAAAGTTTTGTCTTATTAGGCGCCCTTTTTATTGGTCGCCGCCGTGACTGCCACGTGTCTTGATTTCCGCCGCGCTGATCCGATCCGACGCCCGCCAAGCCGCCATGTCACCTGCAAAATATGAAACCGTGTGGAACATAGTCCCACACGGAAGAAATAAACGAAATCGACGCGCTTAAATAGGGAGACGATCTATACGGTTAGCCAGTTCTAAGAATAGGCTTATATGTACAATAACCGTATGATATGATTATATTATTTGATATAAGTGCCACGTGTCAGCCACGCGTCACGCGCGGGCCACACGCGTCCTGCCACGTGGCCTCAGTGCCACGTCGTAACGGCGCGGTGGACCCGCGCGCCACGTGGGCCCGGTCGCCACGTCAGCCCCGCCTGGGCCCGGTCGCCATGTCAGCCCCGCCTGGGCCCGCTCGCCACGTCAGCTCCGCGGTAAGCCTACCCCCTTTTTTCGATTTTTATAGAAAAATTTGATTTTAAAATCAAATAAAATTCAAAAAAAAGGCTTAAAACTTCAGAAATTCATAATTTAAAATATACAACTCCTTTTTAATTGAAATTTTCTCCATTGGATCATAAATTCTTTCCTTTTTAATATTATGCCTTTTAAAATATATTTAGAAAGAAGAAATCAAAATGATTTACAATTTACTTAAATCATTTTTTTTTCATTAAACACTTTAATTCATAAATTCATCTTGAAATTATCTTTCTAAACATTTCCTAAAGTCAAAAATCATTTAATAATAGAGATTAACTCCTATTAATCTAAACAAAAGATTAATCATCTCTTAAGCATGAAATTATCTCTAATTTATGCATAAATATCAACTTTAGTGAAATGACATGCCAATGGAGAAAATTCCTAAAAAGTATGATAACATGCATCATATTCACATAAAATAAGCATGAATATGAGTTAATTAGGGTAAGAATTCAGGTTATAAATGCATGTTATCAATCGACGAAATCTCACTTTTAATCACTCCGTAGACGTGGAATCACTTTTAATCATTATGTGGCCTATAAGCGAATCACACTTCCATATATCTTATTTATCTTCATTGAAATGAAATTTATTCATTGCCATTCTTGTGTGATGTTTGCAATGAAGTCCATAAGCATGTGCAATGACTAAGTGAATTATGATGAGATCATAATATAGTGATCACTAGTCTTTAAGCATATGTTCTAAATATTCCTATTCATGGGATATTCGAGAAGGACATCAAATTATCCGGAAAGAATAGCACTACATAATCCAACTCATATGATGAGTATGGCTCATCCTATAGCCATCGGTGTGGAGACACTAAGGATAGATAGTTGGTGCTCTTTGGAGAAAGAGTTCACTGAATTGATCCGTATGAATCCCTGAATGGTAATATACCTAAATTTTCAATCAGCTTGATTCATGTCACGGTTGTGTACGTGGTCCTTTGACCTGAGACACCAAAGACATCATGTGGATGGATGATCGTGTTTTGACTATGACTTACAACCCCCTAGCCACGGGATCTCCAAAACGTCATAGATTGGATACGACATGAAGTCCTCAAAGGTGATTGAGTGGTCAAGACGGGATCATCCACCCTCGGTATATGAGGAGATTGACTCAAGGAATGAGATGCGATTAAATCCTTGGCCAAGGTAGTGGAAATATTAGAGAAGTTGTTCTCAATGATTTCTTACTCGCATCAGTACTAAATTGATTGACCGATTAGGGTTTGACAATTAACCATACCCTAAGTCATTCATGAGTCTCGTGTGAATGAAGGATTATACGTACACGGTAACCAATGACGGAAAGGTTCCATGAAAGAGTTCTAATATACTCCATATCTCCTAGAACACGTGGTGTAGCTTGGCACCCACCGGGCTGGCGACTCAACCTGTCGATTGGGTTAAATCGATCCTTAGTCAATTAATCTATATGTTCATATAGTTAATTAATAAGGAGGACCAATAAGTGTTATTGGGTGGGTAGAGTCATTAACTGGCTAGATATATGGACCTAGAGGGTCACACACATAAGGTCAATGGACGTCGGTGGATATAGACATAATAATAAGGGTTTTTGTAAAAATTTCACATTCCTAAAGTCTATAAATAGGGGGAGAATGACCATAATAGAGGTGCCCATGCAAGCCTAGTGGAACTTATCCTCCCTCTTCTCTTCCTCTCGTGGTGACGAGTGTTCAAGAGGAGATCCGATCGTTTGGAAACTGTGTGGATACCGCTAGAGGCCGGACGCTTGAACGGTTGAAGAACTCTTTCAAATGATCCAAGTAAGTATGAATTTTATTCTATACTAGATGATAGGATCACCTAGAATGGATGATGAGATCATCCATTCTTGGTGCTTCCACGATGTTGAATGTTTTGATTCAATACCTTCCGCTGCAATCATTATTTTGTACAAAGATTTGGAGAGCTTTTCGAGCCTCAGATCCCAGCAGCCTGCACTGAAATAAACTGTGTGGATTAGTCCCACATGGCTAAAATTAATGAAACAAGTCGGGTTTATAACATCCGACGGATTAGTGGGTTAAATACCCTTCCGATATACGGAAGGTTGAACATTATATACTATATACCATAAAATATAAATATAAATATACGCCGCGTAGGCGCCGCGTGGGCCCGCGTGGCACTGCCACGTGGCCCTGAGTGCCACGTTGCATCCACGTGGGACCCGTGCGAAAAATTAAACCCTTTTTCTCATTTTTTTAATTATTTTAACGTTTTAAATCGAAAACAAAATCAGAAAAATCCGAAAACAAAACCCTAAAAATTGTAAAAATCATAACTTTTAAAATACAACTCCAAATTAATCCAAATTTCTTTCATTTGATCTGAAATTTAATTATCTATCATTCTAAAAAGTCAAATTATTTAAATAACAAGAGATTTAATTCTTATTTCAAAAATACATTCATTTCTTAAAGATTTTAACTTAGAAAATTAAATGAATGTTCATAAAAATTATTTCTCTTATTATTTAACTTTAAAAACACTTATAATCTCAAGGAAAGATACGTTATAAAATCTTTAATTCATCATAATTAACCCTAAATTAAGGCATTTTGAGATTATAACATAAAATTGCATAGAATGATAGAAATGCACTCAAAGTATGATAACATGCACATAAATGGGATGTTTTATGCCTTATTTTGTATTAATAATCATGTTTTATCATGTTAAGATTGCATGTCATCACATAGAATGCACTAAATGTGTAGGTACGGTTAGACGAGTATAAGTAGATTTTTTATGATTTCCCCATGATTTTCTCTCTTAAAATCAAGATGGTCTTTCTTTGATATCTTCCTCATTTCAAATCCAATTGACACATGGTTTGATGCATTGGATTTTAGTCAAAAATCTCTTTCTAAACTCCAACTAAATGTATTTTCTCACGTTTATGTCCTCTAATGCGACTAAATTTGACGAGTTTTTTTTCCATTGCTATCATCAACCCAATTCCCTTTGGATATCTTTTGAATCTTCACTTAGATTTGTAGAGGGAAAGTTTTTAAAAATGAGAGAATTTTGAAGGGCACTTCCTTTTTTCCATTTGGGGGTCAAAAAATAAAATTTCTGAATTTTTCTAAAATTTACTGATTTAAATTTCTGAAAAAAAAAAGATAAAATGAAGAAGATATGCCCAAAATAGTGAAAATATATCTTTTTAGTGGGCTTAACTAGCCATCAGGGTCACAATAAGCTAATGGTCTTCAATCAACTAACTGAGAATTGATAAAACTTGGTCATGGATCCGAGAGATCCAAAAGAAGGATCTTCTAGGACATCTCATTTTTATTTAAAGAAACACGATGTGTGACGCGTTGATTCAATGCAGTCATTGAAAAAAATCAATCGCCAACTAAATGAGTTCAAAGTCAATTTAGTTGATTCTTAATTAAGTCCAATTAATGAATTAGGTTCAAAACCCATATATAATGAAAATAACATCTGAGATGCTTTAGAATTCGGTAAAATTAGATGATGAAAAGGGACTTGAAATTAGGTGAAATTACATATTTAAATATTAGTAATACACATATTTCTAAGGAATAAAAAATGATGCAAATAAAAGTTGAAATGAAAAGCAATGTGAGAGAGAAGAACTATTTTTGAAACTTGGCAACCCTTGGTGATTCTTGATTTGTTAATTTGTGAAGAGTCCTCTATTTCTCATCAAAAAATCTCATGAGCATGATAATTAACGGAATAATTTTCTTTTTAATTTTGGTGAGTCATTTGTGTGATTCTTCCAAAACCTTGATTTGGCATGAATTGGAGTGATCCTTCTCGTCTATTAAGCTCTACGATGAGAAAATTCTCATATTTATGCAAAATCCAGTTTGATTTAGTTATTACATGAATAAATAGGATTGTGTTCTGAATTTCCTCTCTTCTCATGCTAAACTTTCCTTTTTATGCTTTGCTTATCAAGATACTTCATTGTTCTTGAGTCGAGCTGTGTGTCATTGGGCTTGTTAAAATAAATTTTATATCTTCTTTCCCATTGCAAGTTCTTCTTTATATTTTTTATATATAAACCTCTAATTCACTAAAAAAAATTTTAATTTCAAAGAAATCATTATATTCAAATACAATTCTTTGTGGATTTGACCCTTTTCGCTAGTTTACTTGATTTTTTATTATTTCATGAATTATATTTATTTATCTATCTTCAAAATCATGTTTAAACATTCATACTCAACATTGCATGATTTATTCTAATGAAGTGTAATCATTCGGTCATCAAAAACACACATTCACACGTAATAATAAATTCCAAACTCACTTAATTTAATGTTTAATTAGGATTCAATTAGAATAGAGGTGATTAAGGGTCGAATCCACGGGGTATTAGGATAATTTCTTGATATGTTTTCAAATCTGATCAAATTTGATGACGAATTGAGATGAAACATTAGGAAAAAATTATTACTTAGAAATAAGACTCAAAGATCTATCAACGAAATAAAAAATCACTCAATTTGGACTTATATCCACAAAGAAATCAAAGAGTGACGTAAGTGATAGAAAATCAATTGGGAGGAGAGAGAAAATGACAAAATTGACTAACATTAACCTTATCTAAGCCTGGAAAGTGAAATATCATGCTCAATGACAAAAGATTAGAAGGTAAACACGTAATCTAACCCAAAATCATGATCAAATTAGATCAAATATTTTTATTCCACACTTTCAAAAATAGACATTCATAGTTCAAGCGATGAATCTTCTCAATTCTTTTGAAAAAATCTTGACGTCAAGCATTCCTCGGATGCAAAAATGAGTCTTGAACATGATTGAAGCAAGAGATTCAAGGATTAAGATGTTAAAAAGGTTCGATTAATCAAAACATCTAAGAGTGTATTTTTCATTGAAGAGAGATTATAATAGCGAGAAATTCGACTTGGGCATTTGATTTGACACCTAATCTTTTATTAGTGGCTCATAAAAGATTTCAAGATTTAATTGATGCCTTTAAGTCATGACTTTCAAATCGAAGATGGAAAACCAGAATTTTTTCATGTGGTTGATGGGTATTGTGTGGCATATAAGCCAATCACAGTTCCATATATCTTGTTTATGTTAATTTTTTCATTATTATTCTTGTGTGATGTTTATAATAAAGTCCATGAACATATGTAATGACTAAGTAAATTAGGATGAGATCTTAATATAATGATCTCTAGTCTTTAAACATATGTTTTAAACATTCTTATTTGTGGGACATTCAAAAAGAAAATTCTAATTATCCATAAATAATAACACTATATGATCTGACTCATATTATGAGTATGTGGAGACAATAAGGATAGATAGTGAGTGCTATTAGGATAAAGAATTTACTAAATTCATCCATATAAATCCTTGAATAACATTATACCTAACTGTCATTGAGGTTAACTCATGACACAGTTGTATATGTGGTCCTTTGACTTGAGACACCAAAGATATCTTGTGGATGGATGACCATGATTTGATTATGGCTTAGGAATCCCTAGCCACGAGATCTCTGAAACTTCATATATTAGATACAATATGAAGCTTTTAAAGATAATTGTGTGGTCAAGATGAGATTATCTGCCCTCAACATTTAAGGAAATTAACTCGAGGGCTGAGACGCGATGAAATCCTTGGCCAATGTAGTAGAAATATGAGATGAGTTCTCAATGATTTCCTAAATGCGTCAGTACTAAATTGAGTGACTGATGTAGCGTTTTATGCGGTCATTAAAACACACAAACGTCGGTCAATCAAAATTTATAATTCCGAACTCACAATAACAAAGATATGAAATCAAGTTTAGTGTAAAGATTGGGTTGATCTACAAAGAATACGGTTGACTTTGATCGAAGACTTGAATTGGTGAAACTTAGGTTTAATTAAGGATTTTAAGAAGTGAAAATGATATTTTATTAATGGTAATGATATAAGTATGCTAAATAAGATATTTAAAGAATTTAGAAACTGATTAAGAAGAAATGTCAAAAGTCAAGGTCAAAGTGTTGACTTTGACCAATAGTTGACTTTCTAAAAAATCAAATAATAAAAAGAGCTTAAAATACTACAAAAATTATATATTCAGAAACTAGAGAGAAAATAAAAATTTTGATGTACAATTCTTGATTTTTCGAGAAGAATTAGATTTATTATGAATTATTGAAAATCAAAGATTAGAAAAATCCTGAAATGAACACTTTGGTGTAAATATTCAAATTGACTAACCAAATGATATCAAAATCTTGAAATTCACCTATGAATAGAAAGCTAACAACTAGAGGATTCCAAAGAGACCAAACTTTTTAAATTTTAACGTCTATTTTAAGAGTAATTGATCCTTCAAGTCAATGCCCAAAATCAGATTAAAAATGAACAGTCAATGGTCAAACGTCAAATTAAAGGGTCAAATGATGATGAAATGTTAGGATTTTTCTATCCACAAAAAGCTGATGAAACAAGGAATCTAATGAGACCAAAATAAGAAAATTTAGGTTAAGATCAGGGAGAAATCCTTGTTTCAAAATCAGCAAAAATCTGCACCCAATTTGGGAGAAAATGAAGAACGATTCGGCTTAAAAACTAAAATTTACTACTTAAATCTAATCTAAATTAAAATTATTGCAAGATGACTGATCGATTCACACTACTAACCCGATTGACGCGAAGATTGGGCTCCAAATCGCATCGATTGAAGTGTATTTGATTGGTTTCTTCATCGGCATACGTTCAGCGTTCAAGGGGAGAATTCAATCAAATCTCGCAATGATTCATGATGAATCTTGCCTTGATTTGATCGCAATCAAGTCTAAAATGCGGGGGGATCACGAAGAACTCAGGATTTTGCTCAAAAACCGCTTAATCCATTCACGATTCAATCAAGAGTTAAGATACAAAGGAAGAGCATCGATATTCATAAGGGATTTCAGCGCGAAAATTGTGGGCCATTTGACTCGAAGAAGACGGATTGACGGCCTCGATTGCGCGATCATCGAGGGCCACGATCCCACGATCTCTCGAATTTTTGCTCGTCCAATCTCGATTGAAGCGTCTCAATGCGTCCACGTATCTGCCCACGATGCGCCGAATTCGCAATTAATCACAACCGTTCGATGAAGCCACATGTCGCGCTTTGTTTCGCCGATGATGCGATTGAATCACGATTGTCGGATTCTACTTATTCCTTGATTTGCGCATGTGTCCTGATGATGATCGGGTGGACCAGAATCCACCCGATCAATGCTCTTGAATTATTGCCATCGCATCCGACACACCATGCAATACCACTTCTGCTGAAAAACTTAGAAATAGGTTAGTCCCACACAAAAAGAAATAGAGGGAAATAGCGCGTATATAAGGTGGAGCTCCTTTATGCATTTGCGTTACCACCCCAATACTATTACTTGGGCCCACTATACCCGTGGGCCCATCACTTGCTAGCCCGACGACCCTCATGCCACGTAGGCACCACCAAAGCGTCCGCCTGGGCTCGCGTGGCCCCGCCACGTGTTTGGCATGTGCCACATGTCCACGCCATGCAGGCGTCTGTGTGGGCTCGCGTGGCTCCACCACGTGTGCCACGTCGCGCCACGTTAGCTCCGCTTGTCCTGCGCACGAATAACCCCCTTTTGCAATTTTTAAATAAGAAAATAACTCCTAAAAATTCTAAAAAATATTGAATTAATTCAAGAAAAATCCAGAATATTCAGAAATTAATATCTTAAAAAATATAACTCCTTGTTGACTCAAATTTTCTCCATTGGCTCACAAATATATTCATTTTTAATATCATGTCATCTAAAATATAAATTAAAAGAAGAAGTAAGATGAATTCACAATAAACTTAGATAATCTCTTAAGAAGTCTATTTTATATCATCCCAACATTATCTTCTTGAAATTAATTCTTCTAATCATCTACTAAAGTCAAAGTAATTCAAAGAAAGTAATTAATTTCTATTTATTTAACCTTGCAAAAAATTAAACATCCATAAAGCACATAATTAACCCTAAATACTTCATAAATATGGACTTCAATAAAATGGCATACCAATGAAGAAAAATCGTAAAAACTATGATAACATGCATCATAATCACATAAAATAAGCATGAATATTAGTTAAATAAGATGAGAATTTAAGTTAAATATGCAGGTTATCAATGACCGACTAAGATTTTATAGTTAACATACCCTAAGTCATTCATGAGTCTCGTGCGGATGAATGATTATATATACACGTTAACCAATAACAGAAAGATTCCATGTGAGAGTTCTTATATACTTCATATCTCTTAGAGTATGTGGTGTAGCTTGGCACCCAACAAACTGTCAACTCAACCTATCGATTGAGTGAAATCAATCATTTGTTAGTTAATCTATATGTTGATGTAGATAATTAATAAAGGTTGATCAAAATGGTGTTATTGGGTCTACAGAGTTATTAACTAGTGAGATATATGGACAGAGAGGGTCACACACATAAGGTCTATGGATATTGACAGATACAGATATAATTACGAGGGCTTTTATGAAAAATCTATATACCAAATGTCTATAAATAGGGGGAGAATGCCCATAACTTAAGGTGCCCATACATGCCTTGTGAAAATTCTCTTATTTATTCTCTTTCTCTCTTGGTGAAGAGCTTTGAAAAGGAGACCCAACTATTCGGAGATCATGTGGATACCACTAAAGGCTAGTCACTTAAATAGCTTCAAGAATTCTCTCAATGAAACATTGTCTGTTTTCTCATACATACATGATGTTCTTGGAAACCTCCAAGAACTCCCTCAATGTTTCAAATATCCAATTCAATGTATCCCGTTACATTCGATATTTTGATTGAAATTTTGGAAGGTTTATAAGCCTCAGAACCCAACAAGACATCATTAGAAACATCATATGTTTATAAAAATGTATATGAGGCTTATGATTAAATGAACGAGATGTGTATATTCTAATTGTCATGTAGACTGATAACATGCTAATTAGACATGATAATACATGATTATTAATGCATATTAAAGCATAAAAGATTTCATTTCTATGTGTGTTATCATATTTATGAGTATTTATCTATCATTCTATGAAAAATTCATTATAATCTCAAAATACTTTAAATTAGGCTTAACTATGATGAAATAAAGATAAATAATTTTATAACCCATCTTTACTTGAGATTATGTGGTTTTTTAAACTTAAATAATGAGAAAATTCATTTTTATAAACATTCATTTAATTTTCTAAAGTTAAAATCTTAAAGAAATGAATGTATTTTTGAAATAAAAATTAAATCTCTTGTTATTTATTAAATTTAAATTTTTAGAATGACAGATAATTAAATTTCTGATCAAATGAAATAAATTTGGATTAATTTGGAGTTATATTTTGAAAGTTATGAATTTTCTAATTTTTAGGGATTTTTTATATTTTTTCTGAATTTTTAATGAATTTCTAAGGATTTTCCAGAATTAAAAATTGAATTTTCTAATTAAAATCCATTTTTCTGAATTTTCTAAAGCGCGCAGGAGACGTGGCACGATCAGAGCCGTTTGATCAGATCGTGATCAACGATCGAGGAGAGGAGGCGACGTGGCAGGGTGAGGATCGTCCGATCGCGCGTTGATTTCTAACAGTTGATCTTCACTTATGCGATGGGGTTCACCGGATGTGATATAATCTCGATCGTCAATTGCAATGAGTTATAACAGTCGAGATTAAATCAATTGAAAATGCATCTGATGCGTCCGATCGCGATTGAACATGCGTTTCGATGCGTTTTATAATGCACATTGACGTACGAGCGTCCAATCGCGATCCAAGGGCCACGACTTAACGGTAACGATTCGCGATCATGCGTTTCATCAGAGTTGCTGATGCATTTCATCGGACGATTACGCCCAAATCTGCTATAAAATTGAGATGTTTTTTCGTATTTGTAAAGCATTCGAGAGCAATTCAATCAAATTGAAATGTTTAGACACCAAATCTCTTGAATCTCTTGATCCCAATCACTTCTAGACTTATTTCCTCATCCACGGAGTGCATAAGATCAAGATTTCGACGATCGACGAGGAAGAAATCGACGCTTGAACTCCACGATCGTGATTTTCAGATTTTTTATGAATAGCCTTGATTCCAGGGATTAATTGGATCAACTCGATCGCAATTGTGGGTTAGTGATCGCGTTTTGTCCTAATATATACGTGTTTAGCGTTTAATTTCATTTTAGATTTGTAATTCAGCTCAATTTCATCCTTAATTTTGGTAAATTTGTTATTTTATGTTTCGGGAATTTCACCTCACTTCAATCTTCAATTTCAATGCAAAATCAAAGTCAAATTCGTTAATTTTTTATTCCGGGGATTCGTCTTCAAGTCCTCTTTCAAAAAATATCATTTTCCTCAATTTCTATCATCGGTTCATCATCCGATTTGATCAAATTTGAAGAGATCATTAGAAATTTCCCTAATTCTCTGTGGATTCGACCCATATTTATCATTATACCCCTCAATTCGAGTTATTTTCATTAAATTAAGTTTGGACTTTAGTTTGACACGAGACTGTGTGTATTTGATGACCTCGCGGTATCGTTTCGTCATAGATTGCTCATAGTCATCGAGTTGGAGGAGGGAGGGCAACATGCGAGTAGCGATATGGAGGCATTGGTGACAACAACAAAGAGATGATCTAGATAGCAATGTCACAATTGTTGCAAGGACAACATGGGCACGTTAGGGATGAATCCATGCCTTTGAAACCATTTGAGAAAGTGAAAACATACAGATAAAAACAAGAGAGAACATACCTCTATATATTGAGGAGAAGATGCCAAAATATGAGATCTATCTTGTGTGGGACTTTGATTTAACAGCTATATATTATTTAACAACTATATTATTGAAATTAAACAAGAATGGAAAAAGAAGGGAATATTTCTTGAGTCTACAAATTTGTCCCTATTGTAGTGGGCTGCTTATTGGTTGCCCAAGGAACCCAAAGTTCTTTATCACTTTGACTCATCTTGGCTTGGATTTTTCTTCTTTTTAGGTGCATTTCATTTGCCTTTTCATTTTGTTTTTTAATGATTATGTGCTTAAAAGTTAGATTATTTGGTATTTTAATAAGAAAGAAACCTCCATGATTGTGTGTCATTTAGTCAAAGGGCGTGCAAAACGTCTTCAAGCTTTATTTTTAAGCAGTCTTCAATTTAAGTAGCTCTGGGTTCCCTGCCCGCCATTTCCTTCATTCCTCGGTTCTCTCCCGCCACTGCGTCTTCTCTCCTGCGACCCCGATCCCTCGTCGAGGACGTTAGCAAGCATGTTGTGGGTAGACAAACACAGGCCTCGGACGCTGGACAAGATCACCGTGCACGAGGACATCGCCCGTAACCTGAAGAAACTGGTTTGCGATCCCTCTTCCCTTCTAGGGTTTCCATTCCCTAATTCTCTTCTCCTCTCAGGTCTCGGAGCAGGATTGCCCTCACCTGCTCTTCTACGGCCCCTCTGGCGCCGGCAAGAGAACCCTCATCGTCGCGCTCCTCAAGCAGATCTTCGGCCCCGGCGCCGAAAAGGTTCTTCTAATTTTATTCTCTATCTGTTCATTCGAGTAATTTTAGCGTCCCTCCTCAGGTGAAAATGGAGAACAAGACTTGGAAAATCGACACGGGGAGCCGCACGATCGAGCTAGAGCTGACGACGCTGTCAAGCGCCCACCACGTGGAACTCAATCCCAGTGACGCCGGCTTTCAGGACCGGTACATCGTCCAGGATATCATCAAGGAGATGGCCAAGAGCAGACCTATCGACTCTAAAGGCAGAAAAACCCACAAAGGTTTACAAAAAAATCTATCTTTAAGAAAACTTTTTACAGACATCTGTATATTAACTAATTTATTTGGTATCAGTGCTGGTGCTCAACGAAGTGGACAAGCTCTCGAGAGAAGCGCAGCATTCGCTGAGGAGGACGATGGAGAAGTACAGCTCTTCTTGCCGTCTGATCCTCTGCTGCAATAGTTCCTCCAAAGTCACCGAAGCCGTCCGATCTCGCTGCCTCAATCTCCGGGTCGGCGCTCCCTCCGAAGAACAGGTTCGATCGATCGAGACAACTAGTCAATTCACAGCTCGATTATTGATGATCCGTGGCTACCAGATTGTGAGCGTACTGGAGTTCATCGCGAAGAAGGAAAGTCTGCAGCTGCCTCGCGCGCTGGCCTGTAGGATTGCTTCTCTCTCGAATCGCAATCTCAGGAGGGCGATTCTCTCTCTAGAAATGTGCCGCGTGCAGAAGTACCCGTTCTCAGAAGATCAGGTTGTCCCGGCCATGGATTGGGAGCAGTACGTCTCTGAGATTGCATCTGATATTATGAGAGAACAGAGTCCCAAAAGGTTTTTTCTTCGCTTTATCATATTACGAACTTGCTGGCGTATTCATTGCAGATGTGGATTTCCGAGAGGAAACGCGCTGACGTCGTATTAGTGTTCAGGCTGTTTCAGGTGCGCGGCAAATTTTATGAGCTACTGATGAATTGCATCCCGGCCGAGATCATCATCAAAGTAAGGATCATCATGGAGTTCTCTTGATCCGATTTCCTTACATAATTTCTATCGAGAAATATTGTTTATGAATTTATTTGTTCTTGCAGAAACTGCTGTCGGAGCTGCTGAAGAAGCTGGACTCGGAACTGAAACACGAAGTTTGTCACTGGGCCGCTTACTATGTGCGTGATTCTTTTGCATTTTAAAAGATCCATATTTCTCGCTATTGCTCTTCTTCTTCTCCCTCTCTCTGTCTAAATTATGCTGAGAAGCTGCGTTTTGAATGGATGCAGCAACACCGAATGCGTCTGGGTCAGAAGGAGATATTCCACATAGAAGGTATGGCATACCCACTTTCAAATGATCGTTACCGACTTTCATATCATAGTGACGATAATCATGATGGATGATGATGATGGGTTTTGTTTAATGATCGATGAATTGATTGATTAATGTCTGGAATGTGTGCTTCGCAGCTTTTGTCGCCAAGTTCATGAGCATCTACAAGCGCTTCCTCATAGCTACCTTCGGCTGAGATCGGCTGACTCTAGGGTGAGAGAGAGAGATAGGTTGATGCCCCGTGTAGAGCGTGTTCGCTCTTTCTGATGCTCAAGAACTCGCCTTTTTTGTTCTCTTATGAGGTTTGATCATACAAAAGTGGCCCACCCCAATCATTCGAAGGCGAATAATTTCCTCGTTATGCTTAAAAAGAGATCGATTTGATCATGAAAGAGAGATCAACAACGGCAGGACACCGGAGCAGCGAACAAAATACGAAGAAGCGGCGACGAGGAGGGAGGGAGAGAGAGAAATTCAAGGGTGCCTAGCCTGGAAATCCTTCATGAAAGCGACAAGCTTCTCAACTCCGGCAAGCGGCATGGCGTTGTAAATCGAAGCTCTCACTCCGCCAACGGAGCGATGCCCCTTGAGCTGCACCATCCCTTCCTTGGCCGCCTCCTCGATGAACTTCTTCTCCAGCTCCGACTGCGCCAGCGTGAACGGCACATTCATCAGCGATCTCACGGCCCTATCCACGGGACAAACGTAAAATCCCCCGCTGCCGTCAATCGCGTCGTAAAGAACCCCTGCCTTGTGCTCGTTCTTCTTCTCCACCTCGGCCAGCCCTCCCTGCTCGATCAAATCCTCGAACACCAGCCCGCAGATGTAAATCGCCAAGCACGGCGGCGTGTTGTACAGCGACTTCGCCTCCGCCTGCGTCTTCAGATCCAGCATCACCGGCGTGATGGCCTGCGATTGCCCCAGAAGATCGTTCCTCACGATCATGATCGTCACCCCCGAGGGGCCCACGTTCTTCTGCGCGCCGGCGTAGATTAATCCGAATCTTGAGACGTCGACAGGCTTGGAGCAGAAATTGGACGACATGTCCGCCACCAAAGTCGTCTTGGGGTTCGCCGGAAACGGGTAATCTTTAAATTCCACGCCATGGATCGTCTCGTTGGCGCAGATGTGGAGGTATTTGGCGTCCTGGGTCTGCGGGATGTGATCGAAAGGAGAGATCTTGGTGTACTTTTCCGGCTTTCCCGTCCAGACGAGGTTCGCCTGGCAGTATTTCTGGGCTTCTTTGTAGGCCTTGTCGCTCCAGGATCCGGTGACGATGAAGTCGGCGGGATCGGACGTCGAGGAGCAGAGGTTGAGTGGGATGCCGGCGAACTGGGTGGTCGCGCCGCCCTGGAGGAAGATGACGGAGTAGTCGTCGGAGATTCCGAGGAGTTGACGCAGATCGGATTCCGCTTTCTTGATGACGAAGTCGAATTCTTTTCCCCTGTGACTCATCTCCATGATGCTCATGCCGCTGCCGCGGTAGTCGTGAAGTTCCTCCTGCGCCTTGAGTATGACCTTCTCGGGGAGAGTTGCTGGTCCGGCCGCGAAGTTGAAGACGCGGTTCGAGGAGCGCGACGGTGGCGCCGGAGCCGCGATGGGGGAAGGTGCGGCCGCCGTGCAGCGGATCTTGCTGGGTTTCCTCTGGAGGAGGAGGGAGCCCGGTAAGGAGGAGAAGCTCGCGGCAGCCATGGCCAGATCTTGAGATTGAGAGGAATCGAGCGAGAAGATGTTCGGACTTGATAGCTAAAGGACGACAGGTGATTTATATTAGACAGAGGAGGGTGCAGCCCTAGAGGGCCCACTTGTTTGCCTTTTGGGGCCTGCGTTGGAAGATCTTTTTCTGCCACGCGGCAGCCGGCAAGCAACGCAGGGTCTATTCACTTGGGCCGCAGGCAGATAAATTGCCTCTCTAAATGACCTCAGCCCATTATGGATGGTCTTCGCAGGGCTTTGGAAACGACATCATGCGCATAACTTCATTTTAATGGCCTTTGCAATTTTGGCGAATGTGGGCTTGCATGAAAACAATGCTACCGTGAATATCAGTGACGAAGGAACTTCTTTTGTATTTAAAACATAATACATCAATAAAATTCAACCATATTTTCAAGAAACATATTTTCTATTGCAGGAAAAAAAAACATGTATGAGGAAAATCCACAATGATGCTTGAGCTCTTGTTGGAATATCCTCCTAAGGCCCATAAGGATGTTGGCCCATTAGACCCTACTTTTCCCACTCTCTCCACTATCTCTCTCCCTCTCTCTCCCTCCTTATGAGTACACACTAAAACCTTCCTTCCTATGAGTGTGCTCTCGGGTTTTCTCTTCCCCATATGGTATCAAAGCTCAACATCTTTTTGGGTAAGTTTATGCAGATACGACATAAATCTTTTTGGACATATTTTTATGTGCAAGGGTATCTATATACGACATAATTTTTTTGGATAGGATGTTAGGATCTAGGACTTGATATGCTCTTGAAACTTGCGATCAAAACATTGAATGCAGCAGAAGAGATTGAATCAAATATTCAATAAAATGAAGCACTAAGAATAGAAAATCTTATCATCTAGCATTAAAAAATGCATTAATAATTGGTTCAATGGAGTTCCTTGAAGTTGTTCAAGTGTTCAGCCTTTGCCGGTATTCACACGATTGATGGATGATTGAATCTCCTCTTTAAAACTATTCACCAATAGAGAAAAAGAGAAGAAAGGGAAGAGTTTCTAATAAGGTTCTAATGGGCGCGTGGTCATTCTCTCTCCATTTATAGACTTTCATGCTATAAAGTTTTCACAAAAGTCCTCAAAATTATGTCTAAAATCATTAACATACATAAACCTTACATGTTTGACCCTCTAGTTTCATATATCTCACTAGTTAATAACTTAGACTGAATAACATTTATTGATCGACTATATTAATTAACTCTATCAATATATAGATCACTTAATCAATGATCAAATTAACCTAATAAATAAGTTGAGTTGTTAATGTTAGGTTTTGAGGTGGATAAGCCTTCCAAAAATATTTGATCAAAACATAGAATGCTAGTGGAATATATTGAATATGGTATTTAAAACATTGAGGCACCATGAATGTGAATATATGATCATATCATCTAGTATGTATGAGAAAACATACTTACATGGTTCCCTTGAAGGGAGTTCTTGAAATTATTGAAGTCTCTAGCCTCTAGTAGTATCCACATGATCTCTAGATGTTTGAATCTCTTCTTCGAAAGCTCTTCACCAAGAGCAAAAGAGAAGAAATGAGAGAATTCTCACAAAGGCCTGCATGTACACCCTGAGCTTTGATCGTTCTCCCCCTATTTATAGACGCTCGGTATATAGATTTTTCATAAAAATCCTCATAAATTATGTCTATATCTATCACTATCCATGGACCTTATGAGTGTGACCCTCTAGGTCTATATATTTCACTTGGTAATAACTCTACAGACCTAATAGCACTTTTTTGGTCAACCTTAATTAATTATCTACATCAACATATAGATTAATTAATCAATAATCAATTTAACCCAATCAATAAGTTAAATTTTCCAGCCCATTGGGTGCTAAGCTACACCACCTACTCTATGAGATATGAAGTATGTAAGAACTCTCTTATGGAACCTTTTCATCATTGATTACCATGTATGTATAATCCTTCATCCGCATGAGACTCATGAATGACCTAGGGTATGGTCAACTGTCTAAACCCTAATTGATCATTCAAGTTAGTACTGATGCGTGTAAGAAATCATCAGGAAGTCCTTTGAAATTTCAACTACCTTGGCCAAGGATTTCATCGCATCTCATTCCTTAAGTCAATCTCCTCAAATACTAAAGACAGATGGTGGCATCTTAACCACACAATCATCTTTGAGGACTTTCATGTCGTATCCACTATATGACGTTTTAGATATCATGTGGCTAGGGATTCATAATTTATAATCAAAACACGATCATCCATCCACAAGATCTCTTTGGTGTCTCAAGTCAAAAGACCACATACACAACAGTGACATGAATCTATTTGATTGATAGTTAGGTATAATTATCATTCAAGGATTCATACAGATCAATTTAGTGAACTCTTTCTTTAAATAACACCCACTATCTATCCTTGGTGTCGTCACACCGATGGCTATAGGATCAATCATACTAATCATACAAGTCAGATCATATTATGTTATTCTTTTTAGATAACTTGATATCACTCTCGAATATCCTATAAACATGAATGATTATAACATTTGCTTAAAGACTAGTGATCACTGAATTATGATATCAACATAATTCACTTAGTCGTGGTGTATGCTCTTGGACTTCATTGTAAACAGTACAGGGGAATGACAATGAATAAATTTCATTTCAATGAACATAAAAAAGATACATGAAAGTGCGATTGGCGTATAGGCCATATAATATCCACCAAAAAACCCCTTGGTTGCCAAGCTATATCACATGCTCTAAGAGATATGGAGTGTATCATAACTCTCTTATAAAATCTTATCATCATCCGTTACCATGAAAGTTAAAATCCTTTATTTGTTTAAAAGATTCATGAAAGAGTTTGGGTATGTCAATGCCTTAATTTAGTACTAATGCATAGAGCAAATTATCAATAACACTTTCTCTAATATTTCTCACTACTTTGGCTAGAGATTTATTTGTATCTCATTCCTTGAGCCAATCCCTTCCTACACCAAGGGCAAATGATCTCATCTTGACTATAACATCACCTTTAAGGACTTCATGTTGTATTCTATTTATTAAATTTTTGAGATCCATTGTTAGGGATTCATAAGTTAGAATCAAAATAATTCATCTATCTTGAAGATATCTGTGGTGTCTTATGTCTAAGGAACACATATAATCTTGACATGAATCAATTTGATTAAAAGTTAGGTATAACACCATTTAGGGATTCATAAAGATCTATTCAATGAATTCTTTCTTAAAAACACACACAACCCCTTCTTGGTGTCTTCACATCAATAGCCATAATATCAACCATAGTCATCATATGAGTGAGATAAGATAGTCCTATTTTTACCAAATATTTTGATTCTTTCTTGAATATACTTTGAAGAGTTTAGAACATAAGCTTAAAGACTACTAATCTCTCTATTATGATCTCATCATCATTCATTCAGTAACTAAAAATACTCATAGACTTAATTACAAACATCACACAAAATGAAAGAAATCATTTTTTTGGAGAAGAGATGAAATGCTAAAATAGACTACATTAGAGGCCCTTAGAGGGCTACTCGTGATAGACTAGATAATACCCATCTAAATTTTTTATTTCAATGAATATAAATAAACATGATATAGAAGTGTGATTAGCTTGTAGGCCATATTACATCTATTAGAGGACCTCATCCCTACTGCCAACCCAATTTCCGACTTGATAGCTTGTCTCTTAATACCTAGTTTCTTACCACCTCTCGACCATCAGCTTGGTTGCATACCACATCTTGGTTGTCAAGCCAAGCCCCCTTTTCCTCCACAAACTCCAAAGTGTTCAAGCCCCTCTTTGTATGGAGGGAAAAGGAATCTATCTAGGGCATTTGATTCATTGTCCTCAAAGTTTGTCTCTAATCATTTATCTATTGTAAGTAGAAATTTTTGTAATCCATCATTTATCATTGAATTCAAGATGTATGTAATGTAAGACATGTGGTATGCTTTAATGGATTCTATTTCATTATGCTTTAGCACTCGTCTCACACATTTGAGCAGTTTTAGTATTATTCTTTGCATTGTTAGTAAGGGTTAATTTTTTTTGTTAATATTTATAAATATTGATGATTTTCCTACCTAGTTCACCAGCTTGGAGTTGTTAAAAAATATCGCCTGTTGTGTCTTCATAGTGTCAACAAGTGTGTTCATCCATATTTAAAGCATGCTCATGTAAAGTCCAAATCACAGTTGATTCGTGGATTTTTATCCTTGATAGAATAGATTGATTTTCAAAGGTTCATGCATTACTAGTATTACATTCATGGTGGATGCTCCAAAAATTTTTCTAGAGCTTTGTACTTCCATCATTTTAAGTGTGGAATAAAGCATTTCATATTGTGGTTGCATGAGCAAGGGTGACATATTTTTGGCAATAGTATGATAGTAAACTCTTCGTGGGTCTTCCATAAAAATAGTGTACATGAAAGATATGAGTTATGATTCGCTGCAGCTAGCCTCTCCAATTCATCATGAGTATTGCGCCAAAAATAGTGTACATGCAAGATGTACGAGTGATGATTAGTTGCATGTTATGCTTGTGCCATGCCATCGTATTTGGTCATGTTTTTAGAGCCCTAATACTTCCTTTGTCTCTTTGTCTCTCCCTCTTCCTTTCCCTCTCTCAATCTCTCTAGTTCTCTCTCCATATGCATATACATGCATATGTATTTGTATCTTTCTGTATATCAATCTCAATGAAATATAAATAATCCCAAGAGAATTACATGCACTAATCTAAGAGAGGGAGAGTGAGGTATCCGACAAACGAAAACGAAGTTCATGGCTAGTGGTGAGTGGACTAAAATATTGAAATTAGTAAGCAGCATATTAATTTGTTTTGCAGACGAGGTCCAAGAAAAGACACTATTTCTTGCACGAGGAGAGAGCTTGTCAAGAGTCAAAGATAAATTGAAGCTTAGAGGAGAAATATATCATAAAGGGTTGTCTCCATCCAGAAAAATTAGAAGAAAATAAGGTAATGATCAAAATAAGTGGTCATTAAACATTTATTAGCCGAAAAAATAAGGAGGAAACATCCATCTCAATAAAAAAATATGGTGAGTAGCATCTAGGGATATACATATGTTTCAATCCAATGACAAGATTTTCTACCAAGTATAAGGATAATTGGTTTAATGAATGATACCCAAGAATGCACAAATCATCAAGGTGTACTCTTGAATCTAAATTCCCAAAGTTTTTCCCCTTTCAAACTATCGTCTAAAATTCTTAGAAAAAACGTTGAGCGGGTTTTTTGGTCAAATATTCTTGAATTTGATGTTGCCCGTTTCTCCTCTTCATTTTAGAGTGAAGAGGACTTCAAGCATAAATTGGTTTGAAAATATTTGTAAATCGCTCTGCGATTGTTGAGGTGTTTAAACTCGCCTCCTCGAATAGTACCAGACATGTCACATGTGATAAGCACCCATCTCTCTCTAGACAAATGGGATGAACTCATGCGTTACGTCATTTTTCTCTCTCCTGTCTGACTACCGAACGTCGTCCACGGGCAAAAATGGACTGGCCCGAGTGGTCTCCCGTCAAGTCACGCGACGAGTGCATTCCGGCACGCAGATTTGCAGAAACCCGCTCCCCCTAAAATTATAAATTACGGAGACGTCACTTTACGAGTACCATAACGATTCCAAAGTTGCTTGTCAATGATAGCTGCAGCACCCACCTGCTTCTTCCTTCCTCTCCACCGGAGCTCCCCCGGCGAAGGCCTCCCCGGGAAAGCCGGGGCCCCTTCCCCCGAGGCCCTCCCGCCGCCGCCGCCGCCGGTGGTTCATCTCCTCCTCGGCGGCGCCGGTCACCTCACACGACCGCCTGTTCAGCTTCGCGGCCACCCCAAGTACCCTCCCCCAGCGCGTCGCCCGCAAGGCCCGGTCCGAACTCCTCAACTACCGCGGCGGCGCCGCCACCGCGGAAGAGAAAATGGCTCGCCGGAAGAGAGACCTCGCCGCCGCTATCTCCAGAGCGGAGTCTTCTCTCCGCCTGCTCCTCCATATCCCGGAGGAGTACGCAGTCCTCTTCCTCCCCGGCGACGTCTCCACCTTCTTCCCAGCGGTGCCGCTCAACCTCTGCGCATCCCCCTTCGACACCGCCGACTACATCGTCACCGGCTCCTGGAGCGATAAAGCTTTCACGGCCGCCGCCGGGCGCTGCCGGGCAGCAGTAGCCTGGACCGGGCAGGCCGTCAACTTCTCCCGCCTCCCCTCGCCGCCCGAGCTCCGCCTCGACCCTTCCGCCAAGTTCGTCCACCTCTGCGCTGACGAGCCCCTCCAAGGCCTCCGCTTCAACGACTCCTCTCTTCCCCTCGCCGCGGAGGACAGCGCTGTTCTCGTGGCTGACGTGTCGTCCAGCTTCTGCTCTGGACCGATTGACGTGTCCAGGTTCGGTCTGATCTACGCCGGCGCGCAGGGTAACGCGACACCGGGGGGGCTCACGGTGGCCGTCGTGAGAAGGGACCTTGTCGGGAAGGCGCAGCCGGGGACGCCGGCGATGATCGACTTCGCCGCGCACGTCGGCGGCGCCGCCAGCGTTTGTAACTCGCCGCCGGGTGCCGCTATCTACCTGTGCGCGCTGGTCTTCGAGGATTTGCTGGAGCAGGGCGGCCTGGAACAGGCGGAGAGGAGGAACCGAGAGAGGGCCGAGGTTATCTACCGAGCCATCGACGAGAGCGGGGGGTTCTACGCCTGCCCCGTCAAGGATCCGGCCCAGAGGTCCGCCATAAACGCGCGCTTCGTGCTGGCGAGGAGAGACCTCGAGAAGAAGTTCATGGTGGAGGCCCACCTCGCCGGCATGGCCGACCTCGGAGCGCACGGCGGCGCCATCGCGGCGGCCATCGGCGATCCCATCGTCGCCGGAATGCCGCTCGCCGGCGCAGAACGGCTGGCCGCCTTCATGAAAGACTTTCAAACCCGCCACCAGCGCGCCGCCGATCTCGAATCTCCCCCGGCCTCTTAGGACCGCCTCTACAGTTGACTGACTTCATAATTCAGTTGTAAATCTCCGAGGAAACATGACACACAAATATACACGTGTGGTTTGACAATGAACTGTTTCGCGGCGCATCTCTCTCTCACTCTCTCAACGGGGATGAAGTTTTATGACAAGCGAGTCCAAGAAAAGCCTCACGTGGGATGATGTTTTATGTTTCATCTCTCTCTCTAACCCCTTTGGATGATGATTTCTCCAAAGTCATCGAGCGTCCCATCACCCATCCTATGAAGCCCTCCCGCATGGTTTAACTCTTCATCATGTGGACCAGCTCATGGAACCTATAGAGAGAAACACATCTTAAACCCGGATCTTTTGAGCACTAGACATGGAGTTTCATCCTTATCTGGTACTGTACTTTCTCCCTCTCTCTCAAGGTGAACATAAAGCATTTCTCCCGATAAAACAAAATGCATCTATCTAGATTAGTATTTTCATGATTAGTCACACTTGTAGAATACTAGATTCTTGTTTTCTCTTGTCAAAATTGTCACATGTATGTATTTCATCTTTTCAACATCAGACTTTTCAACTAGCTAAGCATCACTATCACATCTGTAATTTTTTTCCTAGTCAAAATCCTTTTATTCATTAAACTGCAATCATAACAAGCTTTATTCATTAAGTTTTTCTCTATTTTTTTTTATATTATAGATTTTTAGGTTTATTTTCCCATAGATCACCCCCAATCCCTTAATATTCATGAAATTATTGCCAAAATGTTTTCAATGTACTAATTTTTTTTCTTGGAATTAGAGAAGGATTGAATAACCACTTTGGTATAATTAATATTCTATGTCTGATAACATGCTTTTGTATATGGCATTTGCCCATTCGATATCCAGACATCATTCAACATTGGGCAATTTCAATTTTTGGCACCCCGTGCTTCATGAAATACATGGATGTTAGATATGAGATAGATATTAGATCTCTGTACTGGCGAGGATGATGGATTGGAAGATGAATGATGGTAGGTTGGTGATGTCAAAGAATGATAGCAAATATGGGTATCAGATGATAGATATAACTTGAAATCATAAAAAATGATTTGTATCATTGAATATCCAAAAAAACAATAGATATCATTTGGTATCAATAGATATCGTTGGGAATTTAAAAAATTATAAATATCTCAAAAACCCTACAATACTTTGTTAAAATCCTATAACGTGGTAAATAATATTTAATTGACAACTAGTTAACCATTTAATGGGATAATTTTTGGAAAATTTTCTAAAATCTCCTCCCTGTCAATCCTTCAAGATTAAAAAGCTTCCAAAACCCAAAAATTGGGGAAATGATATTTAATTATCCTCTCATTAACCATTTCATGGTAGTTAATAAACTCGAATTTTCATGTGTTTTTTGTCACTATTGTGTATCAATTTCAAGAAATAAAATTTAGAAATTCCTTATTATAATACTAAATTAAGGTTTGAACTCATACAAGGCTAAGCTAATGAGGTTAAATGCTTCAAATAGAAGATGAGAGCATAGAAATATTGGGTTCTGAGGTTAATAAGCCTTCCAAATTTTTGATCAAAACATCGAACACAACGAAATACATTGAATCAGATGTTCAAAACATTGAGGTACCAAGAACAAATGATCCTATCATCTAGTATGTATGAGAAAACTTACAAAGTTCCGTTGAAGGAGTTCTTGAAGCTATTCAAGTGTCTAGCCTCTAGCGGTATCCACATAGTCTTGGGATGGTTAGATCTCCTCTTCAAAGCTCTTAACCAAGAGAGAAGAGAAGAAAGGAGACTCACAAGACTTGCATGGGCACCTCGAGCTGTGGTCGTTCTCCTTCCCATTTATAGATATTTGGTATGTGGATTTTTCATAAAAGAACCTCATAATTATGTTTATATCTACCAATATCCACAGACCTTATGTGTGTGGCCCTCTAGGTCCATATATCTCACTAGTTAATAACTTTATAGGCTCAATAACACCTTATTAGTCAATCTTAATTAATTAGCTACATTAACATATATCTTACTTTATCAAGGATTGATTTAACCCAATCAATAGGCTGAGTTGCCAGCCCGTTGGGTGCCAAGCTACACTACGTACTCTAAGAGATATAAAGTATATAAGAACTCCCTGATGAAACCTTTTCATAATCGATTATCATGTATGTATAATCCTTCATCCACACGAGACCCATGAATGACTTAGGGCATGGTCAATTGTCAAACCCTAATTGATCATTCAGGTTAGTACTGATGCGTGTAGGAAATCATCGGGAACTCTTTTGATATTTCAACTACCTTGGACAAAGATTTCATTACATCTCATTCCTTGAGTTAATCTCCTGAAATACCGAGGATAGATGATCCCATCTTGATCACACAATCATCTTCAATGACTTCATGTCGTATCTAATATATACCATTTTAGATATCCCGTGGCTAGGGATTCATAAGTCATAATCAAAACACGATCATTCATCCACAAGATTTCTTTGGTGTCTCAAGTCAAAGGATCACATACACAACCGTGACATGAATTAACTTGATTGACAATTAGGTATTATTACCATTTAGGGATTCATATAGATCAATTTAGTCAACTATTTCTCTAAAGAACACCCATTATCTATCCTTAGTGTCTCCACACCAATGGCTATAGGATTAGCCTTATTCATCATATGAGTCAGATCAAATAGTGTTATTCTTTTCAGATAATTCAATGTCCCTTTGGAATATCGCACAAATAGGAATATTTAGAACATATGTTTAAAGACTAGTGATCAGTGAAGTATGATATCATCATAATGCACTTAGTCATTGTATATCTCAGGGACTTCAGTGCAAACATCACACATGAATGACAATGAATAAATTTTATTTCAATGAACTTAAACAAGATACACAAAAGTGTGATTGGGTTATAGGCCGCATAATATTCATCAAGAAAGAGGCATGAATAAAGAATGAAGTGTGCGGAGATGAATGTGAGAAATAATTTTGTGATTTTCTTGATGATTTTAGAAAGAAATATGAACTGAGATTAGATAATGAAATAAAAGAGATATAAGGGATGAAAATGAAGATTAGATTATGGTAAGGTAAGAACGAAGGATGGTAGTAGTGATGGAATGATACGTGGTGATGGAGTGATAGATTTGCGATGAGCGGTAATGACCACACTCTAATTATGGAGATGGTAAGAAAGAAGAATTTGATCTTAATCCTCAGACAAATCCCATTGTGTTACCCATACTAGGCCAGGTGATGCTAAACTGGCTCGCTTCAATCGTGATCCTTTACTTGATTGTCATCTGCATGACAAGATTGAATATAAAAAAATTCCACTTGGGCCTTGACCTCCTCTCCTTTTCCTTCTTGTTACTTGATGCTAAGAGAGCAAAAATGTGAGGAGAGATAAATTAGGGTATTGATAAAGTGTTTTATGCGGTCGTTAAAACACACAAACGTCGGTCAAAAAAAAATTTATAATTCCGAACTCACAATGACAAAGATATAAAATCAAGTAAAGTGTAAGTATCGGGTCGATCCACAGAGAACAAGGTTGACTTTTATTGTAGAGTTGACTTGGTCAGACTTAGGTTTAATTCAAGATTTTAAGAAGTGGAAATGAGATTTTATGAATACAAATGCTATGAATATATTAGATAGAATATTTCAAGATTTTAGACCTCTGATTTGACAGAGAAAAGTCAAAAGTCAAGGTCAAAGTGTTGGCTTTGACCAATAGTCGACTTTCTGTAAAATCAGAGAATCAAAAGAGGTTATAAGATTACGAAAATTATATATTCAGAATCTATAGAGAAAATGGAATTTATTGATATAAAATTCGTGATTTTTCAATAAGAAATAGATTTATGATGAATTATTGAAAATCAAAGATCAGAAAAATCCCGAAATGAACACTTCAGAGAAAATCTTCAAATTGACTTATCAAATGATATCCAAATCTTGCAATTGATATATCAATAGAAAGATAACAACCATAGGATTCTAAAGAGACTGAAATTGTAAAATTTATATTTTAAGAGTAATTGATCCTGCAAGTCAACGCCCAAATTCAGATTGAAAATGAACACTGGCTAGTCAAACGTTAAATTGAGGGGCCAAATGATCTTGGAATTTTACGAATTTTCTATCCACGGAAAGCTGATGAAATAAGAAATCCAATGAAACTAGAAACAAGTAATTCAAGGTTAAGACCAAAGAGATATCCTATTTTCAAAATCAACAAAAATTCAAACCAAAATTGGGTGAAATTGAAGAATAAAATGACTTTAAACAGAAAATTAACTTCCTACATCTAATCAAAACTCAAATTACCGTCAGATTATCGATCGAATCTCACTGCTTACCCGATTTCCGTGAAGATTTGGCTTCAATTCACGTGGATTGAAGAGTCGCGGCTTGATTTCTTCCTCGTCGGACGTTCGGCATTCAAGGGGAAAATTCGATTGAATCTAACGATTAATCACGACGAATCCTGCCTTAATCGGATCGCGATCGAGTCTAAATGCAGGGGAATTGTGATGAACTCAAGATCTTCCTTCAAATTCATTTAATTGCTTCATGAATCGATCAAAAGTTAAGAAAAGAAGAGAAGATACATTGGTTTTTAAAGGGAAATTCCCGCGAGAAACGCAGGCCGTTTGATCTGGTTAGGGTTGATTCTTGGCCACGATCACGCGATGATCATGGACCATAATCTCACGACCTAGCCTCATCCCGACATCCGATTTCGATCTCCGCGTCGAGGTGAGTCCACGTATTGCCCCCACAGTCGCAGGATCGCGCGATAGGATCTCGGCGTCCCGATTTTCGATCTGACCGTCTTGATGCATCCACGCGTCTCCCATTGATGCGCTGAAATCACGTTCAGTCACGACTGTCTGATGAAGATCTAACGCTGCCGATACGTCCATGTGTCGCCCAATGATCGCACGCCACGATCCACGTTTTCCTTTTATTAGAGGCATCCTATGAAGATCAAAAGCTCCTGATGCGTCCACGTGTCGCCAGGTGAGTCGTCGATCGCACTCACTTATTCTTCATTTTTCTCAGGTGCTTGTGATGGAGATCGGGTGGACCCGAGTCCACACGATGGAGGCCTCTCCGTCGTCTCGATTGCATTCGACGCGCCACACGACACCACGTCTCGTGCAAATAATAAAACTCACAGGAGCATAGTCCCACACGGAAGAAAAAAGGGGAAACATTGTGTATATAACGTGGGGTGGTAATACGCAAATGCATTACCGCCCCAATACTATTACCAGGGCCCACTAACTCATGGGCCCTCCACTTACCAGCCCCCCTCACACCACGTGGTGCCACCCGGGCGTTCACGTGGACTCGCGTGGCTCCTGCCACGCGTCCGCGCCACCTTGCGCCATCTGAGTGCCCCGTGGGCTCACGAGGCTCTGCCACGTGGCCTTGCGTGCCGCGTCGCATTCGCGTGGGTCTTGCGTGCCACGTCAGCTCCACGCGCCACATCAGCTCCGCGGGTTCTATGGAAAATAAAAGCCTTTTTTTTTGCGATTTGAATTAAGAAATAATTCAATAAAAATCAAATAAAAATCCGGAAAAAAATCCAGAAAAATCTAAAACATTCAAAACTCCATATCTTTAAAAATATAAATCCTTTTAATCTCAAATTTTCTCCATTGGATCGCAAATTTCTTCATTTTTAATACCATGTGATTTAAAATATCATTTCAAAGAATAATATAAGATGAATTTATAATTAACTTAGATCATCTATCAAGAAATCCTCTTAATATCATCCTAATATTTTCTTCTTGAAATTTATTCTTCAAGACATCCACTAAAGTCAAAGTATTTCAAGGAAAGAGATAAATTTTAATTAATTTAACTTTTAAAAAGATTAATCATTAATAAAGCACATAATTACCCCTAACTTATGCATAAATATAGACTTAAGTGAAATGGCATACCAATGGAGAAAATTCATAAAAACTATGATAACATGCATCATACTCACCTAAAATAAGCATGCATATGAGTTAAAGAAGATAAGAATTCAAGTTATAGATGCATGTTATCAGGTATTTACAGGGTTCTCCTAGAGTTTGAGTGCTTCTTGGGGTAAAATAATCATTCCTTAAAAATCATAAAATTTATCTTAATTATTCAATAAAATGTATTATATGGATAGACGGTCAAAGGAAAAAACTACACATGAATTTAACTCAAAACTCCCTCTCGATTGTGAGATATCATCATTTCAATGAGGATTATTTACAACCATTTGATCGAGATTAAATGCATTAGAGCACACCATGTGTCATGATTTGATTGGAATTAAAAACAATGCATCAACCTTTTAAAAGGCAAGAGCTTTGTGTGCCATCCGATCGGCTTGATCACGATTGTATAGCTTGAGATCATGACACATATGATAGAACTTTGGATTGCATATGTAATTCATTAGGATAATTAGATGCATAAAACAAAAATAAACTCATACCTGAATTCACTGCCTGATTCTTCATTTTGTAGATTTCTTTAGTGGAGAATAGTCACTTGAATATCCTTAAGATAACCTCTTGATCTCTTGAAGAAAGGAGAATCTATCTAGAGGGTTATAAAACATTGTATAACTCAAGTGGACAATTGATGAAACAAATTAGTGTGGTTGTTGAATACACAAAAATTCGTGTCAAAATAAATATCAAACTCACCAAGTGAAAGAGATAATCATGAATTAAGGAGTATAGTGGTGAATAAGGGTCGAATCCACGAAGAGTTGAGGTATTTTTTTAGTATTCTTTTGAAATTCAATGAAATCAGACAATGAAATGTGGTGAGATATTAGGGAAATTGATACATTTGGAAAGAAGACTCTAAGGCGAATCTACGAAATCAAAAATTGTAGAATTTGGATCAAGATTTGCGGAGAAATTAACGAGTGCAGTAGATAGAAATTTCCAAACAATAGAATTACAAAAAACTGAAATTGAAATTGAAATTGACTAAATCTATGATTCATAATTGAAATCAAATGTTATAAAAAGAAAGATTAGGATGAAAACTCAATTTCTAACCCAAGATAGAGCTTGAGTTGATCCAATTCCTCGTCAAATCAAAGGCTTTTCATTAGCAAATTCGAAAAATGGTAGGCATTCAAAAGTTAATTTCTCCATATTCTCTCAATGAAATCTCACTTTCAAACACTCTGTGGACGCAGAAATTGATCTAGAAGCGATTGGAAGCAAGAGATTTAAGGATTTTGGTGTCTACACAGTTCGATTACTCGAAGAACCCAAGAATAATTTACAGTGTCGAAGAACATCTCAATTTATAGAGAAATTTGGGCGTAACTATCGAATGAAGTGTTTAATCTTTGATCAACGGCTTTGATGAAATGCAGGAGTGTGAATCGTTACAGGTAAGTCATGCCCGTTGGATCAGAGTTGGACTGTTGAGATCTCGCCATGTCACGCATGAAGAAGTAATGCATGAAACGATCGCCGTTTGATCTTGATCTGACTCTCTTGATCTGTTTTGTTGGTTTTAATCTCAACAGTTATAACTCCTCAGATCAACGGCTAAGATTAAATCATTTTTTTACAAACAATTTACCGGCTAAGTATATTTTGGTAGCGGTTGATTATGTGTCTAAGTGAGTGGAAGCTATTCCCACTAGGAAAAACACTCATCGGGAAGTACTCAGGTTTGTAACGAGAAACATCTTCTCCCGATATGGTTGTCCGAGGGCCGTAATCAGTGACGGAGGCTCACACTTCAACAATGCACACTTTCGTGCATTATTGAAGAAATATGGAGTACATCATCGCGTCACTACACCGTACCACCCCCAAGCTAATGGGCAAGTTGAAGTGAGTAACCAAGAAGTCAAGAATATTCTAAAGAAGATCATTCGACCAGACGGTAAGGATTGGGCGCACAAGCTTCCTGATGCTTTATGGACGTATCGAACGGCTTACAATACACCTATCGGGACGTCTCCATTTTGACTCATATTTGGGAAGGCCTGCCACCTTCCGGTTGAGCTTGAGCATAAAGCCTATTGGGAAATAAAGAAGCTCAACCTATCTCTGAACGAAGCAGGTAAACATAGACTTCTCCAGCTGCAGGGACTACAGGAGTTAAGGCGCGACGCGTACGAAAACGCAGAGATCTACAAAGAAAAGACCAAGGCTTTTTCATGACCAGAACATCAAAAGAAGAACTTTCAACGTCAATGAAAAGGTTTGGTTATATAACTCTCGCCTTAAAATTTTTCCATGTAAGCTGCGCTCAGGATGGGACGGTCCTTTACGTGGTTGTGGAATCGTTTGA
Source organism: Lemna minuta (assembly GCA_024174645.1). Taxonomy (NCBI): domain Eukaryota; kingdom Viridiplantae; phylum Streptophyta; class Magnoliopsida; order Alismatales; family Araceae; genus Lemna; species Lemna minuta. The sequence continues at coordinate 406,514 of CM044110.1, read as the reverse complement.
TAACGGATTAGTACTTATTTCCGACCCTAAATTTGGCAAACATTTCAAGGTAAATGGGCATCGTCTAAAGCCCTACCTCACAGCAAAGCCACCCACACCAGCAGATAAGGTAAAGCTGCATCTCTCCAAGGTACATGAGGACGTGATAACGGTAACACCCTCATCTCATCGATTATCATAGCTTCATTGAGTTTCGTCTGGTTGAAGACGTTAAACCTAGCGCTCTTGGGAGGCACCCCAAGATTATCTTACTATTTTATTTTATTTTTGTTTGTAGTTTATATCAATGTACATATATAGTTGAATGAATTCACCTACAACAAACAAGAAATTTGGACAAATTTCAGAGACAAGCGTCAAAACACGCACAATGAGTTTTTCTAAACCCTTTTTACTTCGCATTTCAATTTATAATATTTTTTCATATAATGCATGATATTCTTGCCATCTTTTATATACATATTGATTTCATTGAGGGCAATGAAAGATTTAAGTTAGGGGGTGAGGACTTAGAAAAACTCAAAATTTTCAAATTTTTAAACTTTTTACTATTTTAAAACTCCTATTTTTCAAAATTTTATTACTTTTAACACCTTAGAAGTCTTAAAATTTAGAGATCCTATTCCTAGAGAGGTAGAAGTGAGGGCCTCATAGCCCATGTGATTACATTTTGAGTAATAAAGCCAAGTGATCTAGAGAAACCATGGATTCTTTTTAGTGGTTGACTTCTTCGGGGTAGGGTATCTAACAAGCACGGAGGAAAATGAGTAATCAGAGGTTGAAGTGCTCTTGGATTGAAAAGGAGAGATTTTGAGTGAAGTTCAAGCTAATTCCTATCCCCTACCTTACATCAGCCGAAACCTATTTGGTGTGGGAATTCTTCACTTCCGAACTTTCTCTTAGAAGAGTGCAATGTACCATAATTTTTGATGCACCTATTCTATCCTTTAGGCATTTAGTTCTACCTTTTCCATAACAGTTAATTAAACACCCAAATTTCAGCTTCACGGATTATAATTACACTCCCAAGTGATAAACATATCCACTACAATTTCTTTTTCCACCATCTACACAAGCTATCCATCTTCTTCATAATTTCCCTTACAAGCAAATATTCCTTCATATTACACTTCAAAATTTCGAATACTCTCTTCAAACATCAAGAAAGCCTTCATATCCTTATTTTATGCAAATCTTCAAATGTTATCTTCTTCTTCTCTAAAAGTTACAATATACAAAATGAAGAAAGAAGAGAAGAAGAAAAAGAGAAGAAAAATCTGAAATGAAGAAAAGAAGAAGACAAAAAGAAAGAAGGAAAAGAAATGAGGAGAAAAGGAAAGAGAGGAATAAAGAAAGTGAAAAGAAGGAGAACAATATGGGAAAAATATCTTTACCATGCAAATACCTATCTCTACCCATTACTTCCATTCCATTCCATTTTCCACATTGTTTGTATCAAATATACCACTCCACACCATCTCTACTAAATTCTATCTATCCTTTTCTACCATCATCATCCACATCATTTGGGAGAATAATTAGACATTAGTGGTACCTTTCTTTGTATATAATATCCAATTTGTTTATATGCTGATTTTTACTTTTAACCAAGTTATTCCTTTAGACATAGTGTCTTTTTACTCTTTTCAGCTACCTTATAACAATGCATCCCAAAATAGGAAAACCTTTTGCAATGCACTCTTTAAGGGAGAAAGAAGAGTTGAGGGGAATTCTAATGCACCAAGTAGCCTCCAAATGAGTGAAAGAGTGATGTGAGAATTAGAGAGGTGAGGATTACATCTACTCATGAGAGTGTGAGAATCTTTTCATTCCCATAGCATCAAACCTTAGATATGCTCATCTCGATTACACTTGAGTATTGACTTGACTATTAGCCGATGAGCACTACCCTAATATGCTCTAAGGAAGTCAACCTAGTTAAGGAATCTAGATTACCATGGTCCACACTATGATGAAAAGTAATCACACATTGATACACTTCACTTCTTTAGTTGTAGGATCAAAATATAATAAGACTTTCTAAGGAGATTACCTTATGAATTGCTAAGAGACTAGCAATTATTCAAGTTGGGGGGTGTGATAACCTGCTATTTGTGCATGAAATTACATGATTATTAATGCAATTTAAGGCATTAATTATTCTAAATATATGCATGTTATTATATTTTAAGTATAATTCTATCATTTTATATTATTTTCATGTTATGATCTAAAAATACACTAAATTATGGACTATTATAAATAATTAAAGATTATAATCTTTAATCCTAATTATATTTATGATCATAATCATGTTTTAAGGATGAAAATATGAGGGAAAAGATTTTAATTAACATTTATGTGTTTATATAAATTTATTTTATATAATACATAAATGTATAAAATTAATTAAAATTTAATCTCTTATTATTTTAATAATTTGAATTTTTATAATGATAGATTATTCAATTTTGAATCCAACAAAATAAATTTGACTTAATTTGGAGTTATATTTTGAAAGTTATGATTTTTCCAATTTTTAGGAATTTTCTGGAATTTTTCTGAATTTATTTCCGATTTATTTTCGATTTTTAGCATTTAAATTAATTTTAAAAAATAACAAAAATGGGGTATTTTTCGCGCGTGTACACGTGGATGCGACGTGGCACTGAGGGCCACGTCGCAGCACCACATGGACCGCGCGAGTGCCTGCGTGGCACGGATGTGACATGTGCTATTTATATTTATGGTAATATTAAGTTTATAGTACATATAAGCATCCGATAGTTCGGATTTAAGCTGATGTTCAAGTCCGCTCTATGTTTTAAACGTGAAATTATCTTGAATTTCTTCCGTATGGGACAAAACTTCCTTTGATTTCTTTGATCGCAGGCTGTGTGGCGCGACGTGGATCGTCGGATGGAGAGAGAGATCAATGGCGCGCGTCGATTCAGTGGATACGAGGTCCACGCGATCAGAGATCAACGCACGTGGCTTAAAACTCACTTAAGTGAGTTGATCAGAACTGTCCGATCGCGAGTTATAAAGGTCCAGATTATTCACACCCGATGGACCTCCGATTTAATCATGAACGTTTGATCAAGATCCTACGCACGAGATCCTAATTTATGATATTAAGAACGTACAACCTCTGATTTATGATATTAAGAAAGATAACTCAATTTCGAATCCACGGAATCAAAAATCAGATGATTTGGATGAGAATTCGAAGAGTAATCGAAGTTTGAAGTTAGGAGAAATTTTTGTTTCGTAAAATGATTAAAAACTGAAATTAAGATCTTTATCGTGCGTAGGATCTTGATCAAACGTTCGTGATTAAATCGGAGGTCGATCGGGTGTGAATAATCTGGACCGTTATAGCTCGCGATCGGACGGTTCTAATCAACTCACTTAAGTGAGTTTTAAGCCACGTGCATTGATCTCTAATCGCGTGGACCTCGTGTCCACTAAATCAACGCGCGCCATTGATCTCTCTCTCCATCCGACGATCCACGTCGCGCCACACAGCCTGCGATCAAAGAAATCAAAGGAAGTTTTGTCCCAGACGGAAGAAATTCAAGATAATTTCACGTTTAAAACATAGAGCGGACTTGAACATCAGCTTAAATCCGAACTATCGGATGCTTATATGTACTATAAACTTAATATTACCATAAATATAAATAGCACATGTCACATCCGTGCCACGCAAGCACTCGCGCGGTCCATGTGGTGCTGCCACGTGGCCCTCAGTACCACGTCGCATCCACGTGTACACGTGCAAAAAATACCCCATTTTTGTTATTTTTTAAAATTAATTTAAATGCTAAAAATAGAAAATAAATCGGAAATAAATTCAGAAAAATTTCAGAAAATTCCTAAAAATTGGAAAAATCATAACTTTCAAAATATAACTCCAAATTAAGTCAAATTTATTTTGTTGGATTCAAAATTGAATAATCTATCATTATAAAAAGTCAAATTATTAAAATAATAAGAGATTAAATTTTAATTAATTTTATACATTTATGTATTATATAAAATAAATTTATATAAACACATAAATGTTAATTAAAATCTTTTCCCTCATATTTTCATCCTTAAAACATGATTATGATCATAAATATAATTAGGATTAAAGATTATAATCTTTAATTATTTATAATAATCCATAATTTAGTGTATTTTTAGATCATAACATGAAATAATATAAAATGATAGAATTATACTTAAAATATGATAACATGCATATATTTGGAATAATTAATGCCTTAAATTGCATTAATAATCATGTAATTTCATGCATAACTAGCATGTTATCAGGGCGCCATCGACCTTTTTGATGATCAAGAAATTGAGACTTGCATCGAAGAAGTCTTGACGATCAATGAGGAAGCTGATTTCAAGCAGCTACCTTTGGACGAGCCGACAGAGGAGCTCAAGCCTCTTCCATCTACACTCAAGTATGTTTTTCTTGACTATCAACAAGAAAAACCGGTAATCATTTCGTCCCAGCTCAATGAGGAGCAGGAGAAACGATTACTCAACGTATTACGATAGAATGAGCAAGCAATCGGCTAGACTCTAGCAGATTTGAGGGGATTGGACCCTTCATTATGTACTCATCACATATTTTTGGAGGATGAGTCCAGACCTATGAGGGAAGCCCAGCGACGACTAAACCCTAAGGTATGGGAAGCCATGAAGGAGGAAATCCTGAAGTGACTGAATGCGGAGATCATCTACCCTATATCAGATAGCCAGTGGGTTAGTCATGTACATGTTTTTCCCTAAAAAGCAAGAGTTACGGTGACTGTGAATGACAAGGGCGAGGAGAACCAAACGTGCCTTCCGACAAAGTGGCGAGTTTATATCGACTACCGGAAGTTGAATGCCATGACGAAGAAGGATCACCTCTCATTCCCATTCATTGATCAACTCCTTGATCGACTAGCAGGTCAGAGTTGTTTTTGTTTCTTGGATGGATACTCAAGCTATAATCAGATTGCAATTCATCCAGACGATCAAGAAAAAGATGATGTTTACATGTCCCTTTGGCATGTTTGCTTTTAGGCAAATGTCATTCGGGTTATGTAACGCCCTTGCGACATTTCAGAGATGCATGGCAACGATATTTTCCGATTTCCTTAGCGACAGTCTCAAATTCTTCAAGGATAATTTCTCTGTCTTTGGAGATGATTTTGACAGCTGTCTAGCTCACCTAACAAAGAACCTTGAGGTCTGCATCAGGAAACGACTGGTATTGAATAGGGAGAAATCCTATTTTATGGTGCGAGAGGGAGTAGTTGACGAGACGAGACTGCGAGGTCGTCGATTTCACATGGTCTCGTGTCAAAAATAATACCGAACTTACCAATTTAAGGAATTAATAATGAATTGAGTGGCATAATGGTAAATAAGGGTCGAATCCACAGGGAATTAAGGTATTTTTGAGAGATCTTTTAGAAATTGATCAAATTGGACAATGAATTTGAGGTGAGAAATTAAAGAAAATGGTAAATTTAGAAAGATAACTCAAATATCTATCCACGGAATAAAAAATCACTCCATTTGGATTAGTAATCGCAGAGAAATCAAAGAGTGAAGTGGGATGAAATTTTTGGAATCGCGAAGAACATAAATTTAAATTAAAAATGAAATTGAGCTAAATTAAGAACCTAAACTAAAAATTGGAGATACATGATGATATATTAGAGGGAAAATAAGTTTTCTAACCCTGAGATAACGATCGAATCGATCCAATTGATCGCCGGATCGAAGACTATTCATTCCGCGAATTCAAACGTGAACATCGGTGTTCAAGAGACAAATTCTCGATGACCGATCGACGAAATCTCACTTTTAAACACTCCGTGGACGCAAAATCGAGTCTAGAAGCGATTACAAGTGAGAGATTCAAGAGAGCAAGGGTTTAGATGGGTTGATTAAGCGAAATCCCTCCAGAATGCTTACAAAAGTTGAAGAATGCCTCAATTTATAGGCAAATTGGGCGTAATGATGAGTCACAAATTTTAGTGATAAAACATGCTTTTGTAATGAATTTTTGATGCAATCCTTTATGTTTATTCGCATGTTTTATCTACAATCTAGCATGACATGGTGATTTTTATGAATTTCAGACCTTGCTTTAAACCTATGCATACTTATGTATTTTTAAAAGAATTTGAAGGCTTAGGTGGAGACATGAACCCAAGGAGCTAGGGGAGACAGTCCAAGCAATGTTGGAGCAGCCCATGAAGATGTCAAGAGAGGAATAGAGAGGCCCATTAAGACCCAAAAAGGGGCAAGAGAAGAGGATCCAGATTGCTGAAGCCGGGAGATCCAATGGCCCATTTTTCTTCTCTCTGTCCCGATTTAAAGGCTTAGGGTTCCTGGAGAAGAAGCCGTCACCTTGATGCAGTCCAGCCCCGTTGGAAGCTTGTGTGCAACTGGATCAGTGTCCCTCTTACCCGAGTAAGAGCCAGGAGGAAGGAGAGCGTCCAGAGCTGCTGGAGAGGAAGAGAAGAAGAGGCCCGAAGACCTTGACGGGTGTGACAAAAGGAGTACTTCTTCATTCTCTTTCTCGTCCTCTCTTTTCCCCTTTTTCTGCAGGTTATCCGGGTGGCAGATAGCCCACTTGCAGTGCTCCCGACGCCACCGGCTTCATCCAAGACTCGTCCTGCAATCCAGACTTCAGGAGATCTCGAGGTTGGAGTGGCCACTTCACTGCTGCTGCCCGTCGGCAACAACTGCTTTTCCATTATTTCGTTTCCCAAACTAAAAAATACTCTTCTGATTTAACACAGCATGATCTGTTTCTTTTAATTTCAATGTTCCTCACAACTCATCGTAATCACTGTATTTTCGCCGCTCGCCTGCAGCAAACTTTCCTGCATCAGTTTTATTTTATTTCTTTTTTATTTGTTCCAGAAATTATTCCTCTCATCGTGTTAGAAGTGCTCTCGACTTTATTTATTTTTTTTCTTTTTGTCTAAATCGTATTTGTGTTTTGTCTGTCTTGATTATCGTCGCACTTCGTATTCTCCACTCGAGATCGCAGTAATTTCGCGACACTGCCCAATGTCTATTTCCGAAGTCGGCTTTCAATAGAAAACAAAAAAATTTCATTCATCCGATCGCGATCAATTCGTAGTCCACATTCGTTTCAATTTTTCTCCTCGCGCTCGCTGGGTTCATCCCTGATCGCTCGCATCTGTGCGTCTGCTAAAACCAATTTTGGAAATCGGTCCTAAGCCACGAAATTTCACAACGCGAGAGATTCGGAACCGAGTCTTGCCAAAAAAACGATCCCTGAAATGGGCTAGAAGAACACTATATTTCTAACGAGAAAAAGTATCTTTCTCACCTGTTGAACTCCCCCCCGAAATCGTCGTGGCCTACTCTTCTTTGCACGTTTCCGCCGCCGACGCCCAGCTTCAGGTACGTTCCTCCCTAGCAATGCATTTCCGAAATCGGTTTTGAATCAAAACCGATTTTACATCGCTTCACCTCAGTGTTTCGTTCTCTCCCCGCTTCACCTCGTCCAAATTCATTTCCACCGTCTTTCTCTCTTTTCATTTTTAATATTATATACCTCCTCCTTGGCATTTTTAATACGCGTTCCCGTATTCTCTCTCTGGTATATTTCTGATTTTCTACTTAATCTTTGTTCGGAGAAGAAGAACCCAGAATTCCCCATCTCTCATTGTCCATTTCTCATTCCACATTCCCATTTTCTGTGTTTTCCTATCTTACTGCCTTATCCTCAAGAACTTTTTTAGACCTTATTCCTCTCATTCATTTCCTTCACCTCTAATATATCTTCTCAGTTTTATAACCTCCTCACCTTTTAAAATCCTAAAAATACTGCTTCAGAGCATTAAAATTCACTAGCTAAACACCCGCTCCCTGTGGATCGACCCTTACTTGCCCTAAACTCGTGAGGTTACAAATGTGTTGCGTAAGCTTAAAGACTCACACGACATGACAATTTTCGAGATTATTTCTCAATAGTTATTATCACATTTTTTGCTTATCACCTAACCGTCCGATGGCCTTGATTAACGCCTGTGATGAAACGGTTCATCACGAACCGTTACCGTTAAGTCGCGACCGTCCGATTGCGATCGAATGCGTGATAAGAAGCCATGTGTTGAGGCGTTATAAAACGCGTGAAACGTCGTCCGTCGGATCTCCATCGAGCGTTTGAGATGTGTTTTGATGAGTTCACTGATCGATTAATCTCGACCGTTATAATTCAACTGATGAACGGTCATGATTTAGTCTGACGAGCTTCACTTAAGTAGCATTTAATGCACCTGCCGTGATCGGAGATGCGGTGGTCCTCGCGTCCACCATATCGACGCGCGATGCGTCACGCGCTTTAATCCAACGCTTATGATGTCGCCACGTCGCCTGAAACAAAAGAATAAACGGGGAACATAGTCCCACACGGTGAAAATAAAAGAAACGAGTGGGTTTAAAATGTGAGTCGTAATGAGGGGTTGAATACCCTTTCGATATACAGAAGGCTGAATTACTATTATATAAACTATATAAAATATATAAATATATGTATACACCGCGTGGGCGCCGCGTGGGCCCGCGTGGCGCTGCCACGTGGCCTTGAGTGGCACGTCGCATCCACGTGGGACCCGCGCGAAAAATTAAACGCTTTTGGTCATTTTTTTTAATTATTTTAAACATTTTAAATTGGAAATAAAATCGGAAAAATCCGGAAAAAAAATCCCTAAAAATTGTAAAATCCATAACTTTCAAAATATAAATCCAAATCAATCCAAATTTATTTCATTTGATCTGAAATTTAATTATCTATCATTCTAAAAAGTCAAATTATTTAAATAACAAGAGATTTAATTCTTATTTCAAAAATACATTCATTTCTTTAAGATTTTTATTTTAGAAAATTAAATGAATGTTCATAAAAATGATTTACCTTATTATTTAACTTTAAAAACCACTTATAATCTCAAGTAAAGATGGGTTATAAAATCTTTAATCTTTAATCTTTCATTCATCATAATTAACCCTAAATTAACGCATTTTAAGATTATCACATAAAATTTCATGGAATGATAGAAATGCACTCAAAGTATTATAACATGCATATAAATGTAATGTTTTATGCCTTAATTTGCATTAATAATCATGTTTTATCATGTTAAGATTGCATGTTATCAGTAGTCCTCTGCCATCTCGTCTCGAGCAAAGGTTTGGAGGTAGATAAGGCCAAGATTGAGGTCATTCAAAAATTTCATCTCCCAGCTACATTACGAGATTTACGGAGTTTTCTAGGGCACGTTGGCTTCTACTGCAGGTTTATACGAGACTTTGCTAAAGTTTCCATACTGTTAACCACTCTTCTTTGCTAGGATAAGGAATTCTTCATTGACAAAGAAGGGGAGCGCCCATTCGAGATGTTGAAGTTGGCATTGATCGAAGCACCGATTCTACAAAGTGCTAATTGGGACTTATCTTTCGAGATCATGTGCGACGCGTCAGACTATTTAGTTGGAGCAGTTTTGAGGTAGCGGATAGAAAAGAAACCAACCTCCATATGGTACACGAGCAAGACACTTGCTGAAGCTCAAATGAATTACACGACTATGGAGAAGGAGCTTTTGGCGGTGGTCTACGCTTTAGAGAAATTTAGGCCTTACATCTTGGGAAGCAAGATCGTCATCTACACCGATCATGCAGCATTAAAGTACTTGTTTTCCAAGAATGACGCGAAGCCACGATTGATACGATGGGTGCTGCTTCTTCAAGAGTTTGACTTGGAAATTAAGAATAAGAAGGGTCGTGAAAACTCAATGGCGGATCACTTATCATGTCTCCAGATTTCACGTACGGGAGACATTAGTGATTCATTTCCTGATGAGCATCTTGTTGCATTATCTAGTCATGCTCCTTGGTTCGTGCACATCGTCAATTTTCTTATGATTGGATCGATACCAGATAATTGGAATCGGCATTGAAAAGATAAGTTCTTCCATGAACTCAAATATTATTATTGAGAAGAACCACTTCTATTCTATGTAGGATATGATCAGATTATACGGCGATGTGTCGCGGAGGATGAACAAGGAGATATACTATCGATGTGTCACTCATCAGCATGTGGAGGACACTTAGCCGCGCGAAAGACAACGAACAAGATTTTACAAAGCGGTTTTTATTGGCCCACCATCTTCAAGGATGCCCACCGTTTCTATACGGAGTGCTTACAATTCCATGCAGCATTAAACATCTCCAAGCGAGATGCGATGCCAATGAGGCCTATCCTTGAGGTGGAGATATTTGATTTATGGGGGATTGACTTCATGTGACCTTTCACACCTTCAGATGGGAAAGAGTATATTTTGGTAGCGGTTGATTATTTGTCTAAAAGGGTTGAAGCTATACTCACTAGGACAAACACTCATCGGGAAGTACTTAGGGTTGTCACTAGAAACATCTTTTCCCAGATATGGTTGTCCAAGGGCCATCATCACTTACGGAGGCTCGCACTTCAACAATGCACACTTTTGTGCATTATTGAAGAAATATGGAGTACATCATCGCGTCACCGCACCGTACCACCCCCAAGCTAATGGGCAAGTTGAAGTGAGCAACCAAGAAGTCAAGAATATGTTTAAGAAGATCATTCGACCAAACAGGAAAGATATGGCACACTAGCTTTCTGATTCTTTACGGGCATATTGGATGGCTTACAAGACACCCATCGGGATGTCTCTGTTTTGACTCATATTTGGGAAGGCGTGCCATCTTCCGGTTGAGATTGAGCATAGAGCCTATTGGGCAATCAAGAAGCTCAACTTACCTCTCGACAAAGCAGGTAAACATAGACTTCTCCAGCTGCAAGAATTATAAGAGCTAAGGTGCGACGCGTATGAAAACGCGGAAATCTACAAGGAAAAGACCAAGGCCTTTTATGACAGGAAAATCAGAAGAAGAACCTTCCACGTCAATGAAAAGGTTTGGTTATATAACTCTCGTCTTAAGCTTTTTCCAGGTAAGCTGCGCTCACGATGGGATGGTCCTTACGTGGTTATGGAATCGTTCGAAAACGGATCAGTACTTATTTGTGACCCTAAATCCGGCAAACAATTCAAGGTAAATGGGCATCGTCTTAACCCTTCCCTCACAACCGAGCCACCCACGCCAGCAGATAAGGTAAATCTGCATCTTCCCAAGGTACATGAGGACGTGATAACAGTAACACCCTCATCTAATCAATTATCGTGAGCTTCACTAAGTTTCGTCTGGCTGAAGATGTTAAACTTAGCGCTCTTGGGAGGCACCCCAAGATTATCTTACTATTTTATTTTGTTCTTGCATTTTAGTTTTTATCAATGTACATAGTCGAAGGAACCCAATAATGCAACAGGAAACAATAAAGACAAATTCCGAGGACATGCGTCAACATGCATAAATGAGTTTTTCTAAACCTTTTTACTTATCATTTCAATTTATAATCTTTTTCATGTAATGCATGATATTCTTGCCATCTTATTATATACATAATTTTTTCATTGAGGGTCAATGAAAGGTTTAAGTTGGGGGGGGGGGTGATAACATGCAATCTTAACATGATAAAACATGATTATTAATGCAAATTAAAGGCATAAAACATTACATTTATGTGCATGTTATCATACTTTGAGTGCATTTCTATCATTCTATGCAATTTTATGTTATAATCTCAAAATGCATTAATTTAGCGTTAATTATGAGGAATTAAAGATTAAAGACTTTATAACCCATCTTTACTTGAGATTATAAATGGTTTTTAAAGTTAAATAATATGAGAAATCATTTTTATAAATATTCATTTAATTTTCTAAAGTTAAAATCTTAAAGAAATGAATGTATTTTTGAAATAAGAATAAAATCTCTTGTTATTTAAATAATTTGACTTTTTAGAATGATAGATAATTAAATTTCAGACCAAATGAAAGAAATTTGGATTAATTTGGAGTTGTATTTTGAAAGATATGGTTTTTACAAATTTTAGGGATTTTTCTAGATTTTTCCGATTTTATTTTCTATTTAAAAATGTTTAAAATAAATAAAAAAATTGCAAAAAGGGCGCGGGTCCCACGCGGGTGCAACGTGGAATGCAAGGCCACGTGGCAGAGCCACGCAGACCCGCACAGTGCCTATGTGGCGTGTTTTATATATATAATTTATTTATTATTACTATAAGTATAAAGGGTCTTAAGCCCTCCCTATATGGGAAGGGTTATTAACCCTTTAAATCGTCAAGTGTTATAAACCGACGATTCTCGTTTTTTATTTCCGTGTGGGACTAATCCACACGACTTCTATAACACAGGTGACGTGGCGCGACGAGGAGCGTCAGATCGGCGGCGCATCAGAAGATCCACGCGTCGATCGAGTGGACGCGGACCACCTGATTTGATCAGAACACGTGCCAAATTAAAGGAGTTATAACGGCCAGATTAGAGGCAACGTGGCGGCATCACACACCTTGATTGAGTGGACGCGCGGTCCACACATCGCAGATCAAACACGTGCGCATTAATGAGGAGTTATGACGGTCACGATTTAACGCGCCGAAACGCATTGTGACCGTCGGATCGCGATCTAACGAGCTGAAATTGATGCGTTTTATAACGCATAACGTGAGGATTGATCTGGAGCATCCATCTGCGATCAGACGATCGCGATATTTTCATAACCATTCACTCTAAGGCGGTTTAATCTGGACCGTTGATGGAGCTTAACGCACCGATCGGACGGTTTTCCCCATTTCGCCCTATAAATAGACGTGTTCTTCGTCTTTTGTAATCATTCTTGAGGGATTTGATCTAATCGACCTATCTAAACCCCTTCTCTCTTGAATCTCTTTCTTGTAATCGCTTCTAGACACGAAATCGTGTCCACGGAGTGTTTATAAGAGAGATTTTGACGATCGTGCGAGGAGAATTGGTCTCTTGAACACCGATGTTCACGATTGAATTCACGGAATGAATAGCTGTCGATCCGGCGATCAATTGGATCGATTTGATCGTTATCTTGGGTTAGAAAACAAGTTTATCCTCTTATCTATTGTCATGTATCATCAATTTTAGGTTTAGGATTTCAATTTAAGTTTAATTTCATTTTAATTTCAATGTGTGTTCTTCGTGATTCCGAAATTTTCTCTCCACTTCAATTTTCGATTTCTCCGCGAAATCAAGTCCAAATTCGATGATTCTTGATTCTGTGGATTCGTTTTGAAGTTATCTTTCTAAATCCACCATTTTCCCTAATTTCTCACCTCAATTCATCGTCCAATTTGACCAAATTCCAAAAGATATCTCAAAAATACCTTAATTCCCTTTGGATTCGACCCTTATTTACCATTATGCCATTCAATTCACTCTTAATTCCCCAAATTGGTAAGTTCGGATTAATTTTTGACACGAGACCGTGTGAAATCGTGACCTCGCGGTCTCGTCTTGTCAGGGGGGGTGAGGACTTAGAAAAACTCAATAATTTTTTTAAAATTTTTGAACTTTTTACTTCTAAAAACTCCTATTTTTCAAATTTTTACCATTCTTAAATACCTTAGAAGTCTTAACATTTTAAGATCCTATTCCTAGAGATGTAGAAGTGAGGGCCTCATAGCCCATGTGATTATATTTTGAGTAATAAAGCCAAGTGATCTAGAGAAACCATGGATTCTTTTTAGTGGTTGACTTCTTCAGGGTTGGGTATCTAATGGGCACCGAGGAAAAATGAGTAATCAGAGGTTGAAGTGCTATTGGATTAAAATGAAGAGATTTTGAGTGAAGTTCAAGCAAATTCCTATCCCCTACCTTACATCAGTCGAACCTTCTTGGTGTGGGAATTCCTCGCTTTCGAACTTTCTCTTAAAAGAGTGCAATGTACCATAATTTTTTATGCACCTATCTTTTTCCTATAGGCATTTAGTTCCACCTTTTCCTTACCAGTCAATTGGACACCCATTTTCAGCTTCACTGATGATAGATATACTCCCAAGTGATAAACACATCCATATATCTCTTTCTAATTTCCATTACAAACAAATATTCCTTCATATTATACTTCAGAATTTTGAATACTCTCTTCAAACATCAAGACCTCCTCCATGTCCTTGTTTTATGTAAAGTCTTCAAAAGTTATGTTCTTATTCTCTAAAAAGTTATTATATACAAAAAGAAGAAAGAAGAGAAGAAGATAAAAAGAGAAGAAAATATGAAAAGAAGAAAAGAAGAAGACAAAAAGAAAGAAAGAAAGAAAATGAGGAGAAAAAAAGGAAGAGAGGAATAAGAAAAGTGAAAAGAAGGAGAAAATTATGAGAAAACCATATCTACCATGTCAATACCATTCTCATTACTTTCATTCCATTCCATTTCCACCATGTGTATATCAATTCTACCACTCCACACCATCTCTACCAATTATATCTATCCTTTTCTACCATCATCATCCACATCATTTGAGAGAATAATTAAACATCAGTGGTACCTTTCTTTGTATATTATATCCAACTTGTTTACATGCTGATTTGCTTTTAACCAAGTTATTCATTTAGAAATAGTGTCTTTTTACTCTTTCAGCCACCTCATAATGTTGCATCCCAAAGTAGGAAATCCCTTTGCAATACACTCTTTATAGGAGGAAGACGAGTTGAGGGGAATTCTAATGCACTAAGTAGCCTCCAAAATGAGTGAAGGAGTGATGTTAGAATTAGAGAGGTGAGGATTACATCTGCTCATGAGAGTGTGGGAATCTTTTTCATTTCCCATAGCATCAAGCCTTAGATATGCTCACCTCGATTACAATTGAGTATTGACTCGACCATTAGCCGATGAGCACTACCCTAATATGCTCTAAGAAATTCAACGTAGTTATGGAATCTAGATCACCATGGTCCACACTATGAGGAAAAGTAATCACACATTGATACACTTCACTTCTCTAGTTGCAGGATCAAAGGATGAAAAGACTTTCTAAAGAGATTATATAGTAAATTTATAAGAGACTAGCAATTATTCAAGTTGGGTGGGTGTGATAACTGACGAGACGAGACCGCGAGGTCGTTGATTTCACACGGTCTCGTGTCAAAAATTAAGCCTAACTTACCAAATTGGGGAATTAAGAGTGAATTGAAGGGTATAATGGTAAATAAGGGTCGAATCCACAAGGAATTAAGGTATTTCTGAGATATCTTTTGGAATTTGGTCAAATTGGACGATGAATTGAGGTGAGAAATTAGGGAAAATGGTGGATTTAGAAAGATAACTCAAAGATCTATCCGTGAAATCAAAAATCGGTCGATTTGGATTAGTAATCACAGAGAAATCAAAGATGGAAGTGGGATGAAATTTTCGGAATCACGAAGAACACGCATTGAAATTAAAATGAAATTAAACTTAAACTGAAATCCTAAACCTAAAATTGATGATACATGACGATAGATAAGAGGATAAACTTGTTTTCTAACCCAAGATAATGATCAAATCGATCCAATTGATCGCCGGATCGACAACTATTCATTCCGCGAATTCAATCGTGAACATCGGTGTTCAAGAGACAAATTCTCCTCGCAAGATCGTCGAAATCTCTCTTATAAACACTCAGTGGACACGATTTCGAGTCTAGAAGCGATTACAAGAAGGAGATTCAAGAGAGAAGGGGTTTAGATAGGTCGATTAGATCAAATCCCTCAAGAATACATAGAACGACGAAGAACTCGTCTATTTATAGGGCGAAATGGGGAAAACCATCCGATCGGTGAGTTAAGCTCAATCAACGGTCCAGATGAAACCGCTGGAGAGTGAATCGTTACGAATATATCGTGATCGTCCGATCGCAGATGGACGCTCTAGATCAATCCTCATGTTATGTGTTATAAAACGCATCAGTTTTAGCTCGTTAGATCGCGATCCGACGGTCACGATGCGTTTCGGCGCGTTAAATCGTGACCGTCATAACTCCTCATTAATGCGCACGTGTTTGATTGATCTCCGGTGCACCCCGCGTCCACGCGATCGACGCGTGTGATGCTGCCACGTCGCCGACGATCTAACCGTTATAACTCCCCTTAAATAGCACGTGTTTATTGATGGATCAGTTGTCCGCGTCCACGCGATCGACGCGTGGATCTTCCGATGCGCCGCCGATCCGACGCTCCTCGTCGCGCCACGTCACTTGTGTTATGGAAGTGTGGATTAGTCCCACACGGAAATAAATAAGGAGAATCGTCGGGTTTATAAGACCCGACGATTTAAAGGGTTAATAACCCTTCCCATATAGGAAAGGCTGAAGATCCATTTTATATATATAATAATATTAAATATACGATAGATATAAAACGCGCCACGTAGGCGCTGCGCGGCTCCGCGTGGCTCTGCCACGTGCCCTTGCGTGCCACGTCGCACCCGCGTGGGACCCACGCGCTTTTTGCATTTTATTTATTTATTTTAAACATTTTTTTAAATAGAAAATAAAATCATAAAAATCAGGAAAAATCCCTAAAATTATAAAAATCATATCTTTTAAAATACAACTCCAAATTAATCCAAATTTATTTCATTTGATCTGAAATTTAATTATCTATCATTCTAAAAATTCAAATTATTTAAATAACAAGAGATTTAATTCTTATTTAAAAAATACGCTCATTTCCTTAAGATTTTAAGTTTAGAAATTTAAATGAATGTTTATAAAAAATAATTTCTCTTATTATTTGACTT
>CM044110.1:114971-389263 GCA_024174645.1 Lemna minuta | reverse complement strand
TTTTGACTTTTTATAATGATAGATTATTCAACTTCTGATCCAATAGAACAAATTTGAATTAATTTGGAATTTTATTTTAAAAGTTATGATTTTTCTGATTTTTTTGGAATTTATCTGAATTTATTTGCATTTTTAAATCCTTTAAAAATTATAAAAATGAGCAAAAAAATGGGTTGTTTTATCGCATCGAACCCACGCGAATGCAACGTGGCACACAAGGCCAGGTGGCAGAACCACGCGAGCCCACGCGGGCGCCTGCGTGGCACGGAGGTGACACATATGCGCGATATATATATTTATATATTATTTTTATATAGTATAAGCATCCCGTTTATCGGAATTTGCTAACCGTTAAAACCGCCCCACCTTTAATATGCGTCATTTCCAGTCATTTTCTCGCTGTGGGATTATTACTCTTTTGTTTTTATTGCAGGTGACATGACATTATTTAAGCCATCTGATCGTGTGATTTAACCACACGCGACGGATGTCACTTACACAAGGGGTACGTGGCAACATCTCACGAGGCATCGATTCAATTAAATAGACCTTAATCTTGACCGTCCATCAACCGAGTTATAACAGTCGAGATTAATTGCGATCGATGGACTCATCGAATTATCAAGACCGCCCGATGAAGATCTAACGAATGGATCGAAACGACGCTTCTCTTCATACGATCGACGTGGACACATCGTGACGCTCCATCGCCGATTGAACGGATGCAGCTTAATCGCACAGTTTCGATCAAATGACACTTCATCTAGACCGTTGATCGCGATGGACTGTTAGGTCCAACGGTTACGCTCAAAATCCTCTATAAAATCGATGTTCTTCACAAACGGAAACTTACCCACAACATTGGATTATTCGAGATTAATCTAACTGTCTAGACACCACAATTCAAGCGTCAATTGATTTCTTTCTCTTCTTGACACATTTCTGCGTCCGAGGAGCATTTGAAATCGAAAATTGATCAAAGGAAAATGGAGAAATCACATCTTGAATGCCAATGTTCGTCTTCGAAATTGCAGAATGAATAGCCATGAATCCGGCAATTAATTGGATCATTTCGAGTGCGACTTTGGGTTAGATTGCGTGTTTTCATCTTAATCTTTCATCATTTAGCATTAATTTTATATTTTGAATCGTAGACTAAGTTTAATTTGGTTTTAATTTCAGTTTTTAATCAATTTCACGATCAAATTTTTCTCTCAATTTTAAACTTCGATTACTTTGCGAATTCTCATCCAAATCACTCAATTTCTTATTCTGTGGATTTGAAATTGAGTTATATTTCTTAATATTATAATATGCCTAATTTCTGAACTCAATTCGTTATCCGATTTGATCGAATTTCATATATATCTCTCAAATTTCCCTAATTCTTCGTGGATTCGACCCTTATTTACCATTATACCCTTCAATTCGTGAATTAATCTTTAAATTGGTAAGTTTGGACTTTGTTTTGACACGAAATCATGTGCATTCAACAACCATACGCATTATTTTTGTCATGTCTCAAATCAAATACCAAATACACAACCATGACATGAATCAACCTCATAGACAGTTAGGTATATGACCATTCAGTGATTCATATAGATCAATTTAGTTAACACTTTCTTCAAAAAGTACCAATTATCTATCCTTGGTGTCTCCACACTGATAGCTACATCATCTATCATAATCATCATATGAGTGCAATCAAATAATGTTATTCTTTCTAGATAATTTGATAATCTTCTTATATAGCCATCGAATAAGAATATTTATAATATATGTTTAAAAGCTAGAAATTTCTATAGAATTATCTCATCATAATTCACTTAGTCATTCACATCAAAAAACTTATCGCGGACAGGGCGGTTCCATCCTCAACATATTACACAGAAGAAAAAAAACCATTGATCCAATGGAAACCATTGATGTCGATGGTTATTTAAGGTTTTTATTTTATTTTTAGGGAGCACGAGGTACAATCATAATACATGCACCCCCTAACTCCCTGATTGGACGATAGGCACAAAAAAATGGCAAGTTACAATAGTTTCAAGGCCTGAGACCCTATAAGTAGAGTCTTTTCTCATTTTTCACTTGTTTTTTTGGACTATTAAGGTCTTTTCTAGAAAAAAAACTTGTTCATTTTACCAAATTGACGATTGTTACATTCTTTCCTTATTTTCATGAGAATTTATGTTGAACTCATATTGATAGATCTTAAAATATTTGTGTATTTCATTGCTTGAATGTAAAAAATACCATCAAAGAATCTAGACCTTAGCCTTTGATTTGGAAACATACAGTCATTTTTGCATCACCTTCAAGTTATTAGGAATATTCATGTCTTAAAGGTTTAGTTAGGGTTATATCAAGTTAGGGGAAAGCTTTTATCAATCTCTCGATCATTCCCCACAAATTTCTCTCTTACAATCAAGATCATCTTTCTTCAATATCTCCCTCATTTCAAATTTGATTGATGCCCGATTTGATGCACTTGATACCTTTCTCTCTTCTCTTTCTAATAATTCTCTATATTATCTCTATATTTTCACCACTTTTCATCCCCTAATTTGACTCAATTTTATTGAGTTTTGTCCATCTATTTCATCAACAAAATTCCATGTCAATTCCACCTATATTCACCATTCTACTTGATTTAAATTATCCTTTGAGTGGATTTAGTTTTTTGTGACTTTAAACATGTACCTTAATTTTTTATCAAACAACTACACATCTCATTTCCATAAATGTCCTCATTTATTCGAGTAAAATGGTCTCACTGAAATTAAACATCATCACGTTCTTGATTCTAATTATACTCTTTAATTTGAGATGGGGGTTGCTTACTATTTGTGGGCTAATTCAGTTCTTATGGTTACATGACCAGTGGCATTTCCTATTTGATTATGGTTGTATCTACTTCTTTTGTAGTTCTTTCTTCCCAAAAAATATTTTTTTTTATGTCTCAAGCTTTTTCTCTCTATTACCCTTGTCTATGACCTATTCCATACCTTTGATAAGTTTTTCTCTCATTCTATAAAGCCTATTCTTGTTTCATATATTTAGACTTAGAAGATCTATCACATATAATTTTCTTCAGATACAAAATATGTGGTTTCTCTTAATGTTGCCTTTTCTAAATCACCTTATCAATATTCTTTATTTTTTTATTTTCTTTTTCCCATGTCCTCAAAGTTGCGCCTAGCTTATAACCTCTTGGAAATTCTATGTGGTTCACGTTCAATGACAAATTTTTATCCCAATTGACCCTCCCTTTTTTCTCATGTATATTAGTGCACATGTCATTATCTTGTCTTCAAGATTCTATCTCATTCTTTTACTTATAAAGGTCAACACAAATCATATGTGTAGTCCATTTATGATTTGTCTCCTATGAGTGGCTTTATTCATCATGTTGTCTTCACATAAACTACCTAAAGACACCAAAAAGTTACCTTTATCTAGGAACATTTGAGAGCTTGATACCTTCTCATGATGATGATGTAATGAATTTCACATAGGCTTATGACATCAAGTGAAATTTTGATGGTTTTGTCACCAATAGAATAAATTTTAATTTCTCAAGAAGTTACTCAATGTTAACACCAATTATTATGAATGTTTTTTTCTAGTGTTTTATATCTCCATTCCAACTAAAATGATTATATACTATCACAAAGTGGTGTCATTGATTCTATTCTTGTTGGATGCTGATTTGAGTCATTATTTTTGGAACACTATCTGAGTTGCACTATTGAAAGGATTTTAATATATCCCACAAGCTTAAAAGGGCTATTTATGGTATTAAAACTTAACAGGTCTTATATCACAATGCAAACATGTTTTGGATTTACTATGAATAGTATTTTTTGGATGAAAATAACATGTCATCAATAAATTTTAGAGTTAACATGGGAATGGCATATTTTTATTATTTAAAATTGATTGGGAAAAAAATATGATTACAATTTTACTTTTATGACAATGGATCCTAAAAAATTAGTTAAATTATGCTATGGATTACTTATATGATAGTCTACTATTAATCTCATTTATGCACGAACCTAGACAACTTCATTCTGACTATCACATTGTGTGTTCTAGATCATCATAAATGAGCTCCACCAATAACTCTCATATATTAGCTAACTGACTACTTGCTACATTGAAACCCATATTGGAAGAAATTTAAGTAGTGTAGATAAAAGAATATCACTATTTGAGATGTCAAGTGGATTAGAAAACTATAAATCCATAGCATATGCTTCTAAGGTGATGAGTATATGGCATCTACATCTGGAGCTGTATTCTTAAGTTTGTACTCCAATGGAGATACCCAGTGGTCATAATTTTCAATCTCAATAATACCACCATTCATGAACAATGAAATCCTAGTATAAATTATAATCACATTTGAGATTTGGTCTTTCAAGTCTGATTTATATTAATTACTGCAGTACCCTAGATTAGCGAGAAAGTATCCTAAAGAAAGGGCTTAGAAATATAAGTCTAATAAATTTGTGAATATCTTGGTGTGATAAATATCTACATTTGGACTGATTGATAATATGGGGCATATAAACCAAATTACAAACTTTCATGTTTCATTTATATTCGATTAAAATAATATTATTCATTGTTAATCTTGTGTAATTTTTGTTATGAAGCCCATGAGGATATGAAATAATTAAGTGCATTATGATAACATCATAATACAGCAATCATTAGTGTTTCAACATATATTCTAAATATTTCTATTCAAGGGATATTCTAGAAAAACATCGAAATATTTTGTAAAAATAACATTATCTAATAATGATAAGTATGGTTGATCATATAGCCATTAGGTTAGGGCTATCAATGATAGATAGTGAATGTTTTTTTTGGAGAAAGAGTTCACTAAATTGATTTTTATGCATATTTTAATAGAATTATACCTAACGGTTAATCCATTGATTCATATCACGAATTGTGTATGTACTCAATAGAATTAGGATATTGAATACTTCTTGTGAATGATGATCATGTTTTGACTTTAACTTAGAAATCCATGGCCATGGGATCTCTAAAACACCATATATTAGATGCACCATAAATTCCTTAAAGGTGATTGTGTGATAAAAATGAGATTATCTGCCCTCAACATAAAAGAAGATTGACTTGGAAGAATGAGGTGTAGTTATATCCTGACCAAGAAAGCTAAGACTTGGTAACTCTCTAATTTTGATCAAAATATTTAACACAATGGATAACATTGAATAACACATTCAGCACTAAAAGGCACAAAAAATTTATGATCTTATCATCTAGTATAGATCAAAATCCATTCAAGTCTGTTGAAGGAGTTACATGAAACTATTCAACTGTCTTGCCACTAGCATTATCCACACTCTCTAAATGTTTTGATTTTTCTCTCAAAACTCTTCACCAAGAGAAAATGAGAAGAAAATGTAGAGTTTCTAACAAAGGCTCGCATGGGCACCCTTAAGTGTAACCATTCTCTTCTTATTTATAGACTTAAGATATGTGAACTTATCACAAAACCCTCAAAGTTATATCTCTATCAACCAAAATTCATTGACCTTATGTGTGCAATCCTTCATGTCCATATCTTTCTAGTTAATAACTCCACCGACTCAACAATACTTATGGATCAACCTTGCTACTTCAACTATATTATAAAACATATTAATTAATTAAAATTCAATTTAAACCAATAGATAAGTTGATTTACCAGCTCCTTCATATCTTCTAGAACATATGATATTGCTTGGCAACCAAGAGGCTATCAACTCAACCTATTAATTAGGTTAAATTAGTCATTGATTAATTAATATATATATATATAATCAATTAATTAGTTATGTTTAATGATAAGTACTATTTAAGCATATAGATTTATAAACTAACAAGATTATGAAACTAGAGGGTCACAAACATAAGAATGATAAATGTTGGTGGATATAAATATGATTTTGAGGACTTTATAAAAAGTTCATAATATGAAAGTCTATAAAGAAAGGAAGAAAAATTACACCCAAGGGTGCCCATATGAGCCTTGTTAGAAATTCTCTCATTTTTTTTCATTGGCTTTTAGTGAAGAGTTTTCATGAGAGATCCAAATATCTAGAAATCATATAAATACTATTATAGGTCAACATTTTGATAGATTTTCAGTGAACCCTACTTATATAGATTTTGATCTATATTAAATGATAAGACCACCGATTATTAGTGATTCATCATTTTGAATGTGCGACTTAATGTACGTCATTGCTTTTGATGGTTTGGTCAAAATTTTGAGGACTTATAAAGTCTCAAATGTCAAGACTAATGTGAGAGAGAATGAAACTGGTTTGTGTATTATTTGTTAATTACTAGATCTTTGTGTATCCCCTGATTGAGCCTCTTAGGATGACTCAACACCCTGGATAGCCACAAAAGGACAATATTTTGGCTTAGATTTGACAAAGACGATCATCAATCACCTAAATAAAGAAAGTGTTAAAAAATAAAAGGAACACAAGAGTGATGAAAAGTCAAGGGTGAGGGAAAAAATGGGAAGCTCTCCAATAAATAAGGAAATAAGAAAAGGAGGGAGGCCACGCCCTTTGAGAAGGCAAAGAATTATTATAGATCTTCAAATTTACTATTCAATAACATGTTCTGCAGCCTCTTTTACAAGCCCTGTAACACAACTAAAAAGAGAACCATCGATTTGAATTTATGGCATCTTCTAGAGTATCCATTGGTCCTACAAGTTGGAATGCGTCCCTATATTGGGCCTTGAGTTTTGGGAAATGGGAGGGAGGCTGGGAGGGAGAGAGAGTTTCAATTCTTTCTAGATCAACTGATTATTATGTGCTTCAGATTTTGAGTTCATAATTACCACGAAGGAAGACAAGAACATGAACAAATATGCCAAAAGCGAAAGAACTATTTGACTGCGATTATCATGGAGCATGATTGTGCACCAAAAATTATCTACAAACCCAAAAATGACTGGATTCAAAGATCCATCCATTCTCATGAAAATGACATTCAAAACAACTGCTTGAGATTATTCTCAAGGAAATGCTGAACCCTTTTTGATGATGGATAATCTATCAATCCTTGATCAGAATCTCTACAGATGGCATTCCTCCTCTGCTTGAGGGAGAGAAAACCCTTCTTCTCTTTCCACAAAAAAGAGCTACCGCCAAATTGCACGACAATCAGTTAAGATATTTACATTTATACTGGCAGAAGACCCCGGGAGTGAATTTTCCAGAGAGAGAAGTGGTTGCCAAGCCTACCCTTTCTTGGTCCTGAAAAAAAAAGAATACCAAGAGAAAAATTAGTAAACCTGATTTATAACTAGAATGACAATGGTATAATTCACAGATTTTATAACTCAGCATCCCCATGGAGAAAGTGCGAGTACTTTTATAATCCTAAGATTAAGGACATAGAAAACTTTCCAGTTAACAAATTTTACCCATTGACATAAAAAATCTGAGTGTAATACATCGGTCATCATATTAATAAAAAGATCTCTATATACAAAGCAAAAGGTAAACTAGTATCTCTCCTTTGATCTTATCTTAGACAAATAAGCATAAGTTGCATACCTTTCCCACAAAACTGATGATGAGAGGTCCGGATCTAGATTCCCGATAACTGGCTGAGAAATCAGGAAAAATGCATTAAGAAATTTGCGTAAATATATTGAATAAGTAAAATAGATTCCTCCATATTTTTGTAAAACTTACAAATGTAAATGTCAGGAAAATCAAGGCATAATTTTGCTATAGTTTGAGCAGCTTCGACCTGCGTCACATTTGACAAATATGGTTGACTCAAGTTGAAGGTACAATCCATCACCACAAAGGCAAACACTTTGATTTTAAAAAATTGATCATAAAATTTCAAACAGCATAAATCCCAAAGAAGAATAATTAAGATGACATCAGCTAGGGAAGAAGTAGTGAAAAACCTACATCTGAGAGCATAGTACTCAAAAGCTTCGAGGAAAACTGAGCCATCTGCTCTACAGGAGTGTTCGGTAGCGTCAACAGGCAGTTCCATTCCTTTTCTAATTCGACAACATTTGTCGAAGTAAGAATGATCACGTTGTGGCACTTAATCTGAACAAAAAAAATGAAAAATTCAATGACATACATCATTATGGAAGGAGATGTAAAGGACATTATGAGTACGCACAAATGGCACTGGAAGCTCATCATTGTGCAGCAGTTCTGTGATGCCTTCAGGTAGAAGAGCCATCTGGAAGAGGGGTAATTAAAGAAAAACTTTTAAGGCTTTCCAGTCAGACTAATTGAATAGAAAAATTCTCAATGAATTAATAACTAAAAAACTACAATGAGATGGCTGTTGTAAGCGGTATTCTTGTTGTAATTAGATGTTGGGCCAGAAGGAGAAATTATCTCACATAGATCATTTGTTTGCCCTCTAAATACAGAGAGCAAAAAAGTAATTTTCTATAAATCAGATATTTTCCTCTGACAAACTGCCACATATGAAGGACACAGGTTGAAAGTGCAGTAAGTTTTCAATCGGTCCATAAAAAAATTCTGTTCATTACAGGAAAGGTAGACTGCACACAGAAGGTACTGCATGATGAATAAAATCACCTCATTCCTTTCGCCTGTACAATGGTCGCTTATAAGATGCCGAAGGTACTCCTCAAACTCTTCATCAGCTGCCTGAGATTAACAGAAAATACTGGTCTATGATAATTGTAGACAGTGAAAATTCAAAAAACGAAGAGACCTGTTCTCATTACTTACCAAGCGAACTCCAAAGGCCTTTGCAACCCCAGCTACTGCGACATCAGAATGCAAGGGGCCAAGTCCTCCATACAGAAAAACCTTCAAAAAGCACCAATAATTAATCCACTAGTATTTAAAAAATATATATACTATTCATGATAAAAAACACTTTCATAGATAAGGGGATATTTGAAGTAAAAGCATATTAGACCCTATTGAGTAATTTCGAACAGTACCATGTCATTTGTTGATGCCCGTCGCTCTACTTCCTCACCAACTGAATCAACCTGCAATGGTTTTTAAGGAAGTGATCTCATGAAGAGGATGTTTCGAAATAAAACTGTATTTTGGTAAACAATGGCAAACATAAAAGTAATGAACTTATTTTCCAAAGAAAATTCTATTAGTCCAAAAAATATGCAACCCGACATCATTATTTACACATGTAGAGTGTTAGAAGAAACATCAAGAAAGTAAAGTGTTAGAAGATTTTCTTCCTTCCTTAAGCCTTCACACTCCTTGTTCCTAATGAGATGAGATGAAAGTGGTGGCTGCAAGTAAGAAACCCTAATTCGAACTTAGACATAAGGCTGGTTATATACACTAAGTCGCTTACTCTAGATGGGCCAAGGCTCACTTAAGTCACTTATTCCTCCTATAAGAGATAGGCAACTTAAGTGAGCCATATTGGGCCACTTATAGTCTATGGCCCACTTACAAAAAAAGCATGGGCCACTAATGAACTGTGGCCCACTTACATCTAAAAAAGGAAATAAAGCTCATTTCAGACTGACACCCTCCAGCAAGTTGAGGGTGAATATTCGTCATGCCCAACTTGGAAGATAACTTTTGAAATTGTGGGTTTGGCAGTCCCTTGGTGAAGATATCAGCTACTTACTCTGAAGATCCCACAAATAATGGAATGATAATTCCCTCTTCAATGTTCTCTTTGATATAATGTCGATCAGTCTCAACATGCTCAGTTATGTCATGCTGAAATAGGTTTTGAGCAATAGCTGTAACAAATTTGTTGTCACAATACAATTGAATACCCTCCCGAGGAAGTGACTTCAATCCCTCTAAAATTCTCTTTACCCATATAACTTCACATATACCATTTGCCATGGCACGGACCTCGGCCTCTGAACTAGATCTTGTCACCACTTTTTGTTTCTTACCATGCCAAGTGATGAGGCTATCGCACAAGAAAGTACAATACCCTGAGGTGGATTTTCCCTCCACCACTGAACTGGCATAATCAGCATCTGTACAAACTTCTACAGACAAATTCCCATTCCGTATGAATAAGAGACCTTGGCCAATTGTGATCTTCAGGTAAGATAGGACTTGGCGAGCTGCTTGTAGATGATTCTCATGAGGCTCACTCATGAATTGACTCAAGGTACTCACAGAAAATGAGATATATGAATGAGTATGGTTCAGGTAAATTAATCGTCCAATTAATCTCTAAAATGATTCATTATCAACAAGGGGACTTTCTTGACCTTTCCCAAGCTTCACATTAATATCAATAGCAGTGCTTGCTGGTTTACAATCAAGCATACATGTTTCCTTCAGAAAATATAATATATGTTTATGTTGAGAAATAAAAATGCCCTCTTTGGAATATGCCACCTCAATTCCCAGAAAATATTTCAATGTTCCGAAGGACTTAATATCAAATTCTCAAGCCAATCCCTCACTGATGTCCTTGATTTCTTTCTCATCATTCCTTGTAATGAGTATATCATCCACATAGACAATAAGAACAACCATACCACCTTTATCTGTATGCTTGATAAATAATGTATGGTCTCTAATACTTTGCTTGTAACCACAGTCTTTCATAGCTCGAGTAAACCTTCCAAACCAAGCTCTTGGAGACTATTTGAGTTCGTATAGGGCATTTTTTAACTTACACGCAATATTAGGATGGTAACTCAGTTGATATCCAAGAGGAACTGACATTTATACATCCTCTTCCAACTCTCCATGCAAGAATGTATTATTCACATCAAATTGGAGAATATCCAAACCATATTTTGCTACCAATACGATAAGGATCCTCACTGTATTGAACTTAGCCACAGGGGCAAAAGTTTCAAAATAATAAATACCCATAGGATTGAGTATATCCTTTGGCAACTAGTTTTGCCTTAAACCTCTCCAAGGTTCCATGTGCATTAAATTTGGGTGTATATACCCAATGACAACTAATTACCTTTTTTCCTTGAGGGAGGGGAACTAAGTCCCATGTCTCATTTCTTTGCAATGCTTTCATCTCTTCATCCATAGCCTTTTTACACTCTTTACTTCTTAGAGCTTCATCAACATTTCTTGGAATTATTATGCATGTTAGGGTGCCCACAAAACTTTTATATTGATTACCCAATCTATCATATGATATATACTGTCCCAAAGAATATTTTACTTGATTTCGACTGCTTCGAACTCCTTTGCGTAGAGCAATGGGCCAACTTGAGTTGTCTTCAAGTTGATGTTCTTCTAAATTCTCTTTTTTAACTGCAGTATGATTGTCAACACCACCTGTTTTACTTTTAGGTCATCGTATATACACTTGAGTGACTTCATGTTGAGCTTGATTGGGAATTTCTAATGAGGAGGTTATAACATCTCCATGTGGCTCAATCGGAATTGATCTCTCAGTTGCAATTGGTGAGCTATGTTGTGAATCTTTATTTGGGAGTGAGTTATCAGCTCCTACATTGTCATGATCAGCCTCCCCTAGAGCTTGACTCTTTAGCAATCTCGAATCTGTCAAAATGGCTCCATGTGGCAGCATTAAGAACTGATAATCTTGAGCATCAGTCTGATTTCTTGAGGATTCAGAATTACTGGATGACTTTTGTTCTGAAAAATACATTTGATATTCCTCAAATGTTACATCAGCTGAAACATAATATTTCCTTGTTGGTGGATGATAGCACCAATATCCTTTCTGGGCACTAGAGTACCGTACAAACACACACTTAAGTGCCCTTGGATCAAGTTTTCCCAACTTTAAATGTACAAACGCAATACACCCAAACACCTAGCAGCTAAACCAGATGTCAATTTTACTGTTGGGTATTTAGAATAAAACATATTAACTGGGCTTTGGCGTCCAAGTAACTTTGTGGGAATTTGATTCATGAGATGTATGGCAGTGAGAACTGTCTCTCCCCAGTACATCTTCTAAATATGAGCGTGAAATCATAGAGCTCTTGCTGTTGCTAGGATATAGCCAATTCTCCTCTCAGCTAATCCATTTTGCTGAGGGGTATTCATACAAGAAGACTAATGTATCACTCTCATTTTAACAAAATACATATTCACAGTAGAGTTAAAAAAACTCCTTACCATTGTCTGAGTGGAAGGGTTTGACTACCACCCCAAATTGAGTTGTGATCATGTCATAAAATTAGAGCACAACCTGAGAAAACTCAGCTTTGGACTTTCAATAAATACAACAGTTAGCCCGTGTGCAATCATCCACAAAGATAACAAACCACGTTCACCCAGAGATACTAGGAATGGGTCATGGCCCCCAAACATCACTATGCATGCACTCAAATGGACTTAAACATCTATCATTCAGATTCTTAAAAGAAGAGTATTTGTGTTTTGCTAGTTGACAAACCTCACAAAATAACTAAGAAACTTCTATTCCTCCAAACATGGAGGAATAACAAGTCTTTAACAACTCAAAAGGAGGGTGACCCATACGCATATGCAGCATCAATATTCTATCTTCTGCTATAACCCCTTGTCTCAATGACAATAGACACATCGCTGCAAGATCGTTAAAAACTAGCAAGCCAGCTTCTCTTTTAAATGATGAAATCTTCCTCCCAGATACCTTGTCACACAAGAAACAGTCATTACTATCAAGAATAAATTGTAAACCATTGTCATCAGCTAGTTTCCGTAGGGATATAAGATGTGTCTTAAGATCTGGCGCATGTAATACTTTCTTAATTATCCCAAGCTTATCAAGTTTACATCTCCTATCCCTGCTACATGAAGGACCCCTCCTCCAGCTGTAATAACTCTGTGGAGTTCACTAATAGTTGAATAAATCTAAAAATGACTACTACTCGGGGACATATGGTCTGTTGCTCCAGTATCGGCTATCCATTGGATTTGACTAGGTTGACGGCATGATTGTAACATACCTGATTTTACCATTGAAGTTGAACTTAGAAGACCTTGAAGTCAATTAACTTGCTCTGTCAGCTTTCCAATCTCATCTGTGTCATCTTGTAGTTTTTCAATTGTCTTCGCCTTAACTACAGAAATCTCACCACTATCTTGATTTTGAGAAACTACCACATATGCTTTCTTTGGTTGTTGTTGGTTCTTGTAGGTCAATTTCCAGAAAGTGTCTTTAGTGTGTCTTTTCTTTTTGCAGTACGCGCACCATAGGTTGTCCTTTGATTCATGTCCTGGTTTTGTTCCAGTAGGTTAAGTAGAACCTCGTTGACCAACCCAATAATCACCTTGGGCTGGTTTTGAGTCATATTTCTTGGCTATAAAGGCAGAAGGCCGGTTGGGAGGTGCTTCGTGCATAAGCTTCCATCGACTCTCCTCTTCTATTATAATCCCTATTGCCTCCTCTAGATCAGACATAATTCCTAATGAAGGATTTGGCTTTTAACATTCTCATATTTAGCATTCAGACCCATAATGAAAGTAAATAATCTCTGTTTAAGAATATATGTCCTTTCCACTGATTGAAAATTTTGACATGGCCAAGCATAGCCTATCTCCCTCCAAATGCCCTTCAACTTTGAAGAATACATCAATATATTTTCGCTCCCTTGTTTAGCTTGAATTGTTTTTGCATTCATATCATAAATACAACAGTCATAATGTTTTTTGGCACTGTATTTACTCACTTCATCCCACAAATCCTTTACATAGTCTACATACAAAAAATTTCTCCTCATTTCTGGATTCATAGTGCTTAATAGCCATTGATGGATAAGAGCTTCTTCAGCCTTCTACTTCTTGTATCATGGATCTGTCTCAAGAACCAGAATTTCTCTAAGGTTATCTCCTAGTTCCCTACTCACAAGGGTCAACTCTACCAGTTTGCTCCATTCAAGCATATTGATTCCATCAAACTTGACTTCAATGTATGTGAAAACAACAATGGTTCTCCCTGAATCAGTAGCTTTAGCTATTTCTAGAACCTCTCCTAACTTTGTCATAGTTGATCCAAAAGAAAAATGAAATAACCAGAGGGGAATAAAAAGCAAGCTGGGGAGGAGTTTTTGAAAAGGAGAAAAACAAAAGTGTTGCTTTGGACGAAGAGGAGAATCACAAGAAGAAACCCTGCTCTGATACCATGTTAGAAGATTTGCTTCCCTCCTTAAGCCTTCACACTCCTTGTTCCTAATGAGATGAGATGCAAGTGGTTGCTGCATGTAAAAAACACTAATTCGAACTTACGCATAAGGCTGGTTATATACCAGACTAAGTCACTTACTCTAGGTGGGCCAAGGCCCACTTAAGTCATCTATTCCTCATAGAAGAGATAAGCAACTTAAGTGAGCCATATTGGGCCTCTCATAGTCTGTGGCCCACTAATATATTAGTGAATGCAGTAAAAGAAGCATGTGCCACTTATAAACTGTGGCCCACTTACATCTGAAAAAGGAAATAAAGATCATCTGTCAAAGATGAAAAAATATTCTGATTCATCATAATAAATAAAAACTAAAAATAATAATCATGTAATGTCATTGAAAGGAATAAAAAATATATTGAAGCTGGTAAAAGACAGTGCATTGTGGCATGCCAAAATATTTCAACAGCTAAGACGTCTTTGCAGTAGTAAGAGGTTTTGGAGAATGCCAAGAAATTAGTAGCTAATTTTCCAGTCCAATTTACAGAAGTGAAGCTAAGTGGACAATAAATTTGTGCACCTCATTCCTCACTATTGATTCGTGTGTAACTCGCCAACCTATGCCATGAAGCTTTCTGCAAAGTAATACTCCCACTTGATCTTCATGTAAGCCAAAGCTGAGAATGTTCACAGGCAAATATTTGGAAAAAAGTTTATACCTCAAAAAAAAGTGATAAAAAATGTTAAACATTATGAAAGTGCAAAATAAGAAATCGATCAAGACCACATGCAGATGGTAGAAAAATAAGCATAGTCATTCTAATGCTTAATGTTACAAATGAGGCCTCTTTGGATCATAATAAGCGATGGAAACCAATTTGAACAGACGATGATCACAATAAACTGCTGTGGGTTATTTGATGTTCAGAAACAGATCAGTTAGGGGCCATTCTAAATTCACCCATTCATGAATTTCTTTATCAGACATCAGGCTGCAATTTCAACAAGAGTTGTACCAACTAAACCTAGTAAATGAACCGTGGGTTGAATGTTGTTATTTGCTACATGACAGAACAACATATTTCTAACGATTGAGGTGTCTCATTCTTGCTATTTATAGACCTCCCCCTAATCTGCAAGTTTGTCTCATTCTGGAATATGAGAGTGCCTAGGGGGATTTGACCTCTAGTGATTTGTCAATTCTAATGCAGGTGCCTTATGTTAATTCCTTTGAACATAGGTAATTATTAGATGACAAAGAGCATAAGTTTTAATAGATATGAAGACTTTTTAGTTTCTACTGTTGTAGAATAGAGTGAAGGGTTACATTGAATTTCCCAACATTACCCCATATGTAATCAGCCTGTTAATAGGGTAAAGACTATAAATGAAATAAGATCTTCTGTACCTTTCTATTCTCGATTGTCTCACTCAAAAGTTCAATCTCTCTCTCTCTGCCTCTCATCCTCGAATCAAGAGTAATAACTGGAGACTTATCAGCGTGTAGGCATAGATAACTAGATCAACATTGAAGGAAAGCAAGAATTAGCTTGAACCTGGAATTGCATTTTTTGTAATGAGCCAGTCCATGACCGCCACTTCCCATTCAGTGATGATCTATGGCTTGCTTGCTTCAAGAGAAGGTTTTGATGAAGGCCAAAACCATCATCCTAGGGTTAGCCCAAAGAGGCTTGCCTATGCTGGTTCTGCCATTTTACAAAACAAGGATATCTGCTCCATTTTCAGGACTTCCCCTCAAGCTAATGGAACATCTGTATCTCAAGGGGCTCAAGCAAGAAATTCGAGCACAACTGGCTCTTATGAATCCATCCGGGCTAGTAATGAACAAGGATACCTCACTAAAGGTAGACACACATCACCATGCATTGTGGCATGCTATGAAGTCTCCCACAGCTCCTGAGAGTGGGCAATCTTTGACACAATCTGTACTGGCCATGCAGAAACGACCAACTGACATACTTGAATGCTGTCTCCATTCTTGATCAGGGTAAATCTCTGCATAATTCAAGTAACAACATCATCCGTGGTCCAAATGCAGCTTCTAGCAATGGTCAACAGAGAAGACAGCTACAGGTGGCCGAGGCAGAGTTTCAAGCACACAAAGAGGACTTATAATTTCACTCTGATGAAAAATATTCACCAGAACATAAATACAAGCAACAACTTAATATAATCCTAGTCCATGATATGGAGCCGTATGATTTGGATGATGTAGAGGATGATTGGCCACCACTGGGCAGCGAGTTCATGGAAAAAGGTACATTTTGTACCGCGTATGTATCCTTTGATTCCATATGTAGGTCCACTCGTAACAGTAAAATGAAGTTATGAGGCCAAATTCACTTGAAGATGTAACTATCTCGATTGATGTTACCAAATTCGGGAGCCACACATGAAATTTTGCATGAAGCTACTGCAAAAGTTGTAACTTCCTACTGGAAGTCTAGAACAATACTATGTTGTTCTTGATAACGAGCCAACAGTAAAAGGAAGAAGAATATGCTGCAATGTGCCAGTGGCGATTCAGGGAACTACAGCAGTTGAAAATTTTCTTCCTTTATCTCCCGCCAGTGTGAATGTGGTTTCAGGCATGCAGTGGTTGGTGACCCTGGGCTGGGTCCATATCCATTTTTAGGGTGCTGATCATGAAATTCTTAATTCAGGAACAGGCTCACACCTTATGGGGGACATCAGACACTACAGAAGACAATTGTTGAGCTGAGAGACGTGGATAGAGAGCTAAATAGTGGTACTCTTTCATGGCAGAGTTGCAGCGGATTTGTGATTCTTACTGCCCACTCAGGGCAATGTCCCCTCTGACTCTTCCCGATGCGATAGCTACGGAACAGTTTTCCAGCTGTTTTTGCAGCACCCTCATTCATGCCTTCTCTGAGCCTCATGGATCCTGCAATCAATCTCTTACCATAGGCAAAACCAGTCAATCAGTGACCCTATTGCTATGCCTACATGCAGAAAAATGAGATAGAAAGTTTGTCCACAAGCTGATGGAGGCCAGCATCATTCAGAAACTCCAACAGCCCATAGGCTAGCCTGATTTGTCAGGCGAAGAAGGATGGTAGTCGGTGAGTTTGCACTGACCACAGATTCCTTAACAAACTCACGATCTCGGACAGGTACCCTCTGGTGGTCGTAGATGAACTCCTCGATGAGTTGCATGGTATGACTGTTTTCTCCAGATTTGATTTAAAATCCTCTTACTATCAAATTTATATGATCTGAAGACTCCTTTGAACTCACCAAGGACATTACGAGTTCAAAGTGATGCCCTTTAGATTGAGTAATGCTCCAGCCACATGTAAGTCTCTTATGAATCAAACTTTCAAACCCTAACTTTGGATATTCATGCTGATGTTTTTTTATGATATCCGTGTGTACAGCAAGGATGTGGCTACACATGAATGGCACATGCTCAAGGTATTTTTATTTATTTTTTTGAGGAGAAATAGAGAGCCACCCGGAAACGGTGAATGCTCAAGGTATTTACACTCTTATCTGAGAACCACCTGCAAGTCAATTTGGATAAATGCCATGTGGGCAAAGAGCGGTTAGAGAGTTTGGGTCATTGGGTGTCAGCTCATGGTGTCCTGACTGATGGAGGCAAGATCAAGGCAATCTAGGATTAGCTAGTCCTAGTTGATATTGAAGACCTCCGCAATTTCCACGTATTTGCAGGATTTTATCGTTGATTTGTGAAAGCTTTCATTACCATTGTGTGACCCCTCCTGATGTTTTTGAAGAGAAATGTTTTTTCATAGATTCCAGTACTCAGGAATCATTTCAGGTGCTTAACCGTGCACTTACCTTGAAACTGGTGCTTGCTCTACCTGATTCCAGCAATCAACTTTTCATGGAATCAGATGCCTCATACGCAGGAATTGGAGCAATCCTCTTGGCAGGAATGGCATCTAATCATATTTTATAGTCAAGTCTTTCCAAAGACTATCACTAGCAAATTGATGTATTAGATTGAACTGAATGCTCTGGTTATGGTAGTCAAGAAGTGGCCGAATTATCTTCTATACTGGCCTTGTATAATCTAAACTGATCAATGCAGTTTGAAATTCCTATGTGGACAGAGGGAAATCACTGCAAATGATTTACTGTCAAGAGTTCAGCAAGGATTTTTATCAAGTAGTTGGACCTTATGGACGTGTTTTCATGAGGCTTTTTTGGAAGGAACTCCATAAGTTGTAAGATACCAAGCTTAATACGAGTTTATCTTATTAACTGGAATCCAATGGTCAAACTGAATTGGTCAACAAACAGTCAGGGAATTATTTAGGTTGTTTAGCCTCTAGCAAGTTGATAGGCCCAACTCAGCCAGAGAAGAGAGACACAAAGCGAGTATACCAAATAACTCCCAAAGGTCTCCTTAACAATCCACAATTCCAAAAACCAGTCCAGGTCGACAAGCAGGGAACCCACCAGAGTGACAGTTCCACAACACACGATAGGAGAAATAGGGTGAGATGGAGAAGGGAAACTATATGGGAGAATAGGGGAATAGGGAGGGAGATAGAGAGAGCTTGGGGATGCTAGGGACAGGGATTGTCACCTGAGGAGGCTGCATGCGCTGTCACCACCTCCTCACTGCTGCTTCCTCCACAGAGAGACATGGCCACCATCTTCCATCGAAATGGTTTGTGATCTTTTAGGGCACCTCCTGAAGGGCCCGGCCTGGCACATCCTGTTTGAGACAGCTCTCCGGCCACCCTGTGCCGAACCACTCGGCACGCCAAGGGTGACAGTCCCTATCACAAACCAAGTTCATCGTCCAAGTGACTCCCATGGGCTGAATATAGATATAATACATCTTACCGTTTGAGTGTCAAACCTCGCCTTTCAAAGTTGATTATGGTAGAGCCGCCAACTATTGTGAGATATGGCATGCCTTAGATGCCAATAAATGAATTAGATTTGATTTTAGAAGAGAGGGATCAAGTGCTGTCTGTTTGGAAGGAGCACTAGGGCAACTTGCGACCAGGGCTGAAGAACGGAAAAGATAAAAAGCGGCGAGAGGTGCATCTATCCATTGGCGATATGATCTACTTGAGATTAGACTTATCGCATGAGGTCTTTGGCTGGGAAACCCAAGGAAATGCTGACACCAAATATTTTGGCCCATACAAAAGACTAGAACATATTGGGGAAGCAGCTACCAGGCAGACTGCAGATTACATCCAGTTTTTCACATCTCGCAGTTGAAGAAGGCTTTAGAGATGACAATGAGGCCCCAACCTGCCCAACTCACCAGACAGAGGACATGAATTGTTTAGTTGAACCATATGAGGTTCTGGAGATCAAGCAGACAAACACTGGTACAATGGTCTTGGTCAAATGGAAGGACCTAATTGATTTTGAAGCTACTAGGGAATCAATCTGAATCATCCATGAGCAGTTTTCTGAATTTCAGCTTGCTGAGATCTCTGGCAGAGACTAATGGTAAGAGACGGAAACTTACATACAACTGGAGGGCCAAAAGGGACAATAGCCACCAAGCTATTGACCCAAATACCCCAGTGTCAGAGTGGAGAGTTGTCAGTAATGGGTGAGGTGGCAAGACCCTAGGCAGGGGAGTAGGTTTTGTTTGGCGGGAGGG
The DNA here is from genome assembly GCA_024174645.1 of Lemna minuta. NCBI lineage: Eukaryota > Viridiplantae > Streptophyta > Magnoliopsida > Alismatales > Araceae > Lemna > Lemna minuta. The sequence goes on along the minus strand of CM044110.1, from coordinate 369,498 downwards.
GGGGGCACTTCTCTGAAGGAGCAGGAGCTTCTAGAGGGGGATATCAAGCAACAGTAGTCTCCCGGGAGCAGCAGAGGAAAGAAGAGAGCAGCGGAGGACTCTCAAACATCTCTCCCCGGGAGATCAGCAATGTCAGCAACAGATTTCCTTGATCTTTCTCACATCCCGAGCACCCCTTTGTTCCATTTTCCCTTTTGAACTCTGTTCGAGACTTTATTCAAAGCTATTTTACCTCATTTCATTGAGATCTTTCCAAGATCATTGAACTCTTACAACTAGATTTCCTCCATAGTCATTTGCTTGAGCCTGGGATTCTTGTAGTCATTTAATTATGTATTGATTTCACTGAAATGGCTAGATTTAAAAACCCTGTATTAATTTGAAACAATGAAAAGAGTTTCTCCCACTCCTCTGTATGAGAAATAAATCCTATACATTGTGTTGTCTCTGAAGGGTCTACTGCAGAAGGCCTCTGAAAAAGTTTCCAGGCACTTATCCAAAATTTCCTTTTTATTGGGGAAAAGATTGTAAAAATATGATACATTGATTACACTTCCCATAAGTGTGAAGATGAAGAGTAGATAGTGAACTTCTCTTGGGATCCTCACTCTTGACCCTTTCTCTGATCTACAGAATGCAGCCATATCACTATGAATGCGCAAGAAAACTGTAGACAATCTCAATAAGGTTTTGCAAGATAAGGACCAAAAATCAGAAACATGCAGAAATAATTATTAACCATTTTCGATGCGTCTTCAGTATTGGTCCTAACAGGATAGTTGAAGTTGACAGATTAAGAGATATGAATATATGGAAGGAGTGAGAGATTTAGAAGGAGATCTTCATCTATGTAGTAATTGAAAAGGGAGAGACGTGAGCAGTGATAAGATAGTCAAGCAAGAAGATCGAGAGGGAAAAAGAGGGACGAACCCTAGGATTTTAAATGCATTTATATATATATATATATATATATATATAGAGAGAGAGAGAGAGAGAGAGTTCCAGATACAATATTTTCAGAAACCTTCACCAAAAGTAGGAATCAAGAAGAACCCGCACCAAACAAAAAATAGGCAGCATTTTCATAACAGAGACCAAAACTAAGGGAATATTAAATTGTGACTTACAGAATCTCATCGCCTATTCCAATAATGGCCACGGATGGAGTCTTTGAGGAGCGTTGATCCATTCCAGTTCCGTTGCTTAGTGGTGAAACATAATCAGATGACAAAGGACACTTCCTCACTCGTCCAGCTCTTTCTAACCTACCATCTGAGAGGAGATATGCAGGTTTAAAATGTTCTCCATCATTAGAATCTGTGAAGGACAACAACGTATTTGGAACTGTGTCATGTATGCTCCCAATTGAAGTGTATCTAGTCAATGCAAAGAACTATTTGTCAATAAAGGGCTTTTCGTAAACATGCAAAAAAACCAAAGTTTTCAAATCATCAAGATCAAATTACATGGCATCGTAGTATAAATAAACAAAGGAAAAAGAAGCAGTACAATTGCATGAGGAAAATAGGTGCTCAATTGAATGTCATCATTTCTATATTCAAATATGCTGAGGAGAAATGAAAATGTAAGACAACCTGTTGGGCATGTATGGAGATTGAACTAACAGAATTAAATGCATCATATAGTGAAAGACAGAATGAGAGGTTGAAAGAGGTCTTCAGAAGGATAGACATGGCGAGAGATTGATGACAAATGAATCAAGAGGGAGATGGAGAGAACAACTGCAGTGAGGAAGGAAAGGGACTGGAGATACTTGGGCTGCGGATAGCATTCATTGCACTTCATCTTTTTTGTTACATAATAATCAGGAATATTAATAAACATCAAAGGGTCAAGACAATGAATCAGTGCTCATATGAAGGGGCATGTTTATCCCTCCTAATTGTAACTTCCAAATGCCAAGGAGGCGGCATCATATCAGAATGATAGTTCAATGTTAATATAGAAAAGGTACTCAAATGTACACAACGTTTTGTACAAATATAGGACAAAGTATAGATACAATCATGATCCGATGATGGCACGATTTTGACAATCACTGGAGTCCCCCTAATCAAAATTGAGAGATATTTCTATGCAACTAGAGGCTGCAGGGGCGGAGGCAGTGATAGTGGTGCTGGAGGTGGCGGCAGCAAATGTATGAGTGGAAACAAGCTCTCCTCTCTCTTTTTCTCCTTGCTGATGATTTTGAACGCAATCCAGATCAAATCTTTTTTTTGAAGAGCAATCCAGATAAATCTTACCTGATCATATTCAATCATTACGAGTGATCACCTTCAGTCATCAGATACTTATCGTAATGCCCCTCCTGGCTATGGATTGGCCCGTTGATCGAGATATCGATCACAAGCTTTTGATACTCTAATCCTAGCACATGATCAGATTTGTTTGTGCATGTTCATTTGTAATTTTTTTTAATATGAGCACCCATACTAATACGCCCAGCTCTGATATATACATTATTTCACAATTTAAATTAGAGAGAGGATATATCTATTCATTGAAACAAATAACATCTCATTAAAGATCATAAAACCACGGACCAAGGGGCTCAATATGGGATAATTTCTGTCATACTATGTCTCAACATTAATCATAAGAATTCAAAGAGAGTTACAATGCATACTTCAGTCATGATAAAATTTCATTGAAGTTAATTAAATGCAGGGTATGATCACAAAGAAAAGATAGTCACCCTTTATCATAAAGACTGCAATATTCAACCTTGGAAGTCAAAAGAAATGCCCACACATCCCTGCAAGAAAAAGATCGAACTCAAGATGATAAAAGAGCAACACATGGCAGAAATTTCAGTTGGATTCAATAATGAATCCATCAGAAATTAACCTGTATGACCAATCCAAGATAGGATTCACCCGCATAAAAGGTGGCCAGCTAAAGGAACTCGGAGAGAACTGTTCTTGTCCTACCTGCATAAGCCATCACAAGATCCAAAGTTTCATAAACATCAAACACGTTGCCTGATAATAAATACTAAACATCGATTCATTACTGCATTAGGATCGCCAATTCTTGTGCCCAGCAGAATAGCCTTTGTGGGTTTCTTCTTCAGAAGATCCTCCAAACCGGACTTGAAATCTGAATGAATGATCTCCAACGGCAAGTCATAGCTGAAAATAACCAAAATAAAATGAAAAGCAACACAATCACTTGATGAATTTTGACGCATTCTTGAGAGAAGCGCTTACAGGGCAGCAACTTTGAAGGTGAATGAATTGATCTCAGGGAAGGCAGAGGGACTCTCAAAATATATGGTTCGAATGGCGCATTGCTTCTCACCTCCAGTTTCTGGTGGTAAAAGACCTGATTCTTTGTTATGTAAATAATAGCTGGCGCGAAGAAGGTGCAGAAGAACCTAAGTGATAGATAAATATTTGAAACGTTTAATTAACCAAGAAATTTCACTCACTGGTGTCACCAAAAATCATAATAAATAGAGTATTACAGTTGAGTCTTTCCCTCCATTGAAGCTGAAGGCAATCTCGTCAAACCTGATAATCAGTAATCCAGAAATCAGCTCTGACGATGATCACGCTCATAATAGATGAAGCTGTTGTTTCAGATCATTAAATCCAAGGTAATGATAAAAGAAGATAAGAGTTTCTGAATTGGAGTTTCCTTCCAGCCCATTGGATGGAAGATGGAAGAACATGAGAGAGAGAGAGAGAGATAAAAATTGAAGGAAACGTACGAGTAGAGAGCAAAGGTTCTGCGGATGACGTAAGTTGCATTTGTGTACTTTGTTAGAAGCCTTCGGTCGCTGCACTCGCTGATTGCTCTGTCGATCTCCATCAATGAATCAAGGAGAAAGTAGAAGAACGAGTGGCTAAGAATTCGAGAAGACGGATGGATATCTTCTAGATTATAGGACGATCTCCATTCCAGCAGCGAACGAGTGGTATGGAAGAAAAGATTAAAAATCAAGGAGAAGCAAACAAAGAAACAAAAAAACTTAACGACCTCTATCCAATGCACAACAAGAAAAAGATGGGGCAGAGAGAGACGATGGAAGGGTACTCGGGGAAATTGTGATACAAGAATCTGGAGGGAATTATCTGCTGAAAGATGACGTCACGGGGCGTGGACTGGCCGTCCAGTTGCGTCATTCGTTTGACACTTCCGAGATGCTCCTCGGTAAAATAACTCAGATGAGGGGAGGGAGTCACCGTACTCGCCGGCTTCCATTACTAATAACTCCTCTTGGAATTGAAAGTTGGGATCTTTGTTCTCCACACGATTAAAAAAACGAGCGAAAAAGGAAAATTTATAGTATAAGAGAATAAATAAATAAAAAAAAGAGAGAATTTGGATGCCCACAAACCGACTCCCAGAAGCCCTAGCAAGATTCCCGCTGAAGTCATCTGTTCATCTGTCAGGGAAGAGGGAAGAGGAGCCGGCAGAATTTTTATATATTTTCAACTGATCTACATTCAGCATTTTCATTAGTCAGATAAAATGAATCTTGAATTACACCCGCATAGTAATTTATTCTATCAGATCTACCTTGATTGATATCCTCAGGAGTCTTTGACTTGAAGTAATCAGCTGATTATTAAGACATCTAATCGATTGAATTATCAAATAAATTCAATTTAAGTAATCAGCTGATTATTATCATTTATTGTTGAGGGAACTTTATACATCTAATCAATTGAATTGATTATCTTTATATTCAGGGGTCACATTATCGCTTGACTTACTGATAACTTACCCTTATTTAAAATTTCATCTCGATTAACCAAATATAAGGCGCAGTACCACAAGAATATGCCACATTTTATCATTTTTTTTCGGAAATTTCAGCATTCACGATGATCATGCACTAATTTGCCATTTTCTAAATAAATTGGAACTAAACTGGTGAAAAATGTACGCTTGGCCTTTTCGAAGATCGAACAACATTGGAGTAGTCATATTTTCTTGAGTTTTTATGGTTCTAATGTTAGAGTTAAATAAATCATGAAGAAAGGAGAAAAGATGATAATATGCCTCACGAGAATTCCAAGCTTCAGATACCATCTTGGAAAAGTAGATCTTCTTATACTTATTTAATTATGATTTGTATGATGAATGAAAAGAAAGAAATCTGGAAATGGATGATCTTATAAAAATTTTACTCAAAATGGATGTTTAGATATGAATGTCTAAAGTTTAGGAATCCCCTCATGATTTTGGCTAATTCAAAACACACATAATTAATGTCATCACAGTTTTATTATTTTGCACATGTGGGAATAATAGTTGTGTCTTATGCAAAGAAAGGTGGCAAAATCTAGGGCATTCACTCATGTGACGTTCAAAAAAGGCCATTGATCATCACTATGATATGATTGAGTGATTTAAAAGGAAAAGGTAGGATGCAACGTCATCTTGGGTATCCATTGGTGAAGATGAAATTTTTTTCATCCATCCTATGTTAACAATAAGGGGTTGTGGCTCCTTCAAATTGGAAGCAGAAGTTCATTGGATCATGTATCAGCATAGTTAGAATGAAATCTAATGGCACAGGGAAATGACCAAGGTTCTAGAGAAAAGCGAGAGTGTGTGTGAGAGAAAGAGTGTGTGAGAGAGAGAGAGAGAGAGAAAAAAAATACAAAGAGACAAAGAGAGAGAGAGAGAGAGAGAGAGAGAGACAAAGACAAAGAGAGAGAGAGAGAGAGAGAGAGAGACAGAGACAGAGACAGAGACAGAGATAGAGACATTGACAGATATGGAGAGACAAAGAGAGACAGACATAGAGAGACAAAGAAGAGTGAGGAAAATTAGTACAAAGAAATTAGGGATGAGAAAGAAAAGGGAATAAAAATTTAAGAGATAAATATGCATGGAAAAGATAGAAATGTGGATGGGAGAGTAAGAAGGAGATATAGGGGGAACAAAGGCAATGCAAGCATAAAAGACATAAATCCATCATATTAAATATATTCAACATTAAATATAAGTATACATTGAGAGCATTATATATTGATTAATATTGGTTTGTAAAAAATGAATAACAATTAAATAGGCATTTGAATTATAAGCAATTCATAAACTCGTAAACATAGAAGAAATATATACTATAAATTAAATTATCACATTAAATAACAAAAAATTAATATCATCTACATTAAATTGTATTAGAAAATTATTAATTTACCTTAAAAGTACCTTTCATTCAATGCTTGGCTATATTTAACATTTTTTATCATACTTGACCTCTAAGAGTAAACTTTTTTGAATTTATACTTTGAATTTCACCAACAGATGCATGGAAATTCTACCGTTCTCTTAAAATTTTATCAAACATAGAAATCCATAAATTTCATTCATTTAAATATAATCTCAAGTCATAATCAATCAGGTCATTCATCTAAACTTAAATATTTAACTCAACATACCCAAGCTTTCTCTTGGTTCATTAATTTATGTCTCGCATTTTCTAGCTCCATTTTCCATTATCAATCCTCGCTTGAATCATTCATTTTAAGAGCTTCTCGAGCCTCAAAAAGCATACAAAGCTCTCCAAGGTCATAAAGCATCATATAAATCTTTAATTTTAGATTATATATTTGCATGTTTACAAGCTCCTCATCCATAGGTTCAACGATAAATTGATCCATTTTTGTATCATGCTCTTTCCCATAAACAAAATATTTTACACCTATCCTCTCACCCATCATTCTTTTTTTTCATAAAAAAAGCAATTATATATAGAAATATACTATTCAAATTTATAAATATAATGATCTTTCTATTTATATTATCACATTTCCCATCTATAGATCAAGTATAGAATCATCAATCAAACTCACATATCTTAATTGGCTCATCTGTATACTTATATCCTAATCTATAAAAATCAAAATTCATCGATCATAGATATTATGTGGTCGATAAGCCAATCGCACCTTCTATCTCATTTATGTTCATTGAAATGAAATTTATTTACTATCATTATTGTGTGATGTTTGTAATGAAGCCCATGAGCATATGCTAAGTGAATTATGATGAGATCATAATACATCAATCATCAGCCATTTAACATTATTCTAAATATTCTTATTTTGTAAGAAATTCGAGAAGGACATTAAAGTATTCTGAAAGAATAGCACTATCTAATCTTACTCATATGATGAATATCGCTGATCTTGTAGCCATCAATGTGGAGACACCAAGGATTGATAGTGGGTGCTCTTTAGAGAAAGAGTTCACTAAATTGACTCATATGAATCATTTAATGATATTTTACTTAATTTTCAATCAAGTTGATTCATGTCACGGTCGTGTATGTGGTCCTTTGACTTGAGACACACCAGAAATCTTTGTTAGTTTAATCTAAGTTTGAAAATTTACATTGGTGCGCTTTTAATGTAATGAAAGATTATATTAAGCAGCTTTTAGATTTGGATTGATAGATTTTCATCAAAATGATTTGAGAAGGGTATGTCCTTTTTAGTTCATGTACCAACGGCTTGCCTGACTGATCCTCTTCAACTTCGGAACGCAGAAGCCGCTAAGAATAAGCTCTAGATTACTTATTTTCTAATATGTTATTAAAACATTTGAATAAGAAATTCTAAAGATAGGATTATCCTCATCATTGTTTTAGTATTATAACAAGATAGATGATCCAAAAGATAGGTATTAATGATACAAATATTTAAGTTTCATCCTCATAAAACTATTAATTATAATTATTATTCATATTATTTTAGTTTATATGCTTAGTATTACATTACCATCATTTTAGAATATAAATGTTAATATCTATTGGTAAAACATGTTATTGTTCTTTATTTTCTAATTATTGATATTTTGTTATGTATTTTCATTTGCATTTTAGTTCCTTTTAAATTAAATGTTATCTAATTTATTATTTATTTTTACTTTCAGGTACTCATTTTAAAAAAAAATTGGAAAGAAAAGAACAAACAGTTTTTTCTCTCTATTCCACTCTTTAAAACCCTAAAAATAAAATCACAGTGACTACCCCCGATACTTACGTTTTTGAGAAAAGAGGAAGAAAGGAAGAAGAGAAGTCTCACTTGTTAGAGAATTAGTTTTGAAGGTATTCATCGATTGAATGGATGTATGCATGATTAGGGCATGAATGAAGTGCAAAGGACATATCTAATTTTCTCTTTTCATTCTTAGTTATGTTCGTGTCATTATATCTCCAGTTATATTCATCCTTCAATAATTTCATTAATGTCAGACTTTATTGTGTCATATTGTACCATGATTATTTTCCACTAACCGACTAATGTGTCCATGAAGATTTGTGTTTTTCAGGAACTTATTGCCTCAAGCAGTCATTATCTTCTCATTCATTAATTTGTTGTTTCTATCATGCATATCTTCTCACTTTCTAGTTAAATAGTTGAATTCACAGATGCAATATAAATGAGCTAAGTCATTTGTTAATGCTGCTAGCATATATAGATGTGTATATATATAGATATAAATATACATTTAGGCTTGGTAATACTATTATTTTATATAAATATATTTTAGGGTATCATCGTAACTATGTTTTTCAGATGACTTAAAAGCCTTAGGTTTCCCGTTTCTAGGGTTAACGCCTTTTTTGAAAGATCAAAGTTGAAATCGCGAAAAAAAAGGGGCGAAAAACGATTCTCGGTGACCAGTGATCAAGAAGACTGTGAAATCTATCTTTCTCTTGTGTTTCTCCCTTCACGGCATCATACACACGTCTTTTGAAAATCTCCAAAAAAGATTCGTGGAATCATCTTCAACACTCATCGAATCTCAAGTTCTTTCCTTATCAAAATCTTCTTTAGTATTTAATCCTTGAAGTTTTTCTTTGTCCCTTCCACTATCATTTCTTCGCAGGTCATTCTGGTTCTCTTTCTTGATTCCGACGCAATGGATATTTATTAGTTTACCATCAAAAATTGTGTTTGTATCTTTCTTATTTCACTCAGTCATGAGCAAGTTTATTTGACATCATAAATCAATTTTCTTCATGCTTATTTTGGTTTATATTCGATTCGACGGTTTAGAGCTCTTCTAATTAAGTTACAACTAGTATCTCGTAATTAAGGCTGCAACTGTCTGATTTGTCTCAGTGTGCTTCTCCTTGTTGTTAATCCATCCTCGAATCTATTTTTCTAAACAAAAAAAAATTGTCTTTCTATTTCCTTTTTTATCCACTGATTCTCATCGTTCTTAAATTTGTAGACATAGCAGCAGACTCTTTCCTCGGTGTTTTGCTCTAGTTACATATGAGCATATAATTAAGCCATCTTACCATATCTTCCCTCATATGTTTCTCTGAGATTGTATCTTCACTATATAATGACTAAATTCAAACTGCTCTGTAGTGTCAAACTGAATTGAATTTCACTAGATTTTATAATATGTTCGTCAACTTAGCAAACTGTTGTTATAGTGACCCAATTTCGACAGAGGTAAATTCAGGTACAATTTGTCAGTTATAGTGTAGTTTTTCATTTTAACAAATTCATAAAATCATGAATACCCTGATATTGTGGTGATCGGAATTGAAAGTCAAGACAAAGTGGTATGTAATCTACCTTAATTGATTATTTCATCAGATAGAATATACTAGATTTATTATCCGTTGATTAGATATCAACACTTATTTTATCTACAAGGAGAATATTGTTTTGTCTATTGAATACAGTATTAATTGATTAGGAATTAAAGTTTTTTTTTGTCTTACAGTTATTTGGTATTGAAATTTATTTCTTGATAATTAAGTACTATCTGTTTGATACATCTATCTAGTTACTTCTTGATTTATCTATCTGTTTTAGGTCAGTCTATTTGTTGTGATATACAATGACCTTTCACATAGTCAACCTTATTTAAATCCAGTCAACCTTCCATAGAGTCAACGCAAGTCCATCACATAGATCTAAGTCAACCCTGATTTATTACAGTCAATTGTATTAGTGGAAAGTCAACTCCTGTCAATAGAAGTCAAAAAGTCAAATCTAGGTCAAAAGTCAACCCATAGTCAACAGAAGTCAGAAAGTCAACTCTAGGTAAAAAGTCAACCCATAGTCAACAAAAAGTCAGAAAGTCAACTTTAGGTCAAAAGTCAACCCAGAGTCAACAGACATCAAAAAGTTAACCTAGAGTCAATAGACCTTAGAAAGTCAACTCTATGTCAAAAGTTAACCCTAGAGTCAAGCGAAATCAAGAAAGTCAACATTTGTAAAAAAAAGTCAACTTTAGTAGAAAGTCAATATTTGACGAAAGTCGTCCCTTGTCAAAAAGATCTACTTATTTAGGTAGCAGTAGTTAGATACACACCCTTTTAGATTCACACAATGCAGAGGACGAGCGCGTCTCATTCGTTGAGACGAGAAGGAGTCTAGACTTCGGGAACGGGAAGATCGAGTGGAGCCTGAAGACGAGGTCTCAATTTACCGGTGGTCGGCGGTACTAGTGGAAGATGCACGATAGGGTGTGAAGGGACGAGCAATCGGGTGGTGATCACCCTAAGGGATCAGGATGTCTGGGAGCCGAGGAGGTCGAGGCCTAGAGGGTAGTGCCATAGGGACAAGTAAAGGTGAGTGTTAGGTTTGCTGTTGGGGGCAAATCTAAATCCTTGTATTTCAACATTGTCCTTCACCCATTTGACGGATGAGAGGATTAGGTTTCATTTTGGTGAGGATTGAGGCTCCAAGTCTACAGCACTCGGGACTGAATTAAGGAACATTAGGTCCCCAAACCAGTATAATAATATTTGGTGCATCGAGAGAACAAAAAGTGAGTGCTTAACTAACGAATCCTAGTAAACAGAAAAAAATAGAGATTAAAATTAAAATTAACCTTTAACCTAATTCACCCCCCCTTTTCGGTTAAACCACCACCCTATCGGGACTTTCATCACTCACTCTCCCTTAGAAACAACGAGTCTTCTCCCATTCGCTCTAAGATAAAAAACGACGACGATCAAGCCATTGTCACTGACTGATTGTCCTTCGCCACTGCACTCAGCGGAAACCACCAAAATTTCTAGTAGAAATCATTGTGTTAGGCACTTGTTTGATTCTCATTTTTCCTTTCTTCTGTTTTTGAGTTTTATTTTAATTTCAATTTCACTTTGTTTCATTTTTTGTGTGAGTATTTTTCTCTCGATCATTTCCTGATTTCGTCTCTTTTGATTTAGGTTTCAAACTCCAGCTTCTTTAGATAATTTTTTGTTCTTGATTCTGGTTTTCTAATTTTGTTGTGATTTTTTTTTTGTTTCTATTTTCTTTGTTTTTGTTTGGTAACCTTATTTTTAATGTCAAATTATTTCTCACGATTTGGATTTAATTTTGAAACTTTTATTTTTCTTCTCTATGTGCTAGGTTTGTCTTTCAAACGATTATTTGCATCTGTAAATTAGAAGAAAATTCAGTCAAAACTTTGTCAAACTCTTGTCTAATTTCTTTTATTTTAAGTCCAATTTTCCGTCTACTCTTCACCTCAGTGTTAAGGATAGATCAAATTGATAGCACGAATTGGCGCGATCGTTGAATGCACAGAATTTTGTGTCAAAATTAATGCCAAACTCACCAATTTTATGAAATTAACACGAATTAAAAAGTATAATAATGAATAAGGGTCGAATCCACGGAGAAATAAAGAAATTTTGAGATATCTGTTAAAAATTAGATCAAATCGGATGATGAGATGTGGTGAGAAATTAGGGAAATTGATACTTTTTGGAAAGAAGACTTGAAAATAAATCCACATAATCAAAAATCATGAAATTTGGATCAAGACTCGCAGAGAAATAATCAAGTGAATGAGATAGAAATTTCTGACATTGAAAATCGCAAAAAACCGAAATTAAAATTGAAAATTACGATTCAAAATTAAACTTTAAAGCTATACTAAGGAGGATTAGAATGAAACTCGATCTCTAACCCAAGATTGTGCTCGAATTGATTCAATTACTTGCCAGATCAAAGGCTTTTTATTCCCGAATTGGAAAAATGATCGTTGATGTTCAAGAGCTGATTTCTTCCTATTCTCTGAACGAAATCTCACTTTCAAGCACTATGTGGACACGGAAATTGATCTAGAAGCGATTTGAATCAAGAAATTCAAGGGATTTGGTGTCTAGATAATTCGATTGCTTGAAGAACCCAAGAATGATTTACAATGTCGAAGAACATCTCAATTTATAGGGAAAATTGGGCGTAACCCTCGGATGAAACGCTTGATCTTTGATCAACGGCTCTGATGAAATGTAGGAGTATAAATTGTTACGGTTAAGTCGTGGCCGTTGGATCGCAGATGAACCGTCAAGATTTCGCCATGTCCTATGCGTTATAACACATCAAACGCTCATCATTTGATCTTGATCGAACACTCTAGACGCGTTTCATCACTTTTAATCTGAGTCGTTATAATCCTCTGATCAACGGCTGAGATGAAATCATTTTAAAAATGATTCGCCAATGAGTAAGAATACGCCACATACCCCTCACCTTAAGTGATGATCAACGGTTGCGTTTTAATTTTGCGATCGAATGGTCCACGCGTTGGCACATCACTTGCGCAAATTAAAAACAAAACAAAGTCACACATGACAAAATTAATAGAGAAATCACGTGTATATAAGGTGTGCGTAATTAAGGAGTTAGCAAAAATCCTTAACATGGTGCTTTCTCCTTAGTTACACGAGCGAACACACGCGCACTCGCACACGTGTGCACATGTACACATGTGCGACATGTGGTGGTCTCATATGTCACCATGTGGCACGTTTTTTTTACGTTCACGCACACGTCAGCAAGAAAAAATAAAAATATTATTTTAATAAATTTAAATCAAATAAATTGATTTTAAATTCATAAAAAATCAGAAAAAATCTAGAAAATCCCTAAAAATTAGAATTTCTTATCTTTTAAAATGCAACTTCAAATTAATCCAAATTTATTTTATTGGATCAGAAATTAAATTATCTATCATTCTAAATATTCAAATTTAATAAATAACAAGAGAATAAGTTTCTATTTCAAAAATACACTCATTTCTTTTAGATTTTAAAACTTAGAAAATATATCAGTGTATATAAAAGTGATTTATCATGTTATCTAACCTTAAAAACTAATTATAATCTCAAGTAAAGGTGGGTTATAAAAATATTCTTCTTAATTTATAATAATTAACCCTAAATTAATACATTTTGAGATTATAATGAATTTTTCATAGAATGATAGTTAAACACTCAAAAAATATGATAACAAGCATTATAATGGAATGTTTCATACCTTAATTTGTATTAATAATCATATATTTTCATGTTTAATTTGCATGTTATCACAAACCAAGTTTAATTTTTATTATTATTCCAATATTTTTGTTTCATTTGATTTCGACTAAGAGTGTTAAGCCTAACCTTTATTTTACCAAATTTTTAGAATTACATCTCTAGTTGTTAGTGCTAATCAACACGCTCATTATTATTCAGATTCCTATTCCTATTAATCTATGTTTCTCAATTCATTATGATAACATGCAATCTTAACATGATAATAGATGATTATTAATGGAAAATAAGGCATAAAACATTCCATTTAAATGCATGTTATCATACTTTGAGTGCATTTCTATCATTTCATGCAAGTTTAAGCTATAATCTCAAAATACACTAAATTAGGGTTAATTATGATGAATTGAAGATAAATGATTTTATAACATATCTTCACTTGAGATTATAAGTGGTTTTTAAAGTTAAATAATGAGAGAAATCATTTTTATAAACATTCATTTAATTTTCTAAAGTTAAAATCTTAAAGAAATGAATGTATTTTTGAAATAGAAATAAAATCTCTTGTTATTTAAATAATGATAGATAATTAAATTTCAGATCCAATGAAAAAAATCTGGATTAATTTGGAGTTGTATTTTGAAAGTAATGACTTTTATCATTTTTAGGGATTTTTCTAGATTTTTCCTAAATTTATTTTCGATTTTAAATCGATTAAAAAATAAAAATAAAAACAAAAAAAGGGGTTTATTTTCCCGCAAGACCCACGATGCGACGTGGCACGCAAGGCCACGTGGCAGAGCCACGCGGACCCACACGATCGCCTGCGTGGCACAGAGGTGACATGTGTGTATACATATTTATAGTTACTCGTAATATAGGTTATAGTACATGTAAACATCCGTTAGTTGGATTTAAGCTAACGCTTAAGTCCGTCACTCCTTTTAAACCCGACATCTCTCTTTAATTTTATCCGAGTGGGACTATGTTCACTTGTGTTTTAAACATTGCAGGACACGTAGCTTAATGTGATGCGTTAGATTAAAAGAGCGAGGATCATCGCGCGTTGACGCAGTGGACATGAGATCCACCGGATCACCATCAGTGCACGTGGTTTAAATAGGGAGTTATAATGGTCAAGATTAATCGTGATGAAACGCATCAGAGGCATCAGATCGCGATCCAATGGATGCATTTTTCAAGGCATTTTATAACACATACACACGTGGATATATCTCGTATGTTTGATAAAGATGGAACGGAAGGCGTTACATGACAAATCAATCGCGAGGCCTCATCGGGAACGTCCATCAGCAATCCAAGGGCTGAGATTTAATCGTAACGATTCGCCCTTACTCATTTAATCTAGACCATTGATGAAGATTAAATGCATCCATCCGACGGTTACGCCCAAATCACCTATAAATTAAGGTGTTCTTCAATTTTGTAAGACATTCTTGGAAGATTTTGCTCAATTGATCTATCTATACACATCTATCCTTGAATCTCTCGCTTCTAATCTCTTCTAGACTCGTTTCCGCGTCCACGGAGTGATTAAAAGTGAGATTTCATTCATTGATTAAGGAGAATTCGTCTCTTGAACACCGATGATCATTTTCAAAATTGCAGAATGAAAAGCCTCGATCAGGAAATTAATTGGATCATTTCGATCGCCATCTCGGGTTAGAATACATGTTTTCCCTCTAATCTTTTAAAATGTATCATCAATTTGTAATTTAGGATCGTAATTTAGTTTAATTTCATCGCTAACTTTGGTTTTTTGTTCTTCCGATTTTTGGAAATTTCATCCCACTTCGCTCTTTGATTTCTTCGCGAATACTAATCCAAATTGAGTGATTTTTTAATCTGTGGATACGTATTTGAGTTATCTTTCTAAATCCACCATTTTCCCTAATTTCTATCACCAATTCATCGTCTGATTTGATCAAATTCTAAAAGATCTCTCGAAAATACCTTATTTCCATGTGGATTCAACCCTTATTTACCATTATACCCCTCAATTCGAATGAATTTCATCAAATTGGTAACTTTGGACTTTGTTTTGACATGAGACCATGTGAAATCGACGACCTCGCGGTCTCCTCTCATCACATTACACTATCAAGGAGTGCTTTTTCAGGGATTAGAAAGAAAGTTGAATAAGTTTGCATCAAGGGGAGATTTAACGTGACTGTCTTCAAGGTAAAGTTTTTTAGGTAAATGTTTATTGATAAATTTAAATATAAACATGCGCATTAGAATCATCACAATTTTTTTTAAAGAATCCTTCTAGGGATAGCCAGTCTTGTCGTTGTGTGTGTCTTAGTATTATACTCAAGGTCAAAGCAAAAGTCAAACCCATGGCAAAAGTCAAAGTCAACTACAAAAGTCAAAGTCAATTTTAGAAGTCAAAGTTAACTACAAAAAGTCAAAATCAACTACAAAAGTCAAAGTCAAGGCAGAAGTCAAAGTCAAAGCAAATGCCAATACAAATCAGCTCATCATGGAGTTATTTAATTTTGTTTCATTTTTAACATTTTTTCTTATATAACTTACACATATCATACTTAAATTATTTGTTGTTAGCTTTAGTGATTAGTTTAGTTTCTAATATTCTTTACATATCTCTTTATTTTGTGAGTATATTTTAGGAACTAAGAAAAATTAGTTATACCGTCATTCATTGCTTTGACTATGGGTGAGTCGTACTTATGTGTGAGGGTGAGGGGGAGATTCCTAGGGAATTATAGCAAGTCGAGATGGATCTAGGGAGTTGACTAGAAAGCCAACTTGAGGTACATTTTTTCTTCACCTTACAGGATTACTCGAATTTGGGGATGAGCGACCTACTTGGTGCGTACGTGGATCAGTGACGAGACTCGGTGACTTCAGAGAGGCAAGCTAGCCCAAAAGAGAGTAGGGAGAAACTCGTGGAGCTCTAGGAGTCGACTAGGGGAAAGGACGAACGGAGGGGTACCGAAGGATAGCGGCGAAGTAAGGTTACTAACTAAGAGCGTGATTTAGTTAGATCGAAAGATCGTGTTAAAACTTTGATCTGATTATCCTGGTCAGTGATAGCATGCTATTTATGCATGTAATTACATAGTTATTAATGCAAATTAATGCATTAATCATTATAAATGTATGCATGTTATCATCTTTTTAGCATATTTCTATCATTTGGTGTAAATTCATGTTATGATCTTAAAATACATCAATTTAGGGGTTATTATGCATAATTAGACATTATAATCTTTAATCCTAATTATATTTATGATCATAATCATGTTTTAAAGATGAAAATATAAGAGAAAAGACTTTTATTTACATTTATGTATTTATATGAATTTATTTTATATAATACATAAATGTATAAAATTAATATAAATTAATTCTCTTACTATTTTAATAATTTGACTTTTTAAAATGATAGATTATTCAATTCTGAATCCAACAAAACAAATTTGACTTAATTTGGATTTATATTTTGAAAGTTATGATTTTTACAAATTTATAGAATTTTTCTGGAAATTTTCTGAATTTAATTTGATTTATTTTCGATTTTTAAATGATTTAAAACAATTAAAAAATGATAATAAACACGTTTATTGCGCGGGCCCACGTGGACGCGACGTGGCATGCAAGGCTCTGCCACGTGGCATGGATTACGCGTATTCGCGTCTTCTTATATATATAAATAATATATAAAGGGGTCCCCCGTGTATAAGGAGACAAAAATACTAATATGCTCTATACACTCTATTTTTTATAGTGAAGAATTTCCATTATTTATCCCGTGTGGGCACTAAATTCTATGTTTTCTTTGATTTCAGGACACGTGGCCGTGTTTCGGGCGTTGGATCGAATCGCGATCAACGCGATGACGTTGATCGCGTGGACACGAGGTTCACGCAATCAGAATTCCACCACGTGCTTAAAAAATTCACTTAAGTGAATTTATCGGGGCCGTTGATCGTGATCATCGCGCGACGAACGCACGGCGTGGATTCGATGGATACGAGGTCCACGCGATCAAGATTTCAAACACGTGCTCAATAAGAGGAATAAGTAAACAAATCGCGATCGTTGATCTATCCTATGATCGATCAAATCTCAGCCAAACGATCACGATCGGACGATCATAAGTGAAGACGTCGATTCGTGAGATCACGCGCGATCAGAGCCATCAATCGCGATCAACCTCTTCATCAGACGGCCCACATGAAATTTCGTTTTTATAAAACCGGTTCTTCGCGGCGAAAGGACGTGTTCGCGATCATTTCTTAATTACTCTTTGTAGAAAACTCCAAATCGCGTCCCGTTTGTTCGAGAGCGTTCTTGACCCATTTCCGCTTCCAATGAATGCTTAAGATAAAGATTTGATCGAAAGAGAAGGGAGAATTTACATCTTGAACTCCGTCTTCGTCTTCAAAAATTTCGGAATGAATAGCCTTGCATCCGGCGATTAATTGGATCATTTCGAAGGCTACTTTGGGTTAGGTTGCGTAATTTCTTCATTATCTTTCGTCATTTAGCATTAATTTTAGTTTTAGAATCGTAGATTTAGTTTAATTTAGATTTCATTTCGGTTTTCAATCGTTTTTCAAAACGAATTTTTCTCCTCTCTTCAATTTTCGATTTCTCTTCAAATTCTCCACCAAATCACTTGATTTTTTATTCTGTGGATTCGATTTTGAGTTATCTTTCTTAAAATATCAAAACGCCCAATTTCTAACCTCGATTCATCGTCCGATTTGACCAAATTTTGAAGATATCTCTCAAATTTCCCTAATTCTCCGTGGATTCGACCCTTAATTACCATTATACTAATTATTTACTTTGATTAATCTTAAATTGGTAATATTAGGAATTTATTTTGACACTAAGTCGTGTGCATTCAACGACCATACGATTTAGTCTCGTCAGTCAGCTAGTAGTTGCTACTAGGGGATTAACAAGGTGAGGAGTGACTTTGGGACGACTAGTCTCTTCCTGGGATTGGCGCAGGGGGTTTGGATACCCTGTCCAATATATAAAAAATCAGGCGTATGAGTGGCATGAGAAATTGGAGTGGATAATCAACAAATTCAAAAAATATTAGAGAAATGTAGATATTCAGAAGGAACCAATTCTCTTAGTAATTTCATCATCTCATTGGGGAATTTTAATCTTAAGTATGGATGACTATATTTTGAGTATGACTTATGAATCCCTACCCATGGGATCTCTAAAACATCATACATTGGATATGACATGAAGTCTTTGAAGACAATTTTGTAGTCAAGATGAGATCTTTTGCCCTCGGTATTTGAGGAGATTGACTTAAGGAACGAGACGCGATCAAATCCTTGACCAAGTTAATAAAAATATCGTAAGAGTTCCCGATGATTTCCTCTACACATCAATACTAACTTGTCTGATAGATTAAGGTTTGATTGTAGACCGTATCCTAAGTCATTCATGAGTCTCACTTGGATGAAGGATTATCATATATAGTAACCAATAACACCAGAGTTCCATATGGGATTTCTTATACACTCTAATCTCTTAGAGTACGTGATGTAACTTGAGACCCAATGGGCTTGCATCTCGACCTGTTGATTGGGTTAAATCAATCTTTAATTAATTAGTATATATATTTATGGAGATAAAGTTTGACTAATAAGGTATTATTCGGCCTATAGAGTTATTAACTAGTGAGGTATATAGATATAGAAGGTCACACATAGAAGGTCTATAGATTTTGGCGGATATAGATGTCATTATAAGGGTTTTTATGAAAAATCCTTATGCCAAATGTCTATAAATAGGGAGAGAATGACCACAACTCAAGATGCCCAAGCTTGTCAAATAAAGAACCAAGCTTGTCAAATAATTTAAGTGTGAACACTAAAGTTAAACGTCACAAAATCAATGGTAAAAGGAAAATCTAATTCAACCTCATTCAACGGTATACATTGACTCTCAAAGCATAGTCTTGCCTAGTTTATCACAGAGTAAATTATAAGATATTTTTTTAAGACCTTTATGAAGATATCTTCTAGTCTCTCAAAAGGAATAAGCATATAGTGTAGAGATTGCTGGGATTTGAGGCTCGAAAAGCTCTCCAAATCTTCATTCAAAATAATGATTACAGCAGAAGGTGTTGAATCAAAACATTCAACAGTGTTGAAGCACCAAGAATAGATGATCTCATCATCCATTCTAGGTAATCATATCATCTAGTATAGAAGAAAATTCATACTTACCTGGATCATTTGAAAGACTTCTTCAACCGTTCAAGCGTTCGGCCTCTAGTGGTATCCACACAGTCTTCGGACAATCGGATCTCCTCTTGAACACTCGTCACCATGAGAGGAAGAGAAGAGTGAGGAGAGGTTCCACTAGGCTTGCATGGGCACCACAATTATGGTCTTTCTCCCCCTATTTATAGACTTTAGCAATATGAAATTTTCACAAAAACCCTTATTATTATGTCTATATCCACTGATGTCCATTGACTTTATGTGTGTGACCTTCTAGGTCCATATATCTCACCAGTTAATGAATCTATCAACCCAATAACACTTATTGGTCGTCCTTATCAATTAACTATATGTACATATAGATTAATTAACTGAGGATCAATTTAACACAATCGATAGGTTGAGTCACCAGCCCGGTGGGTGCCAAGCTACACCACGTGCTCTGGGAGATATGGAGTATATTAGAACTCTTTCATGGAACCCTGTCGTTATTGGTTACCGTGTACGTATAATCCTTCATCCACACGAGACTCATGAATGACTTAGGGTATAGTTAATTGTCAAACCCTAATCGGTCACTCAATTTAGTACTGATGCGAGTAGGAAATCATTGAGAACAACTTCTCTAATATTTCCACTACCTTGGCCAAGGATTTAACCGCATCTCATTCCTTGAGTCGATCTCGTCATATACCGAGGGCGGATGATTCCATCTTAACCACTCAATCACCTTCGAGGACTTCATGTCGTATCAAATCTATGATGTTTCGGAGATCCCGTGGCTAGGGATTCGTAATTCATAATCAAAACACGATCATCCCTCCACAAGATGTCTTTGGTGTCTCAGGTCAAAAGGACCACGCACACAACTGTGAAATGAATAAACCTGATTGACAATTTGACATAAAACCATTCAGGGATTCATACAGATCAATTGAGTGAACTCTTTCTCCAAAGAGAACTCGCTATCTATCCTTGGTGTCTCAACACCGATGGTCACATGATCAACCATACTCATCATACAAGTCAGATCAGATAGTGCTATTCTTTCCGGATAATTCGATGTCCTTCTCGAATATCCTACGAATAGGAATATTTAGAACATATGTTTAAATACTAGCGATCGATGAATTATGATCTCATCATAATTCACTTGATCAGTGCATATGTTCATGGACTTCATTACAAATATCACACAAGAATGAAAATGAACAAAAGTTCATTTCAATGAATATAAACAAAAGATGAAAGTGTGATTGGCTTGCATGTCACATAATACCCATCAATCTCCCACTTTTACTAAAGCCAATCACCTTTATACATTAAAACTATGCATATACAATGACGCTCGAACAATTCTTGAGCTAAAGGCTTAGTCAGTGGATCTGCAACATTGTCATGTCGATGGAACTCTTTACATCACTACATCTCCTCTGGCGATGATCTCCCTAATCAAGTGAAAGCGCCTCAGAATGTGCTTCAACTTCTAATGAGACCTTGGCTCCTTTGCTTGTGCGATTGCACCATTGTTGTCACACAAATGAGATTAGGCCTAGAAAGACTTGATCTAGAATCAAGATGACAATCCATGACAACATGTTTGGTCATGCTAACATGTAATATTTACTTATAATTACATAACTATTAGTATGATTTAAAGCAAAATTTATATGTTTTTATACGTATTATCATAATTTCAGTTCATTTCATCATTCTATAAAAATCATATCAAAATCTCAAAATTTATTATTTAAAAGCTAATTTTACACAAAACATGAGTTTGAATTCTCAAAATTTTAAATTCTCTTAAATTAGCCTCATTATTTTAATGGGATTTTTTTTTATTGAGTCATAAATTCAATGACATGTCATTCTATGCAATTTAATTTTATAAATATTAGGGGAATAAAAATATTTAACTCCAAAATATAATAAATTTACTAACAAAAGTATAAGTAGATAAATTCAAAATTTATTTTCATTTTAATAGATTTTTTTGGAATTTTTAAATTGAATTTGATTTTTAATGAATTTAATTATTTGAAATTTTTTGAAAAGGGGGTTTTAGGTGTGTGCTAACATGGTGAGGTGACGTGCTGGGCGCATATGTGTGGCGACATGTAGTGACACCCATAGATGCCATGATGTGCATAGGTGGCATGTGCATTGCACTGCTTAAGGGGAATATTAGTATTTAATTTTTTTAATTTTAATTTATTTAGTCACTCTATTTTTACCCCCAAAATTTTTTAATGTTTCAAATGTAGGATTATGTTTCTTGATTTCCATAGCAAGTAATGTGGTGCAACATTGGGGGTTGGACCTAAAAATTTCACTTAAAGAAGGGGTCATATGACAGTTTCTTAGAGGACAACATTTAGTCATTAATTCTTAATGAAACATCATCATTGATTTAGAGAGTTATAATGGCCACAATTCAATGTGCATGATGGACTCTCCTAACACACCTGGCATGGTCTGAAGTTTCAAATGAAGACTCAACCGATGCAATCAATGGGTGATTCATCTTTATGCATCAACGTGGCGAAATCTTAGTGCTCCATTTTTTTATTTAATGGTTGTGACTTAAGAATACCAATTCGTCTCCTTCTGTTTAATCTCACCCATTGATTATATTTGAAGGGAAAATTGGATTGTCACACCCAATTTGAAGTTCTTTAAATTGCTCTCTCTTTGACGAAATATATATTCTTGGAATTCCAACTGATCGGACCTTTTGACCCGTTCCTTGAATCTCTCAATCAAATCATGTTTCGGACCTCTGGAATTCCTTTGAAGTCAAGATTTCATCAATATATCAGGGAGAAATTGTTGCTTGAATTCCAAATTTTTACCTTCAAAATGCGAAACAAAAGGCTTTTAATCAAGCAATTAATTAGGATCAATTTTCAGGATGATTTCAGGTTAGTCATTGCATACTTCTCTATATCTATCGTTAATTATAATTATATTTTGATTCCAAAGCTTAAATTAATAGAATTTCATGATTTTTTTACCATTTTCTCTTTCATCATTGACATTTTTTTCTCTTTACCTTCTCTCTTTGGTTTCTCCACAGATTTAGAGCTGATTTGAGTGATTTTTTATTCTGCTGAGAGGTCTTTGAGTACTCTTTTCCCTAAATTCTCAACCCAATTCATCTTCCAATTTGATCAACTTATAAAACATTTCAAGAATAAATCATGATTCTTTGTGGATTCGACCCTTTCTCACTTCTATTCTAAATTAAACTGAATTAATCCGAATTATAACTGAGTTTAGACTTATTTTTGACAAGTGGATGAGTGTTTTTTATGACCACATGATCATGATCAATAAGTGCACTCACGAAAGGTTATATTTTGACTGTAAAAATGGTAACCTGATTATCACATCGCATCTTCATGGAAGTCTAAACCAAAAACCAAACTCTCAAAATAGCGATAGTATCTGCATAATCTTAGAAGCTATATGAGCCACCCATTCTTTATCATTATGCCACTCAATTCATGATTAATTCACAGAATTGGTAAGTTAGGCTTAATTTTTGACACGAGACCGTGTGAAATCGACGACCTTGCGGTCTCGTCTCGTCAATACTATGTGGCCTAAAAGCCAATCACACTCCGATATCTTTTTCATATTCATTCAAATGAAAATTTATTCATTGTCATTCTTGATGGTAGCAATGATGTCCAAGAACGAATACAACGTCTAAGTAAATTATGAGGTGATCATAATACAAAGATCACTTATTTTTAAACATATCTTCTATATTCCCATATGAGCCATATTAAAGAACATATCAAAATTTCTAAAAATAATACCACTATCTAATCTTATTCATATAATAATTATGGTTGATCCTATAGCCATTAGTGTGGAGACATTAAAGACAAATAGTGGGTGCTCTTTGAAGAAGGATTTTACTAAATTTATTTGTATGAACCCCTAAATAGTATTATAGAAAACTGAAAATTAGGTTTATTTATGTCAAAGTTGTGTAGATGGTCCTTAGACTTGAGACACAAAAAACATCTTGTAGATGGGTGATTGTATTTTAACTATGACTTACAAATCCCTAGCTACAAGATCTCCAAAACTTCAAAGATTGGATATCACATAAAGTCTTTGAAGGTGATTATGTGGTCAACTTGAAACTATGTTCCCTTGGTTTAAGAGGAGATTGACTCAAGGCATGAGATATGGTTGAATCCTTGACCAAAGTAGTGGAAACATCCCAAAATTTTTTCTCAATAATTTCTTGGATGCATCAATTCTAACGAGAATGATCGATCAAGTTTTCATAGTAGACTATACCTTAAGTCATTCAAAAGTTTTATGCAAATGAAAGATTATAATCAAGGAGGATCAAGCTCCTAAAAGAGAATTTTTATACACTCTATAGCTTCTAGAACACATGATGTACCTTGGCACCCAATGGACGTGCAACTTGACCTCTCAATTGGCTCTTAAATTGACCCTTGTTTGATTAATTTATATTTTAACGTAATTATCATTAAGGTTTACCAATCAGTATTATTGAGTCATTTGAGTAAATAATTTGATAGATATTTGAGCCTAGAGGGTCACACGTAGAATTATATGTGTTGGTAGATATAGACATCTCCACGGGTCCATTCGATCGATGCGCGTCGATCGATCGCTCAGCCTCTCCATCGCGCCATGTCACCTGCATCAAAAGAAACTCCGTGGAACTTAGTCCCACACGGAGAATATTAAAAGCACTTGTCGGGTTTATAAGACCCGACGATTTAAAAGGTTAATAACCCTTCCCATATAGGGAAGGCTGAAGACCCATTTTATATATGTATAGTAAATAAATAATATATATACTATGTGCGGCGTGGGCCCGCGTGGCGCTGCCACGTGGCCCAGAGTGCCACATCGCATCCACGTGGCCCCGCGCGGTAAAAACTGCTTTTTGTATTTTTTTATATTGATTTTAATCAATTTAAATAGAAAATAAAATCAGAAAAATCTATAAAAATATCCCTAAAAATTGTAAAAATCATATCTTTCAAAATACAACTCCAAATTAATCCAAATTTCTTTCATTTGATCTGAAATTTAATTATCTATCATTCTAAAAATTCAAATTATTTAAATAACAAGATATTTAATTCTTATTTCAAAAATACATTCATTTCTTTAAGATTTTAACTTTAGAAAATTAAATGAATGTTTATAAAAATGATTTCTCTTATTATTTAACTTTAAAAAACACTTATAATCTCAAGTAAAGATGGGTTTTAAAATCTTTAATCTTTAATTCATCATAATTAACCCTAAATTAATGCATTTTGAGATTATAACATAAAATTGCATAGAATGATAGAAATGCACTCAAAGTATGATAACATGCACATAAATGTAATGTTTTATGCCTTAAATTGCATTAATACTCATGTTTTATCATGTTAAGATTGCATGTTATTAAGTATCCATAGTTGATAACGTGTCGATTGTTAATCTTTAATGTTCTAAATATTTTTATTCAAGCAACTAAATCACATGTACGATAAGTAGAACACCGAGGTGTAGTCTTTCCATCAATAGGAACTCCATTATACCAAGCATTTGATTGCCAAGTATGTCTTAAAAATGACGAGTATCATAAATGACAAGTATGACAATCCCGAATGGAGTATGTCTTAAAAAAATAACATGATTCTTTGTGCAAGCAAAAATTCCATAATTCAATTTTGACCTGCCGATTCATATATGACCGCTTTCTGTTCTAAGATGTAGATCTCACTGTCCTGATAGAAAATCAATACATTCCTCGGGAAACACAGGTTCATATCAAAATTTTCCCGAGTAGATGCGAGCACCCTTTGGACCTCGCAGAGAATCTATGCTAATTCCTCACAAAAATAATGCGGAGAATATATCATCGAACCAATGCAACCCATTGGCTCTTTGCTCTAACGCCCCATTAATTGTCTGTTTTATAAAGGCTAATCTTAAGGTTGACTCAATGGTTCATCAGCGGAATGAAGAGAACTCACGGACAATCCCAGATATATGAATGATAGGGCTAGCTCATGTTTAACCTGAAAACTCAAAGCGCTTGTTGCTCCCATCCGCTCCGCACATTGAACTTGTTACAATCTACCCATCGCCTTCTTGATTGGTTCTTGAAAGTACTTGAGGGAAATGAAGATAGCTTCCTGCCAGCAAGAAAAAATTGATCCAGAGACCGAAGTGCAGAAAATACACACAAAAGAGATCACACGTACCTCTGTTCGAATAGTCCTGCTACCTTGATCCGGGCATGTATTCAAATAAGAATGGAAGATTTCTGAGACAGTCTTTCCCTGGCGACACAAGGTTATATACTCAGATCATTACTTGAATCCACTGATAAAGGCACTCAATTTAATAGAGTCGATAATGATTAGAAATATACTTAATTTGTTTGCAATGGCAGTCAACAACGACTAGCAAACAATATTTACTAATATGTATGAAATAAATACTCATATCAGAGAATGGTGCAATCACAAAAGCACCTTGGTGTCATCGTCCTCCTCAATGCACTCCTCTAATCCCGCAAGGCCACCAAATGCAATCAGTAGGTGCCTGTGACCATGCCATGTTACACCGAACTAAGAAAAGGAAGTCCAAATCACCTATTTGCATAGCCAAGCAAAACAAAGTTGACGAAGACAAAGATTATCACTTATAGGCAGGCATCTGAGGAAATCACCCTACTGATAGCTCAGCAAACCAGCATTCATTTGATAATATCTAATATCATATCTTCAAAAACTGAAGACAAAGACGGATGCAACCAGGTGTAGATCCAAGGGATGCAACCAGGTGTAGAGGTATTCATGTTCCTCTACAATTCCAAACGTTCGCTCAATTGATATATCCCCTTGATAAGTTACCCCTTACAACTCTAAACCTATTTATAACCTTCATAAAAGCTAAAAGGCGTATATATAAAATGAGTACCATTTACAATGACCCTTTATTAGTTATTACAGCAACCCTATTTAGGGGTCGTATCATCCTTCTACCAAGTATATTATCCGAAGTATACATTCAACTAACCACAAAAACAAAAGAAACTTCTTAAAAACAATATCCATAGGTCACAACTAACCGAAATGCTGGCATCACAAGCTCTGATGAATTAATGATGTCACCATGCTCAGATGTCCCAATGATATAATCATAACCCTCCTAAAAGATAAATCATTATTCAATGGTTAAAAGAGCAACACAATCGTGTGCATCATAAAAAGGTTCTTGCATTTATAAAACGCAAACCTTGAACGGGCACATCGTGAAAACAGAGCTCAAGTTGGACGCATACCGTACAGTGTAACCCCAGTACAATCCCAATTCCTCCTGTGGCGTAAAGGGGGTAACAATTTTCTTTGGAACATCTGAAAAAAAGCAGTTAAGATGTTAAAAATACCAAAAGAATTCCTCGAGGCACAGCGGAATGAATTAGAGACGCTTTTTGGACATTGCAACAAGATAATTCGCTTCGCCTCACACCCAAGGATTTGAAAGTATACGTAAATACAACCGTGCATCAAAATAACTCCGGAACAAACTTGTAACCAACTAGAATTAAAATTGCTCCCAATGCAGCAAAGATAGAAAACCATGATTTGTCTTATAGTTGCCTGAAATGAACTGCTAAAATTTTTCAAGAGACTCAAAATTCTTATAGGGGGTAATCTACAAAAATTTAATCAGAAAAGTTGCGAAACCTAAAATCAAGTTTATAAGCAGAAAGCAGTGAGTATTTTACTGAAAATACAAAAAATAATCCAAGAGGGATAGAGAACATGAACCTGTTCCAACAGCACGGCTTGCTCCCATTGCCACAGTGACCCGTACACCCGGTTCAAGAATTTCTTTCACCATAACGTTCTGCAAGAATCATCTAACACGTACATATAGAGAGTAAAAGAGATAATTACAGAATGCATGAAATAATGAAATGTAAAAAACGACAGGAGAGAAAAATATGAAGTCACTCATGAACATAAATCAAAACAACATCGCCAGCAGAAAAATGAGATGTCCAACAATTACCATATAAGAAATACAATGTCATTGAAAGGAACTGAAGAACAAGGGTGAAGTGAAGAGATGG
Organism: Lemna minuta; assembly: GCA_024174645.1. NCBI lineage: Eukaryota > Viridiplantae > Streptophyta > Magnoliopsida > Alismatales > Araceae > Lemna > Lemna minuta. Next base: position 341,825 of record CM044110.1, on the reverse strand, counting down.
ATTTAACAGAAAAAGGGAAATCAGCATATGAATGCTAGAAACAAAATTCTCTCCATCAAAAACATTTGAAATACATGAAAAAACCTTCATTCCAGATTCAGTTTTAAAATAAAAAGATTTTTATTCTTTGGGTATTTTTGCACAACACAGAAGATTGATTGGACAAGGTTTAGATCATTGCAGCATTTAAATGACAGCCCAATGGGTAGAAGTGGATGGGAGTCTCAGATATTCAAAAACAATGTAAGTAATCTTACTTGGAAGACATAATTGAAATGTCTGTTCCATAATTTCCATGACAACTATTCCTATAATCTCGACATTTCATGTTGTGGTTCACACACCACAGAAACCTATTTCAGGAGCTAGGTGAAGGGTCTTCATTCTGTATATTCTTGGGTCTCACGAGACTGAAATTTGTCCCTCATTCCTCATCTGTGGTGGGCAGCCTTCTTGCAGTTCGAAGGCAACACTTTTTTTATGTTTGAAAATAAGCTATTTAACAGAAAAACTGACAAAAAGCGACAACACCATTGATTGGTTAGGAACTGCTTTGATCAAAGACCAAATCAACATATAAGCATCGTGCATCCTACCAAATAATAGGATTCTCACGCAATCATTCAACTTGCAAGGGAAAGTTAAAAGATGACAGAAACTCTGGTTAAAAATTCAACACAGTCAAGAACACTTCCGAAGCTTCTTTGATGAACATTACAGTTGACTCTATCTGCAGAAATATTTGCCTAAAAGAATTTTTGACTTGTGTGTGTCACATACCTTACTCAATCCAACATCAACCAGTGTTCCAGAAAAATCCAAGGGTCTCTCTTTCAAAGTTAAACCTGAATCAGATACAGTGATATTAAGTCCCTAATATGATGACTGTTTTGAGATAACTCATAACACTTTTAAGAATAATGTCAACTCAACAATATATATTGCTCTTTACAATTGCATCTTCCATAGAGAAGATATAACGCAAGTTTCTGGTCAACGTTCTCAAGCATGAAATTATCAAAGGTGAAAAGTTCACCTAGTACGAATTCTCTGTGGGATAATCAACAATACAAATGAATACAAAAGAAATGCAGATAATATATCAGTAAAATCAGAAGAAAAGTCAAAAGCAATAATAGACCATATTAATTATGGTAGACTTGCACGCGACATCAAAAAGTAAAGCTAAATCAAGTAATTATACAATTTCAAGTTCAGCCTAGTTTAAAAACCGCAGTATAAGATTAAATATCGAAGGTGTACTTAAAAGAAAAAAAATCCAAAATAGAAAATTATGGTATTTCCACATGTACTGGTTGTCCAAGAGCTCAAAACGGTTTGAGATTAAGAGAGAAAAACATCAGTGATAGAAATGTGAGAATAAATCCTGATTTGCCACAAGAGATGGAACATAATCAATAAAAACCCCTAATCTTTCAAAGCCGAGTGTGGATGTCTTTCATGCCTAATTAGGACACAATTATTCCTACTGCTAGCGCTGAGATTACCATGGTTCAACAAGCTAAAAATCATAAATAATACCAACATCTATCTTTTCTTTAATGAATGCCTATCTATCTCAACAGAAATATTTCATTCACATCAAACAAGCAAGCTTTCTTGATTGTTAAGATATATTAAGGTCATCAAATAGATACTTGATTCAATGCTTCTTTTGCAATCCATACACACTTAGTTTTTTTAGAAGAGAAGGGTCCTCTAAAATGAAGGCCCCCCCCCGTTGTCATTGAAAGTATGACGAAGTACAAAGTCATGCTACACGGTTCACAAAGTCGAGGGGCCGAGACCGCCTCGAATCCATAGTGTAATGAGCCCCCTTCGCGTCGTGCTGTATGGCGTCGACAGAGGGGGAGCGTCCCCGGAAGATGACTTCGTTGCGGTGACTCCAGATGGACCATAGGAAGGCAAATATGCTCTGCCATTTCTGCCTTTGACCGATACGGCCCGTCACTGATGGACCTCCAAAAGGCCTCCCAGGAAGATATATCTATCTGGACCACCCTGGCCGACAACCAAACAGATGAGGCAAAGGGACATGTAACAAAAAGATGCTCGCAGTCCTCCACCGCCCCCGCACATAAGGCACATTCGGACGTAGACTCCAATGCCATGCGCTGTCGATAAGCCCTCGTTATCAGCCTTCGCCGGAGGAGAAGCCAGATAAAGACCCGTATCTTCATAGGAAGGCGACTTTTTCACGCCCGTCGCCACAAGCGTATAAATGCGGGATCCTCCGCCTCTGCTTGCTCCCGAAGGCGGCCATACACAGCCCGAGCAGAAAAGCACTGCTCGTTCCATATCCATACATCATTACCCTCCGAGGGTCGTCTGTCCGCAATAAGCTCTTGCAGCCTGGGGAAGTCGATCACCCTTTGGTCGGACATAGCCTCACGGAGAGCCGGGGTCCACGCATCTCGCCACGCCCGACTCACCGGTTCATTCGGATCAGGTGAGAGGGAGTACAGGCGAGGGAAGATCTGGCTGAACCGCCCACGTCCCGACCAGTCGTCACTCCAGAAACGGAAAGTCTCCCCCGCTCCCAGCCTAGGGCGGAAGAAAGGCTGCATCAGTGAGAAAATGGGCCGAAGGGATGTCGTGAATGCGGAGTCGCCTCGCCGGGGGGTCTGCCATGTCTGCCAGTCCAACGCGCCTCCATACTCGTCGCGCAGCATGATAGATGTCAGGTCCCCCGAAGGATGTAATATTCATTGGACCCATTTGGCTAGGAGGGCCGTATTTGTATGCTGCAGCTGACGTACGCCCAGACCGCCTTGTTCAATAGGCCGGCATACGGTTTCCCAGGCTACGAGAGGAACTGCGCGAGTCTCCTCCGCTCGGGATCCGCACCAGAAAAACCTCCTCATAAGCTGCTCAAGTCTCTTTCGAACCCCGCACGGCAGTCGGAAGATAGACATAAAATATGTAGGGATGGCGGCCAGGACAGCTTTAAGCAACACTAGGCGTCCCCCGCGAGACATAAGGCGTGCCTGCCACCCTCCGAGCCGCGACTCTACCTTTTCCAGCACCGGCTGCCAATCTGAAATCCGGAGTCGCCTGTCCACCAATGGAACTCCCAAATAACGGATAGGAAGGGTGCTGATTGGAGTGGCCAGGAGTCGAGAGCATCCCGTCATCTCTTCCGATGATAGTCCAAAGCCGATGAATGATGATTTAGCTCTGTTTAGCCGGAGACCAAAGAAGTCCGAGAAGATAGACATCATAGTACACAGGGTGTGCGCTGCCGCCCACGTTCCCTGAACAAAGAACGTCGTGTCGTCGGCGTACTGTAATAAAGGTATACCAGTAAGAACACCAGGTGACTGAAAACCCGTGAGGGAGCCTCTACGACACATCTGGAGCGTGCACACCGCTAAAGCATCAACTGCCAAAATAAATAACAGAGGGGCTAGAGGGCAGCCCTGTCGAATCCCACGCTGGGGGTGTATCCATCCTCCTTGAGGTCGCCCGTTTACCAGGGTGGCAAACGTGGGCGTCGTCACACATTGCTTCATCCACCTCACCCATGTCTCTGGGAAGCCCCGTCGCCTCAGTGCGTTCCATAGGAATCGCCAGTTGAGAGTGTCATAAGCCTTTGAAAAATCCACCTTCCACATAATACCCTTCGTGCCACTCCGCCGCCACGATGCAACAATCTCCTCCGCTAGAACAATGCTTTCAGACATCTGTCGGCCGGGTAAGAAAGCTGATTGGAACGGGCTGATGATCGAAGGGAGGACCGCCCGCAGGCGGTTTGCCAGCACCTTAGCGATGATTAAGTAGATAGAATCCATACACACTTGTCTCATCAATGGATGCTTAAATAGGATTGATACAGTGTCATATGGAATACATGACACAAGGATGGGATTTGGAATGCCAGACAGGGAGGAATTGAATCGACAACTCACAAGGACTTGGTAAGAGCGGTGAACAAAAAGCAAAGGGATAGCAGCATTTAAAAAACAAAGCAGAAGGATGTAAAGGGAGGGGCAATTAAATAGTAATCTGAGGAGTGGGAGCACCAACAAGCAAGGAGAGGCTAGATGAGGCTGCGGAAACATCAAGGTGAGAACCAAGTTGACTAGGGTCCTGTTGGTTGTCTGTGTGTTTTTTGGTTGAAAGGAAAGTAATGCTGAGATCTAGCGATTTATGCGCGGTTGATTTTTTGGTTTAGTACAATCTTGAGCCTAATACAACAAGGGTTGTATCAGCTTCATGCATTCCTGTACAACTCAGTTTATTACATATGAGCAGAGGAAGAAGAATCAGAGCCAAGGACCACACAACACCACCTGGGGCCTGTTCCAAGTGACATCATAGGAGGCCCACACAACATCACAGGAATTTCCACATCAGCCAGAGGGAGACAGAGAGTCAGGGCCAGTATCTTCTACTTAAATCTGGGAATGAGAAGCATTTTCAGGCATCAGAGGAGTCTGGCCAAGAAGTTCTCCAACAGTTCTTCCTGTTTGGAGGAGAAGAGGGCTTGTCGATCCTGTCTTGGAATGTTTCCTCTTCTTGAATAGACAATGTTGGCGATCTTTCCCCACTTTTGAGTTCAAGAGAATACCAGTAGACTGGGATTCTACCACATTCCATGGGGAATAGATCTTCTTTCAGCCTCATGTACATGTGGAAAAGATCTCATTTGAGAAATGAATATCCCTATTTTAGAAAATACCCTTCCAACATTAAGAAATGCGAATCATACTAATAAAACAAGCTTGACACACATTGTCACAGAAATTTGCAAAAATTTACAATGATCGCTTTATCAAAATTCACGAATCACTGTCGTCCAAAATTATGACAAGATTATGAGACAGAACAACAAAGCGTTGGTCACTATCACAAGAAGTCTATTTATAGAGCTCTCATGTTGAAATACTTTGTGCAATGCGTAGTCACTAATTTTTTTTAGGGCCACAAAGTCCTAAAAACTTATCGACAATGAGAAATGAGATGAATAATCCTGTAGAACAAGCGTAAAACTTTTGTCATCAAACATTGCATGGCATGTTAATCCTAAAATATTAAACAACAAATGTTCTTTTTCTAGTGGTCCAATATCATTTCTAGAACTGAGATAGAGACCTTTCCTTCTACATGAGGATATTCTGTATTAAACTACACAACAAAAGAGGATCACCTCCTGAATGATGCAAATTTTGTTAATAGTTTTACATGTAATAAGTTGGTTCTTATACCTTCCCGAAATGGAGACCATTCATGTTTCCGGACATGATGAGGAGCATCAAGTGGGGGTAACAAACCCTATATCAGATGAGGAAAACAATATTAATCTCTAGGGAAATTTCAGACCAGCCAAATGAAAAATACTTCAAATGAAACTGATGCTCACCACAAACCGTAGGTTACTGTGCATAGCATAAAGACTGCGCCTGAGGTACTGTGGAGTATCTAGGTAGCGCAAAATTTTCACCAAAAATGGAGCACCACGATCAGTGTTTTCTGTATTATCGTCGGTTGTAGCATCATTAGATGAGGTTTTGTTATCAAAAACTATCACCTGTTAAAAAATAGAAGTCCAAATTTTCACAGGATTTTACACTTGAGACAAGAGATTACGTAATAAAACAGAGAAGTCATTACATTCAGATAGCATAAAAAGGGATGAAATCAAAGAAGATACAAAAACTTAAATGAGTTCATGAATTGAAAGTAGTTTAGAACATATTTTTTGAATGAATTAGATCCTAAGAATAAGTTTGGATGCTGACATCAAAAGACATCTCATAAATGAATCAATAAAACATCAATATCTTAATCAACAGCAGATATATTTCTATCACCAAGATCTCAACAGGTATCCAGTGCAGAAGCATAACAATAATGAGCAGTACAGGGAGTCATAACTTAATCACAGTAAGGTATTCTTATGTTTAAGATAATTTGGATTATATTAAACATAGAAAGCGAAAATAGATGGCATTGTAAGGCAGCCATGATTAGCCAGCCTATCTGCAGGAACCTTCACGGACAAAGAATGGAGGCATGCATCTGTAGAAGCAAGGATTTGATCTCAGCCGCCCAACTTGTAATGCGCCAAGGTACGGAAGCTCCTGAGTTGATGATTTGAACTAGAACACAGGAATCAGTCTCAACCGCTTCGCTAACTCGAAGCGCATCGAGCAACACAATATCGTAGACCGTCAACCACAGCTCTAACTTCTGCAACTAGGCTGTATGTATGCCCGTAGAGTTATAGAGTCCGGGATTTGAGTTCTGCAAAGGCTAGAGTTATTTTCTAAGGCGGAAACAAAAAGAAGGCCCCTTCATTACAATTACTTGAATAAGAGTTATAGAGTCCGGGAGTTGAGTTCTGGAAAGGCTAGAGTTATTTTCTAAGGCGGAAACAAAAAGAAGGCCCCTTCATTACAAGTAGCCAATCTCTAGAAACCGCCTCACATTTGAGGAATAATACTAAGCAGGCAGCCAATAGGCCTATAAATAAGTGAAGACACAAACAGGAAGGCAAGAATTTGTTCACCTGAGGAGGATAGCACAGGGAAGGAGCTCTTAAACTCCACATTCCCAGCACCCTGGAAGTGGAAATCTCTGTCACTTCATTTCTCATATCATTGTTCTTGAAATGAATTCTTGATTTTTTTCCCTTCTACGCTAATCTTCCCCCTCGGGGAGATCTGGGATCTTACCAAGTTCCTAGTGAAATGTGGTATGAACTTATTTGGCAAATAAGGAGGGAGCATCCCTCTTATGAATAAAATGGGCAACGGGGTGAATAAGAACTCCAGAGTTAAGCTTGCACAGGCTTGGGCAGTGCAGGTATAGGAGACCATCTCCAAGGACAGGGGGCGCCAGGGTGGAGGACTCTGAAGCTAAGCAAGCTCAGGCTTGGGCTGCCAGGGATGGGTAACCACATGGGAAGAGGGATGCCAGGATGAGAAGAAATCCAGGGTTAAGGGTGCTCAGGGATGTGTAACCACATGGGAAGAGAGATGGGTGACCTCTCAGGTGGGAAGAAGAGGGTACTTGTACTGGCTGATCACTGATTTCAGGTAATCTTCCTTTGTAACTTTCAAAAAGAGTATGGAGAGAGTGACTCTCTCTTGTTTAATGACACTTTTTTTGCATAAAAATAAGGCATGAGTAAAAATAACCGACTCTGGCTACTTTGTTTGTGGCATAATTTTTAAGCTCTTTGAGAGAGAGTATACCAAATAGCAAGCACTCCTCAAAAATGATAATCAAAATAAGATAAATGAAACTGCAGATTATTCAGAAAACTACAGCTCATTTTCTGAATCCAAGACTAATCTGCTACATTGATTGTAATTTATGTAGCGCCTCAGTGCATTGACTTCCACTTGAAGTTAAAAATTTCCTAGACTTCCAATTCTTGTTCCAAAATCCTCGTTCTTCAGATAAATCCTTGTTCCAAAATCCTCTTTCCTAAACTTCCATTTGATAATCAACATAAGATAAATGAAACTGCAGATTATTCAGAAAACTATAACTCGTTTTCTAAATCCAAGACTAATCTGTCACATTGATTGTAATTTATGTAACACCTCAGTGCATTGACTTCCATTTGAAGTAAAAAATTTCCTAGACTTCTAATTCTTGTTCCAAAATCGCCGTTCGTCAGTTTACAGCCAATCAAGTTTACGGCTTGGAGAAGAAAGTCACGGATAGACAATTTCATGAGAATAACCTTCTCAACTGCAGTCGTCCATGGAGTCAGAGAATACATATAACAATTTTTTCAACAAATTCATGTCCTTTGCTACCATCTGAATGATAACAATGCCCTATTCTACCTACTTAAGCATTAAAGCTCCCACCTGACCCAGGTGGCTCAGTAATCTAATAAACGAGATATCTGGGAGCTATGTTCCTATGCATGGTTGTCTTCTCCCTTAGCTTAACTCTTCTACGATGATCCACCCATGTGAAGTTACATTTTATGGTATGTGGGAGAAACTTAGTGAAGTATTTGCATTCAATCTTCTGTCCTTGAGAATAAGATTCCACATATTTCATGCAACGTTTTCCTCTTAATATGATTACCATTCTTTTACTGCCAGGCTCTGAGCTTTGAGCTGAACCAATCAGCTTGTATGGAACCCACGATGACAACTTCGCTAACCAAATGAAATAGAGAACCGACGTCTTTCATCAGGAATGACCCCCTAAACTTATTCTAATTTATATAAGATTAGGGATTATAGAATGAACTCTGGTAGATATGGAATCGACGGCAATTGATCATGATAATTATTCATAACGGTGAACGTTCACCACGTTTTCCTTCTAAAATCTACAAGGCCACTATTGCGGTCAACCCTGACTCTAGACAAACCGCTAGGATTTGCAGGAAAAATGCAAAAAGCATTGGACAATGCTTGTGGGGAACTGAATCCAAAATGGCAGAGAGAAGAAGAACGACCTCGTGTATCCGGAAAATGGTGAGCGCACGAGCAATCTGACCGGCAAGCTGGCGAACATAAGAGGAGCAGTGAGAAAACATTCGTAGGAGTAGAAGAGGAACAAGTCTGCGAATACCAGGGTTGCCATTTCAAGGGATTGCGCATTGTCGATGATCGAGCCCGGCAAGGCGACACTCACGGTGATGGCGGAGGGGGAGGATGCCGGAGTTGCCTCGCCGTCCGCGTTCTCTCTGTCCCTCTTCGTCGCCTTTTCCTTCTTCTGCTTCTTCCGGCTCTCTTTCGGGTCGTCGTCGCGCTTGCCCATTCCAGTGGAGGAGGGTTTTTGGACTGCTGCGCTGCGCTGCGCTGAAAAAAACTCTCTCAGTCCAGCTAGATCAGGAAGCACTGTAGGGTTTTACTCGGGCCCATATAAAAAGTAAGAAACTTTTTTGGTGGGGTTTTATGCCCGACCAGAAAGAAAGAAAGAAAGAAAGAAAGAGAGATGGAGTGATGTGTATCCTGTCTCTTTAAAATGATTGTGATGGAGGACCATCCGACGAATGAATCAGAAGATTTGAGAAGTTTGAGTTTAGATAGCTAGTTTGAGAGAGTGTTTTCCTAGTTTTCCACCCCCTTCCGGGGGCTCTCCCTCGGCGGGGCCGCCGGTTCTCCGCCGTCTCTGTCGGGGGAGAGGTTCCATTGTTGCGGTGCTGCATCAGATTGAGAGAGTAATGAATTGAAGTAGAGGTCATCATCAACTTCAATAGAGAGTGGTGACCTCTAAATGAAATGATGGCACCACACCTTCACTTCACTAGAGTAAAAAAGTTGGATCACAAATTTTTCTTTCAATATTTTGTAGGCATTATCTAATCATCGACCTTTAAAACATCATTTCTCTTTGCCAATGTTTAATACGCTTATCTTTGACACCATATTTGGATATTCTCGATCATAGCTTCACGTCATATTCATCTTGCTATTCTCATCGATATCGTTCACTCTTTCTTCACCGAGATCTTTACCTTTGTGTAAATTGAAATTTAGATTTATCGACCCTCTTCTCGATCATTTGACCTCATATTTACTCTATACACGGTTATTTGGGATTAAGGGGAACTCTTATAAATACATAGTTATTTTGGCATTAAGGGGAAGTCTACTTTACCAAGACAAAAATATTTAAAACCCTACAAATTTTTTTGTAGGATTCTAGTTGTCTCTAGAAGAAAGTTGACCTACATAAGCACGTAGAGGCTTCATCATTTTCATTTTCCATCATTCTTCTTAGGCTTCGAGTCATGGAAACCAAAATACAAATGATTGTACGTGATGTTGAAGAAAATTCTCAAAATATGACAATGATGGACTCTATGATACACATACATCTTAATATATAAAAATCATGATTTTAGCTGAGCTTTAAAGTCACAAAATAACCTCTCACTAAACAAATGTGATCCATTGTGGTATACATAAGAGAGGAAATGGTATGGTCTATGGTAGACAACCTATAAGCACAAGTTTTCATGTGAAAAAGAAACTCAACATGCTAGTCTCGAGAAATGATAGCTAGAGAAAAAAAGGTGCACTTTTGGATGTAGAACCATCCTAGGACTCATGAACAACTTGCAGCCATGCAGATTTCCCATACTTTTGTGTAATAATGGTCAGATCAATGAACCACATTACTCACAAGGAAATTCCCATGAGAACCATTGTGACCGTCACATCAACCCCCACTTCCATGTCCATGACTAAAAATAGAAGAATGACCCCATAAATCGAGTTGTCACAATAAAAGGTTCAATATTCATTTAATAAAGATTACATTAGTAGATAGAAAAGTTTCTTAAGAAAACACCTCATCCGATAAAGAACATCCGCCCCCAAAACTTTACTTTGAACTTCAAATGCCAATATAGGAGAAAGGATACTTTTATAAGGGAAAACAAGAAGTTTGGCTCATTTTAAAGTTATAGATGTCACCAACAAGTGACCCATAAGTGTCAAGATCATCCAAACAAAATCCTAATTGGCATAGTGTTATTGTGCATTCATCTAAACCATCTTAATCTTGAAACAACATCTTATAAACCTCAATGGTGTGAGAAAAATATATTCTTCTGTTCATACATGCATTGCAATACCTAGATTCTTTTGGTGATGTATATTTTTGTAAAAGGTTGTCTTATCATCAACTCAATATTGCTAAGCATCCATGCAATCGATACAACATTCGATGAAGCCTAATCTCACATGGGGTCATTTGTGGATTATGACTGTGGTGAGATGAGGGAGCGTAATCATATGGTCATCGAAAGCACACATCCACACCTCAAAAATTAAAACTAAAAGCACTCAAAATGTGGATGAATCAAGGTTAATTTATTATAGAGGTAAGTAGGGGTCGAAATCCATAGAGAATAAGGTACATTCTTGAGATGTTTTAGGATTTGATTAAATTCGACGATAAATCTAGGAGAGAAATTAGGAAATATTTTCTATTTAGAAAGAATACTTAAATATCTATCCATGGAGAAATTAAATAGCAAAAGTGAGAGAGAGAAAATTTCTTGTGATGAGAGAGAAAACGAGGAAATCTTATGAAAATTTATTAATCTAAGCTTAGAAATTTAAACATAATGTCAAATGACAATAGTTTAGGGAGAATACGCAAAAACTAAATCACAATCTTGCTTGAAGTGATCCAATTAATTATTGGACCAAGGGTTTTTCCATTTCGCAATTTCAAAACAAATATTCCAACTTCAAGCAGTGATTTCTCCATGATTTCTTGACGAAATCTTGACTTCAAATGCTCTTCGAACATGGAAATGATTATAGTAAGAGATTCAAGCAGTATACTATCTAAAAGTTCCAATGGGTGTGGTCGTTGGATCATCTCTTTATCGTTGATCAAGGGTTCAGATTAAATAAGAGAAGGTTTGGTATCCTAAAGTCATGGTCGTTAAATGGGAAATGGGTGCTGAAGCAATGTCATCGTGTCACATAATGGTTGTTGTTCGATTTTCATCTAACGCTTGAGTGATGCCATACGTCTGCAAGAGTCTATTGGGCAAATTCAATCTTGGCCATTATAAATCCTTGATGAATGATCAGGATTAATTGGCGTGCATTCAAGCCTGACAAATTTACTATTTATAATATAGAAATTTACTATTTAGGCATATAGCTTCCTAGGTCGATTCGCAGGGACTTGGTGATGGATATTATATGGCCTATAAGACAATCAACATGCATTTTATCTTACCACATATGACATGTATGTGATGCATGATGGATATTATGTGGCCTATAAACCAATCACACTTTCATGTATCTTGTTTATATTCATTGAAATGAAATTCATTCATTGTCATTCGTGTGTGATGTTTGCAATGAAGTCCATGAGCATGTGCAATGACTATGTGAATTATGATGAGATCATAATATAGTGATCACTAGTCTTTAAACATATGTTCTAAATATTCCTATTCGTGGGATATTCGAGAAGGACATCGAATTATCCGGAAAGAATAGCACTATCTAATCCATCTCATATGATGAGTATGGTCGATCCTATAGCCATCGGTGTGGAGACACTAAGGATAGATAGTGGGTGCTCTTTGGAGAAAAGAGTTCACTGAATTGATCCGTATGAATCCCTGAATGGTATTATACCTAACTGTCAATCAGGTTGATTCATGTCATGATTGTGTGCGTGGTCCTTTTGACCTGAGACACCAAAGACATCTTGTGGATGGATGATCGTGTTTTGACTATGACTTACGAATCCCTAGCCACGGGATATCTAAAACGTCATATTTTGGATACGACATGAAGTCCGCGAAGATGATTGTGTGGTCAAGATGGGATCATCCACCCTTGGTATTTGACGAGATTGATTCAAAGGAATGAGATGCGATGAAATCCTTGGCTAAGGTAGTAGAAATATCGAAGAAGGAGTTCTCGATGATTTCTACACGCATCAGTACTAACTTGAGTGACCGATTAGGGTTTGACAGTTGACCATACCCTAAGTCATTCATGAGTCTAATGTGGATGAAGGATTATACATACATGGTAATCAATGACGGGAAGGTTCCATAAGTGAGTTCTTACATACTCCATATCTCCTAGAGTACGTGGTGTAGCTTGGCACCCAACGGGCTGGCAACTCAACCTATCGATTGGGTTAAATCGATCCTTGATTAATTAATCTATATGTGGATATGGATAATTAATTAAGCTTGACCAATAAGGTGTTATTTGGTCTATAGAGTTATTAACTAGTGAGATATATGGACCTAGAGGGTCACACACATAAGGTTTATGGATGTTGGTGGATATAGACATAATTATGAGGGTTTTTATGAAAAAACCTCATTCCAAATGTCTATAAATAGGGGGAGAACGACCACAACTGAATGTGCCCATGCAAGCCTTGTGGGAATTCTCTCCTTTCTTCTCTTTCTCTCTTGGTGAAGAGCTTTGAAGAGGAGATCCAACCATCCGGAGACCGTGTGGATACCGCTAGAGGCTAGACACTTGAATAGCTTCAAGAACTCCTTCAAGGAAACCTGTAAGTATGTTTTCTCATACATACTAGATGATATGATCATCTTTTTTTGGTGGCTCGGTATTTTGAATGTCCGATTCAATGTTTTTCCGCTGCATTTGATGTTTTGATCAAAATTTCGGAAAGTTATCCACCTCAGATCCCATCAATGCATATGTATGATTATTGAGATAAACATATCCTAGGGTATGGTTATATAGATAATCATGGTATTCCCTAAAGAAGAGACCAGATAAAATATAAAACCCCTCACACGTTAAAATCTAGACTGCAACGCAAGAGTTACAAACTCACGCGTGGTCCTCTTTTGTTATAGCCTTAGTATCCAAATCACTTAAAGTTAGGTTGGTGGAGTCCACTCTGATGAGAAGAAACTGCGAGGTCGTCGATTTCACGCGGTATCGCGTCAAAAATTATTCCAAACTTACCAATTTTAGGAAATTAACTCGAATTGAGGGGTATAATGGTAAATAAGGGTCAAATCCACAGGAAATTAAGGAATTTCTTGATGTAATCTTCGAATTTGATCAAATTGGACAAGAAAATTGATGGTAGAAATTGGGGAGAATGGTATTTTATGAAAGAGGATTTCAAATCGATTCCACGAAATCAAGAATCATCAAATTTGGACTTGATTTCGCGAAGAAATCAAAAATTGAAGTGGAGAGAAATTTCGGAACGAAGAAATCGTGATTTTGGATGAAATTTAGCGAAATTGAAATGTAAATCCTAATATAAACAGAAATTAAACATGATAGGAAGATTAGGAAGCAAAAACCGCTCCCACTAATCCCCGATTGCGATCAAATCGCGCCGATTAAGCCTCTTAATCACGAAGAACACGAAGAACGCGATCGGTGGATTCAAGCTGCGATTTCTCCTTCGATTCTCCACCAAATCTTGATTTCAACCCCTCCGTGGATGCGGAAATGAGAGAGGAAGAGGATAAAATCAAGAGAAACGAGAAGAATGGTGTCTAGACAGCTCAATTAGATTGAGATTCAACTCGGATGCTTAGAATCGTCGAAATACATCTCATTTTATAGTGTTTTTGGGTGTAACCGTCCGATCGAAAAAGATCGACGATTACGATAAACGGTCCACGATGGACCGTTTTCGAATAAGTCGTGATCGTCAGATCGTGGATGGAGCGTCTGGATGCGATCGTCGAAACGCGTTATAAAATGCTCTTGATCGCTGTCGTTGGATCTTGATCTGGCGCTGGAGATGCATCGCGGCTTGATTAAATCATAGCCGTTATAACGCCTCTTTTAAAGCACGTGCCGATGATGTGATCCGATGAACCTTGAGCGCACACGATCGACGCGCCACGTTCAGTGCCCCACCCGATCCGACGCCTCTCCTTTTGCCACATCACCTGCATCAAATAACTTTCGTGTGGATTAGTCCCACACGGAAAATATTTTAGGAAACCGTCGGGTTTATAATACCCGACGGTTTAGAAGGGCATATACCCTTCCGTAAGATAGAAGGCCGAACTTTATACTTATATAGATAATACATATATATAATTATATGCCGCGTAGGCGCCGCGTGGGTCCACGTGGCGCTGCCACGTGGCCTGGATTGCCATGTCACATCCACGTGGCCCCGCGCGAAAAAAATAAAATTATTTTTTATTTATTTAAAAGCGGTTTAAAATCGAAAATAAAATCAAAAAAATCCAGAAAAATCCCTAAAAATTATAAAATTCATAACTTTCAAAATATAACTCCAAATTAATCCAAATTTCTTTCATTTGATCTGAAATTCAATTATCTATTATTCTAAAAAGTCAAATTTAATAAATAACAAGAGTTTAAATTATTATTTCAAAAATACATTCATTTATTAAGATTTTAAACTTTAGAAAATGAAATAAATGTTTATAAAAGTAATTTCTCTTGTTATTTTAATTTAAAAACACTTATAATCTTAAGAAAAAGATGGGTTATCAAATTATTAAACTCTAATATATCAAAATTAACCCTAAATTAGAGTATTTTGAGATTATAATGACTTTTTCATATGATAATAGAAAAATACATATAAGTATGATAACATGCATGGAAATGAAATCATTTATACTTTAATATGCATCAAAAATCATGTTTTATGATGTTAATATAGCATGTTATCACACTCCAGGCTTGCTTATTGAGGAAGATGAACTAAGAACTAGTATATGACACAAGGCAGGGGTAGGGAAACCATTTGGTTTGGTGGAGTCCACTCCAAGACCACTCACGAATCTATTTCTTTCAAGTAACAAAGGTATGGCCTACAATAAACTCAGTGGTTGGTGGAGTCAACTCCATGCTGCATGAGCATCAGGGACCAAAGTATGATCAGATATTACAAATGTTACAAGTTTCATGAGATGGATGCTCAACAATATATTATGATTGGTGGAGTTCACTCCAAGTCATAATATATTTGTTGAGATTCTGATCCCCACTAGGAGATTGTCAGTTCTCCCTTTTCATGCACATGAGGGTTGTATGAATTGCTTAATTTTAATGGGAGCATTATTTTCAATGAATTGTTTATCTACAAAGAATTAATCATTAATTCGTATTCATCTCCTACATGCAAAGATGTCATCAACTAAACCTCTTCGCGACATTATAGATGCCAACTGTTTGACTGTCCCGAACTTCACTGATTGGCTCAGGAACTTAAAGATTTTACTTAAGTCTGAACGCATTGCCTATGTCCTGGAGGGAGATGGCCCCGTTGAGCCTGCATCGGATGTGTTTTAGGATGAGGTATGGGAGTACTAGAAGTGGCATGAAGATTCCACTACAGTTCAATGTTATATGTTGGTCTCAATGTGTAATGAATTGCGAAGGCATCTTGAAGACAGGGAACCAAGAGCCATGATCCTCCATTTGATGGAGTTATTTTCTTAGCAGAGTAAAACTCAGAGATATGAAATATCAAAGAGTCAATTCAGGGCTTGGATGGCTAAGTTACCTTCTGTAAAAGCACATGTACTAAAGATGATTGAGTGGATCGAGAGGTTGGCAGTGCTCGGAGTTGAACTCCCTATTGAGATGAGCACGGAACTTATTCTCCAATCTCTTCTAGACTCATTTTCTCAGTTCATTGTTAACTTTAACATGAACAATATTCATGCCTCTCTCCCGGAGCTACTATACATGCTTATTACTACCGAGGGGAACCTTCGAAGGAAAAAGCCCCAAGTCCTCTTTGTTGGTGGGACCAACAAGAAGAGGAAGGTAGTCTTTGCCTCCAAGAGAGGCAAAGTGATGGAGAATTATTTTAAAAACATGAACACAAGGGTTCTAAGTGAACCTATCCTCCTCCTTTTCCTTATCCACCAACTTGATAAATTATCCATTTATTAAATGGATGAAGAAGACCTCTCTAAATAATTAAAGAGAGTGTAGATCTTAAGGGAATTATCTTCCCTACTTTCCCTATTTTACACTGATCTAAAGATTGACTTGGTCAAAGTAATTAACCCTTTATCCTTAGATACTTAGAATTCTTTGAGTGGACCAAGTCAACCACCTTCTTCCTTGATATAGGATCCTAATTTCCAAATCTTATCCACCATATCATAGGTACCTTGTACATTTATAAAGCAATGATCTCAAGAAATTAATAGGAATCTATTTGTATTTTCCCTTTCTTTGAAAACCACCTCTAGTTAGAATCATAGGAGAGATCAATTTCTAATAGAAGGAACTATCCCTTATTTTACTCAAGACATGATTACTTCTCCCTAAAGACCGACATCTCATCAGTCAAAGAAGATACCACAGACCAAAGCTTTCACGGTTAAGGTCAAAGGAGTTCAGGACAGCCGGTCCTCCATAACAGTCGTCCATGTACAGAGGATGTCAATCATAAAGCGCAAGGACTACACAGCATCAGGATATCCCTGTCACGGTGGGACCGTGAAGACTAACAACTCTGAAGGAGTACAAGATGCAACAATGAAGAAACATCAAGGAAGAACGCGCAGACGGGAGCATCTCCACACAAGAATCTAAACACAATTAAACCCGTCAGCCATCGCTTGCTATCTACTCCCGCGTCACCGTCAATGCTCGTCCAAGCCAAGAAAGCAAATGGTCATCAGGAGGTTATTCCGGAAACCAACGGAACTGACGAAGCTTTACGCGATTTGTGCAAAGTTCACACGCGGAAATTAAAGAGACGCACGTCTTTCCGCCGTTCCCGCCAAGTACTTTGCCGGCAAATCCAGAAAATCCATGATGCAAATGAATGATACCTCTCATTGGAGTTGACCAAACACGATAGGTGAAGAAGGCGATTCTAATCAGCTCCCAGGCAGTGTCTCTACCTCCTGAGCAAAGATTAACCCGCTCCCCAGCTCCTCAATCGATCGTCTTCACCGACGGATCTCCAGGACAGGATAGAAGAAAGAGAAAGTATGAGAAAATCTCCAAGAAGAAAGAAGATCATCACGACCATTATCCGTAGCGCACCGTCGAGATACTCCTCCCGCACTCGCGCTAGAGTCTCCGGTCAACGATGGAGGAGAGTGAACGCGCCTCGACGCCTGCTTAAGCCTCCTCTTCACCCCGTACAGGGGAATCTTCTGACGTCAAGGCTATCACCATCAACATTGCACCTGTTACTCAACAAACCCGACGACGGGATATTTTCGGATATAACTGATTCTGAAGAAGAGACTCGGGAAAATACAAGCACGCACACACTAATCTACACGCCTTGCGCCATCGGCTTTCTTACCTTCTCCAATAGCCCTGCCGTAATTTTGATCCTATAATCTTCTCTAACGGCTTCCAGGAGAAAATACGCGAAAATGACAGAATTTTTGGGAATCTCTAAGACTACCGGGCCCTACGACGCCCATCCGAAACAGTCAGTCAACCAAGCGGAATTGAATCCCCGACGCGACGCTTCGCCACAACTTTCCCTCTTTTCCTATAAAACGGAAGTTTGTAAGAAACAAAAGGGATGTTGTTTTTGATAAAGAATTTGGTTACCGGTTCCGATTTATCCCTGTGTTCATCGTGTTCCTTCTGCCTCTCCCAATTTCCTTCTTCTCTGATTCTACCTTCCTCTCTTTTCTCCCTCCCATTCTGTCTCTTTCAATCGTTTACCGTCAGAGGTTATCTCGAAGGATATCTAGATCAGTGGAGCGATTCGGGAGCATCGGTTCTTCCACTTCTTTTAGGTATTCTCCTCTATCATTTTATCGTGATGAATAGTTCTTCTGAAGATCTTCTTTAAGTCCACGTTAGTCATTCGCTCTTCCATATCTCCTATCATCCTTCATTTTTCCATCTATTTTCTTCATTCCTTCTCCGTTCTCCCTACCCTCTCCCTACGTTATATTTATTCTCTCCGTCTCTCTCTCTTTTTATTTCTTTATTATAACATATCCCTGTCCATCTATTCTGTTTTCTCTCTCACTATTTCTATATTACTATATATATAATCTCTTCTCGTTCATACTTCCTATCACTATTCCGATAATATTCTCTATTCCATATTCCCTCTCTTCTTACTTATAACATCTATTTTATATCTTCTATCCTATATCTCTTCTCATCACATTCACTGTTATCATTTCTATCATAATTCCATCATCATCTAAACTATTTAACATTATACCTATTCTTCTCCTCTTCATAACTATAGTCTTATTCATCAATAATATACAAATATATATATTATCTTTTCATCTAAACTCTTCTCTTCATACTTCTAAATTATTCTTAATATATTCTCACTGAATTATAAATTCATTTCATAGTGATATCAATTCATAGGTCCTCCCTCATATGTAGGATTTAGATACCTCTTCTAGAATATCCTACATCACAAAGAGAAGAAGCAAGTGAAAGCAACTTCAACAAGGAAGGATGTTGATGACAAGGGAACGTGTTTCCAGTGTGGCATGAAAGGACATTAGAAGAGGAACTGTTAAAAGTACCTCAACGAGAAGGCTCGGCAAAAGAAGCATGATAGATACTTATTTGTCTTATAAATATTCTGCATCTTGGGTATTAGATACTTGGTGTACTTCTCACATCTGCAATGATCCACAAAGGTTGACAAGTAAGCAAAAGCTGAGAAAGGGCGAGGTGTAACTGAGGATGGGAAACAACACAAGAGTTGTTGCTATGGTGCTAGGGGTTGTGAACCTCAAGCTACCATCTGGAGATTATCTTTATTTAGAAGAATGTCATTATGTTCCTAGTATAGTTAAGAACATCATTTCAATTTCTTGTTTGGACAAGATGGGATATACATTGATTATTAAGGACAAGTGTTGTTATATTTACTTTGAAAGTAAATTGGTTGATACGGCACCATTAGTCAATGGTTTATATCTGATTGATGTTTTTTCTTATAATCTCCAAATTGATGTTGCTCTTAAGAAGAGTAAACAGGATGTGAACAAAGCCTACCTATGACATTGTAGTCTTGGACATGTTGGTGATGGAAGATTACAAAATTTGCATTAAGATGCATAATTGGGAGAATTTGATTATGAATCATTTGTAAATTGTGAATCTTACATTATAGCTAAATTATCCAAATCTCCATTCTCAAGGGATTAGAGAGCAAGCCAAGGGTGGTAGCTTGGAGGTAATACATTATGATGTATCTAACCTGATGCCTCTCCAAGTCAGAAATGACAGTTTCTACTTCATCAGTTTTACTAATGATTTCTCTAAATTTGGATGGGTATATCTTATGAGGTATAAGTCTGAAGCCTTTGAGAAATTTAGAGAGTTTAAGAATGAAATGGAGAAGCAATCTAGAAAGAGTATCAAAACTCTTTGATTAGATCGACGAGGTGAATACTTAAGTACAGAGTTCACACAGTTCCTTAAGGATAATGGTATCTTACGAAGCGAGACCATGAGGTCATTGAAAACACACGGTCACGGGTCAAAACAAAGTCCAAACTTACCAATTTTAAGAATAATTCACGAAATTGAGGGGTATAATGGTAAATAAGGGTCGAATCCACAGGGAATTAGGGAAATTTCTGATGTTCTCTTCGAATTTGATCAAATCGGACGATAAATCGATGATAGAAATTGGGGGAAATTGATATATTATGAAAGAGGACTTGAAGATGAATCCACAGAATCAAAAATCAATGAATTTGACTTTGACTTCGCGGAGAAATTGAAGATTGAAGAGAGGTGATTTTACCGAAACATAAAATCGCGAAATTACCAAAATTAAGAATGAAATTCACTTATATTACGATTCGGGCTTTAATTCGCGATCAACGACTTTGATGAAACGCATTGGATGTGAATCGTTGCCGTTAAGTCGTGGTCGTTAGATCTTCGATCGACGTTCGAGATGAAGCCACGTCGCAAGCATTATAAAAACGCATCAAAACGGTCGTCGTCGGATCTCGATCGGACATTTCTGATGTGTTTCTGTCGATTTAGTCTGAGCCGTTATAACTCCTTTGATGAACGGCTCAGATTTAGTCATTTAGAAAATGATTCGCCGACAAATCGTGATGCGCCAAGTACCCCCTCACTTAAGTGAAGATCAAGGGTCAAGATCCTTCACGCGATCGGACGCCCCTTATGCTGCCACGTCACCTCCCGCGTCGACCGTTCAATCGCGATGCGATCAGACGCTTCAGATCACGCCACATCACCTGTGCACTTTTAAAATATCTGAAAAATTGATTTTAATTAGAAAATTCGATTTTTAATTCCAGAAATTTATTAAAAATTCACAAAAGTTCATGAAAAATCCAGAAAAATCCCTAAAAATTAGAAAAATTCATAACTTTCAAAATATAACTCCAAATTAATCCAAATTTCTTTCATTTGATCAAAAATTTAATTATCAATTATTCTAAAAATTCAAATTTAATAAATAAAAAGAGATTTAATTTCTATTTCAAAAATGAATTCATTTCTTTAAGATTTAAAACTTTAGAAAATAAAAATAAATGTATAAAAATGATTTCTCTTATTATTTAACTTTAAAAACTACTTATAATTTCAAGTAAAGATGGGTTATGAAATTATTAATCTTAAATTCATCATAAGTTACCCTAAATTAGTGTATTTTGATATTATAATGACTTTTTCATAGAATGATAGATAAATACTCATAAATATGATAACATGCACAATAATGAAATCTTTTATGTCTTAATATGTATTAATCATTATGTATTATCATGTCTAATTAGCATGTTATCAGTATCCTAGCTGAATTGACTCCTCCTTACATACCTCAGATGAATGGTGTGTTAAAAAGGAGAAATCATACCTTTTTGGACATGGTGCAATCTATGATGAGTTTCTCGAAACTTCTAATATCCCTTTGGAGATATGCGCTTGAGACAACAACGTGTGTCCTTAACATCTTACCTAGAAAATCCGTAGCTTCTACTCCATATGAGATATGGAAAGGGAAGAAGTCAGACTTATCTTACTTTAGAGTATGGGGTTGTCCTCCTCATGTTAAGAAACATGATACACATAACTGACGGTACGATTTAGTGCGGTCGTTGAAACACATGATCGTTAGTCAAAAAAATTTCTAAATTCTGAACTCACGATTAGAAAGAGACTAAAATAGCCTAATATAATTATCACTCATGTTTCAATTTTCTTCATCAAATTTGGACTTAACATGAGGGATGCTTGGTCAAAATGGAATTATCTAGTTGTGAGAAAGGCCAAATAATGCATTCCAAGATTTTGAAATGAAGCATTCCAAGGTACTCACAACCTACTAGTTTGAGAATTCAAGATTATCAAAGAGAGGAAATCCCATGACTCTCTCCAAAGGAATCCCAATAGGGATACCAAGATTCCCCTCGAGGTTCTTATCTTTTCCTTGAGTTTCCTCTCTTCTCGCAAAGTGCATGTAGCTCCTTTTTGACTCTTTCATCTCTTGGCCTCTCCACCTTCATCTTTTTGCCCCTTCACCTTCTTTTACCCCTCAATATATCAACCTCTCCCATATTCTCTCTAAAAAATTAGCTAAGTATTCTCTCTTTTATCTTTGTCCTTAAAACTGATTATAAAAAACGAATGAACGGGTCATATTTTTTGCCCAAAAAATTTTATGGGTCATGCACTGATAATAAGCTTGACTATTGTTCTGCTTTAGAAATCATTATTCGTGAAAATCAGAATCACTAGTTAATTCTGATTTTGGGAAATGATTTGGATTATCTAGAGATCATGGCATCAGATCTAAAAGCCATATATTCTATAAATTATTCCATAAAATAGATGACTTTAGGGATTCGAGATTACACCATTGTCCCTTTGAAATGGCAAGAATTATAACTAATGTTGGAATCTTCACTGAAATATAGCGTGCATTACAAGGCACAAGAAATAATGAACAATGATGAAAAGGACTCCATGAGAAACTCTTCAATATTCAGTGTGCATTACAAAGCACAAGAAATAATGAACAATGCTGAAAAGAATTCTAATCGGAGCCCATCTTGTGTGTGAAGTCCCATGCATGCCTTAGGGAAAAAACTAAGGCGTTGAACATATCATTAGATGAATATGAACATGAATATAGGAATTTCCCATTAAATGTTATCACATCATGATCATGTTCTAGAGTTGATTGGGACATTTTAATGAGATGAGTTACTTATTTGAGGAGATTACGTTCCATCCAATTTTATGACATGTAAACTTGGATATCAAGTGAGGATCATCCCGAGTGAGCAAGTTTGGTTGACGGGGATGGTTCTCACTCTTCTTGGATCAAACTGATCGACTCAGCTTTAGTTTCAATTACATTTTCTTTATTATCTTCAGCGACAAGGTAATGCAATCTTAGGCGACGACCATGGGCCCAAGCTTGTGACTGTCCGCGACTAACTTGTACCGATAGACGATGTAGAAGGCAAGCGCTAACAGCACCAGCGCGGCCGCTACTGCGTTCGCCACCAGCTCTCGTCCATTTTCTTCTTTCCTCCGGAATTCCGAGACCGGAGGTGTCTCTTTCTTTCCTCCAGGAGCCTCCTTCTCCTCTCGCTTCTTCTCGATTTTCTCTTTCTTTTCTTTCTCAGTGGCTTTCCTGCCGGCGCCTTTATTCTCCTCCGCCCTTTTTATCTTCGTCGCTTCTTCCTTCTTCTCCTCCGCCTTTTTTTATCTTCGCCTCTTCTTCCTTCTTCTCCCTTTTCTCTTCACTCTTGCATAAAAGTAGATCCTTTTCCTTCTCGGGGTCGGCGATGGGCTTGGGGATGATGATGGTGAGGAGGTTGCCATTGAAGGTGGCACGGATTCTTGATGGATGGGTGGCGGGCGGCAGGGAGTGCGAAATCTGGAAGCCCCGCCAGAGACGCCCGTCTAGAGGGCAGCGGCCGCTGACTTTGAGGTTTTTGTTGTCGTCTATGTTAACCTGCAGATGCTCCTTCTCGAACCCCACTCCATTCTTCTTCACCCCTTCCGCCCATGCACAAAATTTAACAGCCGAGAGAGTAGTCAGTTCTCTGCGCGAAACAGTAAAGAGAGAGAGAGAGAGAGAGAGAGTATTGTACCGCCGAGGTCGATGATGAGGGTGTCGGCCATGTCGCCGTACTCCCATTTGAATTGAGGAGAGACGTTTTCATACGTTTGGTCGTGAGCGGAGCTGCCCGGCAAGGAATTCTCGTTCATTGTGGGGGAGTTTACAAGCCATAAGAGTGAGCGCCACTAATGCCTTAAATAGTCCTAAGACAGGAACACGGCTGAGAGAGAGATTCTTAGCTCTTACCAGGGGAGATGGAATTTCTTCAGGGGAGCAAGGAAAGATTTCCTCTCCAAATTTCCTTCCGATACAGACAAAGACGTGAACAAGGCATCCACGGAAAACGGGCCGGTTCATCTTCACAGATTTGCCGGTACAAAAAGCCCACGGGCCAAGCTCTTCGTTTGGATTTTATGATAAAAGTTATCAAACCATGGGCTGATTTGATTTTAATTGGTTGATTTCTGGCGTAGGTGACGCGGCAGACAAGGAGGGGAGAAGCTGATGCGCAGAGGAGGAAGAAGACGGCAAGAGCAGCGGTTCTTGGTGGAACCAAATGCATCGACTGTTATTCACAGTTGCATCTGTCTCCCGCCCTTTTGATTGAAGCGTAGGGTTTGGCGCATCCAGGGATACGGACGCTAGACGCCCTAGAACATGGATGAGACATTAAAAATCCATACCATCCTGGACGCGTTCAATCCACTCTATCAAACATGAAACGAGACGCGTGGGATCGTCCCCTGGTTAAGAAAATTTTAAAAAACAAACAAATTAAGCTGTCAGATGCAATCCTTCAAACTCCTCGGTTCAAGTTGCAATCATTCACGCTCCTTTGTCGTCTTGACTTCCCGCTCTTCCCACGCTGGTAAATCTTGCCTTTGGTCCTTCGAGCTCCTTGCCTTTGTCTCCGACTTCCCTTCATGAAATCACGATTCTTCTTTTCCTTAAAGATAGAAGGGAGCCCTACGAGCTGGAGATGGCACTGGAAGAAAGAGGGGCCATCGCACCGCCGCGAGAGCCTCGCTGCATAATTGATTTCAATAATATGGGTAATTATAGAAATTCTATTAATCACCCCCTTCCATGGATTATGAAAGCCTGAATTTTAATTTTCAATTTCATCAAATGAAATTATGAAAACACCTTGATCATACAAGATAAGTTAATTTGAATTTTACGACTGATTTCTCAATGCATTGAAGGTCGTCTTTCAACGGTTTTCAAAGGGTCTGTCTATCATTGAATTCACTGAATTGTCTAGGGTTAGGGAGTCAGAAGAAGGACAAGGGAACTCATCGAGAGTTTCAAGGTTTCCTAGGCATAATACTTTCGCCAAAAAGAGGAAAAACAAGAGTGCACTCGCAATATCTGCCAAGCCTACTCGCAAAATAGTGAAAAAGGAGGAATAGGAATGGAAGTACAAATATCCATGGGAGGCATGTAAAGAAGCATCTTCTGAAAGAGCCCAATGAACTAAAGGGCGTCAACACAGCTCGAATGTTGCAAACATGGTGAATGATTCATCTCAAAAACTTTGTTACGTCGGACTTAAATACTTGATAAGAAAGAAGGAAATTCCAAGGTTCATATACTTGACAGATCGACATTAGTCAACTGCCGATAAGAAGATATTTAGTCAATTGTTGCAGTATACCACACAACTAGGCATCAAGATCCCTCGCTTGAAGGCGATAAAAGATGTCGATTTAAAGGTATTCTTGGAGATGAAGTTGAAACTACAACAAATGTTTTTAGAAAATGACATTGTTGTACTACTTGGTGTGACAATGCACTAGGTCATTGATGACGATCACGAGGACAAGGAAAACATTGACGACATATGGTGAGCTCCAAAAATATTAGTGAAAATTCTCTCCTATATGAATACAACTCTCCCTGATATTGGGTGACAAAGTCAAAGGTATTGTATGCGCAAAAGATTTTGGGAGTAGATAACATGCAATATAACTTACATGATTCATGAGTTTAAATTTTCAAACATTGGTGTCTTTGATGTCTTTGGTGTCTCAAGTCAAAGAACCGTATATATAACTATGACATGAATCAGCCTGATTATAAATTAGGTATAATACCATTCAAAGATTTATATGGATCAACTCGGTGAACTCTTACTTTAAATAGTGCACCCACTATCTATCCTTAGTGTCTTGACATCGATGGTTACAAAATCAGTCATATGAGTCAGATCAAATAGTGTTATTCTTTTAGAATAGTTCAATGTCTTTCTCAAATATCCTACAAATCAGAATATTTATAACATATGTTTTAAATATAGCGATCACTATGTTATGATCTCATCATAATATACTTAGTCATTGTATATATTTATGAACTTCATTAAAAACATCACACAAGAATGACAATAAATAAATTTTATTTTAATAAATATTAAGGAGATATATAAAAGTGAGATTGACTTATAAGCCATATAATATCTATTAAGAAGAAGATTATTTATCTTGGTAAAAGTTTCTAGGAATTAGAATATTTATTTAATATAATTTCTTGGTTTCGCATCGTACTATAATATTTATTAAATATTTATTTAATATAATTTCAGTGAAGCGTATGTATGGAAGAAACTCTTCATCTACGCATCGAGCTTGTTTTCCACAGCTTGATTTTCTTCGTCAACAGAAATCAAGCTCTGAAAAGGAAAAGCCCAGTCCAGTCAATTATGCCAAGTAAATACGATGAAACTACTGCAAAGCTTGTATTTGAAGGTTTAACTGGCAAGTTGTCGGCCGGAAGGCAGTTGTAACCGGCGAGGTGCAGAAATGCGTCCCAACATCGTTTCCGGGGTGAGAATCCTCCGATGTAGAATCTTTGTCTACGAGCCTTCGACCTCCATTTTCATCTTTCTCGCTCTGCCGTCGTCGCCTCTTCTAAATTCCACTCTGGCTAGACTTTCCTCGGACACTGGGGAAACCCCTCTTCCCTTGAATCCTAGGTTAAATGTTTAATTAGGGCTTAGTTTATTCTTACCCAAGTTAAATTAGCGTGATGATCTAGCATTTGCAGAGTTTTTGAGTTTCAGCAAGATTTATGGTGTTAATCTGGGGATTTCAGGCGGGGCTGCAGACAAGGTTCGGGCAGTGGTGGGGCGGAATCACGTTCGTGACCTCCGGCGTGCTGATTTTGTGCTCCGCTGTATACTTGGTTTGCTTGCTCTTTGGCTACGACTCGTTTCACCAAGTCTGCTTCTTGCCTTCCGAGGTGATATCGCATTTCCAAGGTAACTGACACTCTTGTCCCTCAGAAATTGGGAGATGAATCTTGCCTCTCGTGGTATTTTCATTCCTAATTTTGCTATTTTAGAGTGAAAAATTGGTTTTGAATAGTGGTTGCAAATAACTTCTCATTTGGGAGACTAGTGGTAAACACGTGCTCACCATGAACTTCGATGCTTATCCCAGCCTGAAGTTTTTTTTCTTCTAAATTTGCTAGGGAGAGCAAATTCACAGTTTTCGGTTTCTAAAATCGAAAAATGCTACTGGACTAGCTTAAAAATTCTAGAAGAATGGAAAATATCAGTATCGCTTCTAGTAGACTGGATTACGTGAAACAGCATCCCGAACTTATGTCTTTTTAAATGAATTCATGTCATTTTCCAATACCGAAATCACCTGTATGTTGTCTTATTTCTATTTGGTAACTTTTTACTATACAAATACTTGATGTTAACTTCTTGATAATTTTTTATCAGAAATAACTTTTCAGTTCTAGTGTCGAATTTCCTTCATAATTTTCATTCAACCCGACATTCTGTTTTTAGCCCAATTTTTCATTCTTTAATCTATCATTTTTATTTTTAGTGTACAGAATGTATTCCTCAGTTATATTTCATGGATCACTGCTCCACGTTCTTTTCAATATGATGGCTTTGGTACCCATGGGTACAGAGCTGGAGAGAATTATGGGATCTGTTCGACTGGTGTACTTGATATGGCTGCTTGCTACTAGCAACGGCCTGCTGCATCTGATCATTGCCTTAACAGTTGCCAAAAACCCGTTTTATGATTTTTCATATCTCGGAAGCGAGTGTGCTATAGGTTTTTCTGGTGTTCTCTTCTCCATGATTGTCATCGAAACAAGTTTGAGTGGAATTCATTCTCGAAGGTTGGTATTCCAATCCACACTGATTTTATAATTTTTCACCAAAAAAATCTTACATCTCAAAACTTTTTATCTTCTCACCCAAAAGTCAAATTCTTAGTTGGGTTCATTTCAGGATACCTTGTCTTAAGTTATAACATTTCCTAGACTTAGGTTTCTATTCCACTTGTGAGTGTTTATACCACATTTATGGATTCATGAATTTTCCACTAATGAATTCATTTTTATGACAGCTTCTTTGGGTTCTTCAATGTCCCGACAAAATGGTAAACAAACATCAGTTTAATGTTAAATTACTTTCCAGACTCCATGTATTACCTGCGCTGTTGTTTCCGTTGCTAGGTATCCGTGGATACTGTTGTTACTCATCCAGCTGATAGTTCCAAAAGCATCTCTATTGGGACATTTATGTGGCATAATTTCTGGGATTGCTTGTGTGTAATCCACTCTAAATCATTTGACGATATGTAATTGAAAAAACCAAGACTTTGAGTTTACGTTCCTTCTTTCAGATACATATGGACTTTTCCAGTACGTAACACCTGGACCATCTTTCTATTCTGCTATTGAGGGCTCCTCCATACTTGTAAGTTTGTTGTCAACGGGTGCAAATTCAATTGCCTGCTCGTTTTGATGACCGTCATTAATTATTTTGAACCTGCCCTAATTTTAACCTCTTGTTGAATATGCTCGAAATGAATTCTCGACAGTTCCTGAAATGTATAATTCATTCTGAGAATGATGATATTTCATCATGTAGTCATCCTGTCTGAGGCGTCCGGGATTCATATTGGCAAGTGGAGGAGCTTCTTATGGTTCACTTCCTACCTACTCTAATGCCAGTGCGAGCCCTAGGTATCATTTTGTCTTTTTTGTCAACTTTTTGCATTTTTCTTCCATTTATATGTCGAGACTGTGTTTTGGTAGTTTGCTTCCCGGGAACATATGGAGAAACATTTCTTCATGGGTACCGCAAATGCAAACCTCCCCACCCCAGGTGAGGGTCTCAAATTCTG
Organism: Lemna minuta; assembly: GCA_024174645.1. Classification (NCBI taxonomy): domain Eukaryota; kingdom Viridiplantae; phylum Streptophyta; class Magnoliopsida; order Alismatales; family Araceae; genus Lemna; species Lemna minuta. The sequence goes on along the minus strand of CM044110.1, from coordinate 313,152 downwards.
TCATGTAGATACTCACTTATGTTTTATGTCAGTGCTGTAGCCGAAATATTTTGTGATGTAGTTTCTAAGCGAAATGCAATGCATGACATGTTACTAAGGAAACTTCAGAAATTTCAAGAATGCATCCAGAAGAGTCGTACTAGATGAATAATTGTTTATTGATGCATTGATACACAAAATTTGGACTCTTTTTTACTTGTTTCTTCTACTCATTACTAATCAATTGATAACTCTTAACAAAATTTAAGTTCTGATAGGCCTCTGGCGACCCCAGATTTCCTGGGAGAGGAAGGGCCCTTGGGTCGGTAAGCGCCCCATCCCCTGCTGCTTCTCATACTGATCCTGATTCTAGCCTGCAGGCGAGACTCTTGGATAACAGTCCCACAGATTCCACCTCCCTCAATCCAGTTCAGAGATTGCATGATGCAAGGTATCCCCATGTATCACATGCTTATCTATTGTTTGTTGTGTAAATCATAGTGTTATTATTGTCTCTGTAGTCTGTTAATACTCTCTCCACTGAGATCTTACACAGGACTAGGCAGTAAAGAAACAGTTGGCCTGCCCGTCTGTTTCTTAGAATTAAACATTCTAGATTGGCAACGTTAAGTTGGATATTTTGTTGTTTACCCCAATCAGTTAAACATGTAACCGCTGTTTTATCCTCTTTGTTTTGTTTGTCCTTTCAAATAATCTAGACATTTGTCCTTTGCTGTGGTTTTATAGGCCTTTTGCTGCAGACACCGGCCAAGCTGCGACTCAGGTTTCTCATCTTTTGGTTTTTTACGTTTTACTTTTCTCTGTTAAAATTTTGATAATTTATTTTTTTAACTATGAATAGGACTCTGGTGGGTACGAGGAGGAGGTGAAGAAGCTCATGTCCCTGGGCTTTGAAAAGGTGAAGAATCCGTTTTTTTTTTCATTTCCTTTTAGCCTGTGTATAACACGAACTAATTTCATAGAAATAATACGTGCTAATTTCACAATCGGGGAAGTTCGATTTAGCTCTGTGTATATTCAACTGCAGACACAGGTGGAGGTGGCTCTTGCCGCTGCGGACGGAGATACCATTATTGCAGGGGAGATTCTAATGAGTCAGCCGTCACGTTGAAAGCACAAGATCATTATTGATTAGTATCACAGAACAGCTGCATCACCATCACTTGTCAAGAATTAAAAAAAATCATCGAAGCAGTGAAGAAGGTCCTCCAAGTGTAGACCCAAAGTTTCAAAACCCAGTTGTCATTCTTATATCCAACAATTGTCCACATATTCAACCACAACTTGACAGTGACGAGGAAGACAAAACCTAATTCTCCGGTTAAATAATTCTCCTCTCTTTAAACTGAATGGGAGTGCGTAGGATCATGATGACGAGCGAGAATGAAATGACCTTCCTCTTACAAAATGGATTCCTTGCTAGGTGCCCCATGTGGGGTAGGGTTTGCTTGTTGAGTGTTTAAGCCACCAGCTGGTAGCCTAGGAGGTGAGCGAGAAGGGGAGGTAGAGTAGTTGGGGGAGGATCTAGGCTAACACAAAAAAAAAAAAAAAGGATAAGCACAAGATCGTATGATCTTCATGGCCCTATTTAGAATTTAAAACTCTCATTGCTTGTGTAAACAAACCTCTCGAACCATATCATACCTTTTTCTAATTTACATACTTTTTTTTGTTATTTAGAAGTGTTTCTTCCACCGTTTTGGGTATTTCAGCATTAGTTTGTGTAGTGAGGAAGGTTTTGAAATCATAAGTCTTCACAATGGGGCAAGGTGAAGTCCTCACACATAATCGAGTATATTTTCTTAAGGATATGGGTTCACCTAAAACATATGCATTTTTTGAATAATATGTGCCTGGTTTTCAGGGGGCGAGTTTCCTAAAGTCTTCCTCAATTACCCTTATCACTTGTGCCTTTTGCGAGTTCGTTCGTATGAGTATGTATTTCGTGTTTTAAGGTGCGGTTTATGGAGTGTTCTCTGACATAGAATTTCATAAAAGTGGGTCACTATAAACTACCTTTCTCTATCTCTATTTTTCTCTCGAGGATTGTATTCCCTTTTTTATTTTTAGACCCATCATAGCTTTCAATAGTTCAGTTACCTTATCTTCCATAGTTTGATAAGAGGTTCATTTTTGTGTGATCTTGGGCTCGTTTAAAGGTTCGTTCTGTCTACTTTCCAAAGCTATATTCCTATCTAGCATTTGTCACGATTTCTTTTCTCCGAATCACTGAATTTTGTTCTATTGCAAAAGATCATCATGTTCTTAACTTGATTCTCCGTTGATTCAACCTCGACTCCTCCCAATACTAATTTTAAGTCTCTATTAAGGGTTAATATTCTTAGTATAACCCCTACATTAGACTACTTTTCTTTGATATGTACATTTTACTTTCGCCAATGTCAATTTATATTATCAATATAACCCCTAGATTTGAGTTTTTTTTTTTTAAGTTTAAATTTGCACTTTAGATGACAAAAATTTTTATTATGAATATACCCCCTTGATTCCATAAGCCCCACGAGTCGTCATTAATGCAGCTAGTTCTTCAAATTTGAGGAAGAATTGAAGTATGATAGGAGTTTCTTCATGTGACGGGGAATTCCTCCCATCAAGGAATGGTCTTCCGGGGAGAATATGAGAGAGATCTACTTGCACGTCAAGATTCAAGCAACAACTTGTTAGAAGGTGAAGGAACCGCGCCGCAAGCCTAGAATTCATGACTTCTTGGCATCCCCTGCATATGTTCCAAGTAATTCTATCCATTAATTCCATATCCATTTAATTAAACGTATTTTATATGAGGCTCCCTTCTTTCTCCTGCTTCGCTTGCAATTCTCTTCTTCTTCTCAAATTTAACGCCACGCTAATCAAAGAGAAAGAGGAGGAATTTTTTTTTTTTGGCTCCGTTCCATCTAGGAATTCTTCCATCTTTTAACGTTGACCTTTCATATAAATTAGTTAGCGATATTTTCTTCGTTGACCTTTCGTCGACGACATCGTTTTAGCGTCAACCCCACAACACTAAGTCAACTCTCTCCTTGCAAACGACTCGTTTACCCCCTACCTGGAAGCCTAAGCTACCGTGGCGGTCGACAGTTCACGGGTGTACTCCAGCGACGCCGATGCGGCGGAGTGAGAGGGTGCTGGCTCGGCAGCGTTCCATAAGTGACTCCAGGCGACCGGTCCTCGTCGTGTTCATCACCAAATCCTCCTCGCACATCATCAGCTCCTCTTCCTTAGCCGCCGCCATAAATACCATCTCCTGGAAATCCACCGCCGCGTCCCATGCCTCTGCCGCCAGGGCCCTGCCCTCCGCCACCATCTCCTTCTTGCGACGGGCCTCCTGCAGGGCCGCCTCCGCCACTGCCTTTCTCTCCGCAGCCGTCGATACCTCCACCTCCGCCGACTTTACCATCTCCTCCAGCTTCTCCGCCGCTAGGCGCGCCTCCTTGACGCTTGTCACTGCAGTCACAATCCTCTCCTTCACACTTTTTATCTTGCCGGCGAGCTTAGGAAGCTCCTCCTCCGCCGTCAGCAGCTCGAACGCCTTCCTCACTGGCATCGTCACCCCCTCGCCACTGCCGGAGGTCATATTTTCTATGGGGAAAAGCACCTTCTTTGTCTCCTTCCTCTGTTCCACTGCCTCCCGATATGCAGCCTTCAACGAAGTCAACTCTGCCCTGAGCTGAGTTTCCAGCTCCAATGCCGCCTTGAATCCAGCGGAGGCTTCCTCTTTTAGGGACAACAGTCGCCGGAGCTCTGCCGTCTTCTCAGCAACGAGCTTGACGTAACAGTCAAGCTCTCTCTGGGTCAGCTCTTCCTTCTCCAAATCCAAGTGCTCATCGAATTCGGGAAGCGCAAAGGAGCTCGCTTTCCGCATCAAATGCAGAAGCATCTCCTCTGTCATCTTCCTATTGTATTCCGCTTCTCTACACGCAGTCCTCAAGGAAGAGATCTCCTCCTTCTTCACCCGGAGATGTTTCTCGATTCTCTGCATCTCCTCCCAGAATTCCGTCAGCATCTCCACTGTCTCTTCGCAGAGCTTGCCCGCAACCGGCTTCTCTTCCTCTTCTTCCAACGTGCCTTCTTCTTCCATGGGCTCAGTCTCGATATTCTCTTCGTCTTTGTCTTCTAGTGGTTGTTGCTGAAGGGTCTTCTTGAAGTCATCCCTCTCCTGCATGGCGGCCTCGTAAAGGCCCATGAGCTTCTTCTTCTCCTCCTGCAAGTCAAGGAGATGGGCCCGCAAGTAATCTGCTTCCTTCAGCTTCTCCTCCTCCATATTCTCTTCCTCCTGCTGTTGTTGCTCTAGTTCAAGGGCTAGTTTCTCGAAAAGAGCGGACACGTAGAGGCCCATCAACTTCTCGTTATCCTCCTGCCAGTCTCGGAGACGGGCCCGCAACTCATCTGCGTCCTGCAGCTTCTCCTTCTTCTTCAGATCCTCTTCCTCCTGTTTTTGTTGCTCTAGTTCAAGCGTTAGTTTCTGTGAGATAGTGAACTCGTAGAGGCCCATGAGTTTCTCGTTCTCCTCCTGCAATTCAAGGAGACGGGCCCGCAAGTCATCTGCCTCCTTCAGCTGCTCCTTCAGATCCTCCTCTTCCTCCTTCTGGCGTTGTCGCTCTTGTTCGAGGGCTAGTTTCTGGGAGAGAGCGTAGTCATAGAGGCCCATGAGCTTCTCGTTCTCCTCCTGCGAGTAATGGAGACGGGCCCGCAAGCCATCTGTTTCCTTCAGCATCTTCTCCAGATCCTCCTCTTGTTTTCGTTGCTCTTGTTCATGGGTTAATTTCTCTGAAAGAGCGGACTCGTAGAGACCTATGAGCTTCTCGTTCTCCTCCTGCAAGTCCTGGAGACGGGCCCGCAAGTCATCTGCTTCCTTCAGCTTCTCCTCCTTCTCCACATCCTCTTTCTTATGTTGTTCTTGTTCTAGGGCTAGTTTGTGGGGAAGAGCGGATTCGCTGAGGATGAGCCTGTTATTTTCGTCGACGAGGAGGGCGAGCTTGGAGCGCAGCTCCTCGTTCTCCCTTGCCAGCAGGATCGCCATCTCGTGGGCCTCCGCCTCTCTCTGACTCGCCGCTGCGATTGCGTCCACCATCGCCTTCAGCTCGTCCTGGTGAAGCTGATGATCATCATCCTGATGTTTATTATCACGAAGCTCATCGTGAGAGTCTCTCTCCCTCCTGGCTGCCTCTGCAAGCTGCAGTGTGAGCTCATCCACGCGCCTGCATCATACAATTCCCCATGATGAGTAGTTACTTGGACACGGGGCCAGAGGGATAGGAATATTCAAAACCTCTCGAGTTTCTCTCTAGATTCCATGCAGAAGCTCAGATTCTTCCGCAGCGTTTCCACTTCCTTCTCGTTTTGAATAGCCTGTCCCATCGTTTATTAGAGAACCGCTCGACTCAGATTAGCGAAAACCATGAAACGAGGAGCAAGAAACGCCAACCTGCATCCGGAGGAACTCATTCTCCTCGCTCAAAGACGAAGGATCCCAGGACTGCGACAGATCCTGCGACGATTTTTGTCTGGGTTCAGTTTCGAACTCTCGATCATTTCGAAAAATGGAGAAACGAGACGGATGACAGCGTTAACCTGGAACCCGGAATCTTTCTCGTGCATTAGTTTCCAGTCCAGCGCGTCCAGCAACTACATATTAAAAGACCAATATTTATACGAGAAATCCTTGTCCGTTATTGATGGCGAGAGGAGCAAAAACGTGCGATCACCTTCTCCTGCAAGTCATTTATCTGTTCGTTCATCATCTCCCTTTCGCCCTCCTCCACGAAGTATTCCAATCTGTACTTAATTTATCATCGAGACAGCAGAATTACTCTCAGAAATAACGCGTGGAGAACTCGAAAAATAAGAACATGCCTTCTGACTTGTTCTTTCAGCCGCAAATTCTCCATGGCAAAGCTCGTAACCTTGGGGTTACAGTCGACCTGGGCGCGGAGAATTTCTATCTCCTTGAGAAGCTCTTCCTTCTCTTGCACAAGATGTGAATCCGCCGACAACTTGCCGGCGACCACTGCCTGCAGCCTTTTGATTCCTTCTTCGCGGAACCGGATTCGCATTTTCAAACTGTTTACCTCGTCATTCACTTGATTAGCCTGGTCAATCATTAAGACCTTTAAGCGATGTGTTATAATCAAAGATACCATGAGGTAGTAAATCTTTCATACCAACTGTTCTGCGGCCTCTTTCTCAGCAGCCATTGCCTTTAGAGCCTTTTCCTTTTCCATCTCTCTTCTAAAGGCTGCCGCCAGAGCAGCTTCGAAATCTTTTTTCTGGTCGAGAGAAAATAAAAAGTTTTAATTTTATTGCTATCACCCTCGTGGGACGGTGGAAGAAATGGGCAATGAATGCCTTGGAAGATCTTCTGTCCACTGCAAGCGGGCTGAATGACCCTTGAAAGCCATCCCAGTTGAAGTAGCTGGGAGACCCTAGAGCATGCGAGCTTGCATCGTCGTTCTCCGTATTTTCTGTGACTTCTTTTTTATGTTGTAAACTCCGCAACCGACTGAGCTCTTTCTGCGTGCAAAATAAACAGACTTGATAAAATGTCTCCTCAGTGAACGCAAATTTCCGATGAATAGTGGGGAAAAAACAAAGATGGGTGACGGGCTCTATCTTACCTTCAGCTCCTGAATTTCCAGCCTCATGCTAACGACATCTCCCGAAGCTTCTTCGTTGACGATAGCCTTTTCATAGATGAAAGGATTTAAAAATAAAAGAATGAAATAAGAAAAAATAGAGCCCATTAAAATATTAAACGGAGTTTACGTTGTTTTTTATGAACTTGGCACGCTGAGCGAATTTCAATGTGCTGAGTGTTTCCAAAGCGCAGCTGATGGTTACACGGAAATAATTGTTAAGTTTTCATAACTTGAACGTTGTTGATCCGACAAAAATCTGCGAGATTTTCTCTAACCTATTAGATGGGCTTATGTTAGCAATTATCGTCGTCTTCGAATTCCCTCCAAGAGATTCCTGAGAGAAAATGAGAATTTAGATTAGGATTCAAATGGGTTGACCCTATTTTCATGATTAAATTAGACACTTCCATGCGTTAGTGTATTCTTTTCAAGCCAAGTTAGTGTCATACTCTCATAAGATTTTCAAAGGAAAAAAACTACCTGAAGAAGAAAAGTCAGCTTTGAATCCCGATACGGGACATGTAAAGACTTCTTGTTGGATATACCCACAAGGTTCATAATCACAAGCCTGAAAGACATGTAAAAAATAAGAATACTTGTACTGTAAAGTCACAAGAATCAAAATCAATAACTCCATCATTCATTTCGGTTACCCCAAAGTAGAAAGGGACTTGTTTATGTTGGTCGCTTCCTTGAGGCGCTCACCCTCAGCACCCGAACTCTTTTGCCTGAGATTGACAATTTATGGTGAGGCATTACAAATGCAAGCTGCTTCACAGAATTTCTGGTTTAAATGATAGAATAAAAAAAGTTGTACCAGAGATTTAGTCAGTAGAGAACGGTAAATTCAATGAACCTCTGGTGTACCATTAAAGATAATTAAGAAATAAATGAAACAACCAGATGACATACAAAAAATCTCAGCTGACATGACATACCCGTGAAGAAAACAACAAATGAGATGCATTTAAAACTGTCGTGAAAACAACAAATGATATGCATTCTAAGCCGCTTGGTTTCTTTCGAGAATAAAACAAAATTCCAACAAACTTCTCACCTCTCGGACCCGGCCAGATCAACGAGATTAAGACGAGAAAACCTGTGGTGGGTAATTCCTTGGGACTCCCACTGTCGGAACAAGAAACAGAGCATGTCATCAATTTAGATAAATTTGATTTCAAAATAAAACATTTCCAAAAAAGTCGAATTCTCATTTCTCGTGTAAGAAAACCAACCTTACTCTCGATGACGCAAGTGAAAACGCTATGAGATCGACTGCTAGCCCTGTTCATATTGGTGGCAGCCACCTTTCTGTTTGCCGCGCCCTGTAACAACATTTGATAAAAGATGTCAGAGGAAGGCAGCAGAAGTGAGACATACTCTTAGTCCCTTTTTTCAATTACAATAACATGGATATTAACGTAAGTGTGATAAATGGATGTCTTTGGATGAACGATGCCAGGTAACCGAAGAGGTAATCACCTGCAAAAGATGCTGAATAACATCTCTTGCGCTGGAAACCTCGAATTCTGACAGATTTTCCACATGAACACCTTTTTTCAAGTCTTCCCTTATCTGAAATAGAACAGAGGTAACTCAATGGATCGGAGCGTTCTGAAATTAAGAGCCTGATGAATTCGAATTACTATAAAAACGATTAGATTACTACAATAATGTCCCGTTACCTGTAAATTTGAAGAGGATGGATCCAAAAGATCAAGTATGTGCTCATTGTAAATCTCCAGAAACGAGCATTTACAAACAAACTGGAGCTTTTCTTCTTTTCGAACTTCTTTTTCCTGAATAAGGCATAATAATTCAGAATTCTAATTTAGTTATCTCCTGATTCAATAAAACAAGAAAGCTTCGGTCAGTTGCCTTTTGAATCTTCGAAAATAAATACTCAAAAACTCGTGGGGTCATTCCGCAATTCGCACTGTGTCTACGGGTGCCCCCTTCAATGTCTCCCAGCATTGTGTGCGTCTTCCCGCTACCAGTCTGAAGATAAGTACGAGACACGCCCTCAGAAAGATGGACATAAACTTAAAAGGCGCATGTTTGAGGGAGCACTAAAAATATCGGCAATTTACCTGGCCATACGCAAACATACAGCTGTTGTATCCTGATACACAATTGTCGACCATTGGTACTCCGGCGACTTTGAATAATTTCTCCTATAAAAACGCGAAGGACTCAGTCACCGTTGCAAGATTCTAGAACGAGATCAAGATGGCCTCGATGAAAAGACAAATTACCTGACTAACGAACTCATCAGCAACAAGGTCAAATGTAAATCTCGACTCCGGATGCCCAGTCCAAGAGATTGACTGGTAACTATCCTGTCGAACACATCTCTTCTGTCCCTGGAGCGATATCTCGGTGGAGTTGAGCGGACGCACTCTAATGATGACCTGAATGCGAGGTTTCACAGAACGGTCGAGCAGTACATTTATCAAGACAAGATGAAAACAAAGAGGAAAAACTAAAATTGGCCGAATGCGCTCCCCTTTAACGAATTATAAACCGAATGCAGTGTAAAAGCTGGAGGCCGTATCGACAAACCTGGACGTTGTGATCCTTCCAGAATGAAGGATCCTCGATGAGCTCGATTCTCCTAACGGAGTGGCTCCCGTAGTTATCAGCACCGCTGGGGCCGGCGACCAGCTCATCGCGGCTGAAGACGGCGGAAATATCTTGATCGGACGGCGCAGGTGCAAGCGACCTCACCGCGCAGCCCTTGGAGGGCGTATCGACGATCGTCGGCATTGCGCCTGGACAGAGTACCACGAAACTCGTACGAGTACTGAGGAGGCAAGTGGTCGGACCGGAGGATGTGTAGCAGTGGAGCTCTTTCGGTGTTGGGCAGAAAAGAAAACTCAGGTATCAGGGGCAGGGCCTCTCGGGCGTAGTCGGAAAACTGGACTGCGGGTGAACGACGAACAAGATGCGCATCGGACGTTGGGGTTTGAAATTTTGAATTTTTTAGTTAATTATATATTTTTTTATATTTGAAATTTCACCAACACGCGTTTGTAGTCCAACGGTTAGGATAATTGCCTTCCAAGCAATAGACCCGGGTTCGACTCCCGGCAGACGCAATTTTACGCGCATTTTTCAAACGCGCTGAAGAGGAAGAGATAATTCCCATTATACATCTATTTTGAATAGAGCAAGGCCAGCCATGGCCTTTTGAGAGAGTCAACCATGGACTCGAGTGAAGGGTGGAACAGTGTACGCTGAGTCAAATGTGTGAAAAAGGCAAATGAAAATACTAGACCGATAATTGGAGAGGCGCATGCTTAAATAAATGGATAACTATAGCTTTCATGTCTCGATATATTATCTGCAAGAATATCTAATTATGCATGATTTAAATGCATAACTAATTGTCCTCCTCACAAATTTTGTAACCCCATGAACTAATCTACGTCTTCATCTGCACTTTATTGCATCTACCTCAATTCTTGTATGAAACATAGAATGAATGCGCACAAATTATACTTACTTGTCCATTGAATTGTTGCATTTTTTTACTTATAAATCAATATTTATTTTTAAATGACTATAAGTTTATTGTATTGTGTATGCTTTAGAGAGACATGTGTCCTTCATGGAAGTACACCGAAAGCATAGACCAATGTGCCCTTCGATTTGCCGATACAGGATCATCTTTGCACCGCCTTCAAGTTAGTAAGAATTTATGTATCAAAGGCTTAGTTAGGGTTAAATGAGGAGTACAAGTAGATTTCTAGCCTATTTTGTGATGATTTTTGCAGTGATTCTCTTTGTCACAGTCATGGTGTTGTTTCCATGAAATCTCTTTCATTTCTACTCTATTTGACACTCTGTTTGATGCAAAAAAATGTTTTCACCACAATTTTACGTGGATTCAACCCCTATTCACCCATTATAATTGTTTTCTTTATCTTTTGAGTCGATTTAGTTTTATTTTTTATGCTTAAATGTGTGACTAAATAAGTGCATAAATAATTCGATGTTTAGTGTTCACTAGCTAAGAATTATCACGTGCATAACAAGGACCATCAATCTCCCATAATAATGGGGAAGCACCAAATTTTGCTATGTGGCAACATTGAGAGAGAGTAGATGTAAGAGGTTGATGAAGTTATTCATCTTACTCGTAAAATACTCATCTCGTATCTCCTTTCTTTTCTGCCTCCTAATCTTCAATCGATCAGCTTTCATCTGGACAACCCCTTACGCTTGATAGTGTACTCATCATTAATAAATTGAAAGCCTCTTATCAAAAGAGCTTCATTCAATGCACGAGGTCTTCACCGTATCACTCATGAAACTTTTATTCACCGTGGGGAAATTATAACATGCATTTTGTGTGTGTAAATATATGATTCTAAAATTATTTTCTTAAATATAGTCGGTGGCATTATGATGCATGTTATCAGATTTTTCTTGTATTTTCACAAATCCCTTGACATTTTGCTCAAGTTCACAAAATGTAATTGTTAAGGCTAAATTTATCCATAAAATGAATTTGACCTTGTTTAAAATCAAAAATCTTGTATTTTATGGATAGTATAAGTTTAGAGACTTGATAAGATTCAATTTACAAGAATTCAAATAAGAATGAAGAAATTTTGATCTTAAGATTCATTGTCCAAGTTTACCTATTTTGATTTTTCCACACAATCTTGAGATATTTATTGAAAAACACTTTGATTCCCTTCATAAATATGAAATTAAATGGATAGAAATACTAAATTTTTAATTCTTGAGTGAATGATTTTGTTTAAAAGGAGTTTAATTTTTAAAGATATTGATTTTCTAAGGTTCAAGAATTCTTTCGAGAGTATTGGGATTTTTATAATTTATTTTATGGAGAAAGGGAAAAAAAATTGAGACTTGACAAGCCAAATTCTTGCAGTCATTGAAACACATGTCAACAGGTCAACAAAAACCAAACTCACTTTAAATTGAAGATTAATCTACTTTAAATAGGAATTAGAGTTGAATCTTGAGAGGTTTGATTTTGATCAATTGAACAATGAAATGGATGAGAATAAGGAAAAAGGATAGATTTAGAAAGATAACTCAGAGATCATTCAAAATAATCAAAAATCATAAAAATAAAAATTAAATCTAAGGAAAATTTGAAGAGAGAAGTTAGAGAGAGAAATTGTTGATAACACTTAAAATTTTCTTAATTTACTATTCTAAAAATACAATTCTACCATCAAGTTATGAAGGACGAATGAAAATATGACTCGACTAATCTAAGACCACCAAGAAAATGATATAATCCATCATCAGATCAACGCTATTTGTGGCAACATGTTCTATGTGAAAATGTGACATTCAAGTAGAGAATTATCGTAATTCCTTCAAAGAGAGTGATAACATGCTAATTAGAAATGATAATACATGATTATTGATGCACATTAAGGCATAACTGATTTCATTCATATGCACGTTATTATATTTATGAGTATTTATCTATCATTCTATGAAAAAGTCATTATAATGTCAAAATACTTTAATTTAGTGTTAATTATGATGAGTTAAAGATAAATAATTTTATAACCCATCTTTTACTTGAGATTATAAGTATTTTTTTAAAGTTAAATAATAAGAGAAATCATTTTTCTAAACATTCATTTAATTTTCTAAAGTTTAAATCTTAAAGAAATGAATGTATTTTTGAAATAGAAATTAAAACTATTGTTATTTATTAAATTTGACTTTTTATAATGATATATAATTAAATTTTTGATCAAATGAAAGAAATTTTGATTAATTTGGAGTTATATTTTGAAAGTTATAAATTTTCTAATTTTTAGAGATTTTTCTATGAAATTTTTTTCTGAATTTTTAATGAATTTCTAAGGATTTTCCGTAATTAAAAATCGATTTTTCTAATTTAAATCAAATTTTCAGAATATTTAAAGCACGTAGGTGACGTGGCATGATCAGAGCCGTCCGATCGCGTCGCGATTGAACGGTCGATGCGCGCGATGACGTGGCAGCGTGAGGAGCGTCCGAGCGCGTGGAAATCTGACCTTGGATCTTCACTTACGCCATGGGGGTTCACTGGATCAATTTAATCTCGACCGTTGAACGCGAGAGTTATTACGGTCGAGATTAAATCGCGAAGAACGCATTGGATGCGTTCGATCGCGATCCAACGGCGACGGTTTCAAGGCGTTTTATAACGCGCATCGACGTGGCTTCATCTCGAGCATCCGATCCTGATCCAATGGACCGGACTTAACCGTAACGATTCGTATTAATGCGATCAATCAGAGCCGTTGATCGAAGACGGGAGCGTTTCATCGAAACGGTTACACCCAAATATCCTATAAATTAAGATGCTCTCCTGATTTATAAAGCATTCGAGAGCAATTCGATCAAATTGAACTATTTAGTCACAAATCTCTTGAAATCTCTTGATCTCAATCGCTTCTAGACTCATTTCCGTATTCGAGGAGTGCTTGAGATCAAGATTTTCGACGATCGACGAGGAAGAAATTGGCGCTTAAACTCCATGAATCACGATTTTTTGATTTTGATAAATACCCTTGATTTTGGTGATTAATTGGGTTAATCCAATCACAATTGTGGGTTAGTGATCGCGGTTTATCCTAATCTATCTCCATTTAAGTTTAATTTCTGTTTAGATTAGTAATTTATATTAATTTCATCTTTAATTTCGATATTTTTGTTCTTCTGATTTACGGAAATTTGACCTCACTTCGATCTTCAATTTCTCTGCAAAATCAAAGTCAAATTTGATGATTTTTGATTTTGTAGAATCTTCTTGAAGTTCTCTTTCATAAAATACCATTTTCCCCAATTTCTATCATCGATTCATCGTCCGATTTGATCAACTTCAAAGAGATCATCATAAATTTCTCTAATTCCTTGTGGATTCAACCCATATTTACCATTATACCCCTGAATTCGATATATTTTCATTAAATTGGTAATTTGAACTTTATTTTGACACGAATCGATGTGCAATCAACGACCGCATCAATTCGATTCGTCATAGAGGTCTTCATTTCAAATGCTCAAAAGGTGCAGAAATTAGTATAGTGATACCATGCTATTTATGCAATTAAAGGCATTAATCATTTCAAATATATGCATGTTATTATATTTTAAGTATATTTCTATCATTTTATATTAATTCATGTTATGATCTAAAAATACACCAATTTATGGATTATTATACATAATTAAACATTATAATCTTTAATCCTAATTATAATTTTAGATCATAATCATGTTTGAGGATGAAAATATAAGAGAAAAGATCTTTATTAACATTTATGTATTTTTCTAAAGTTATTTTATAAGATACATAAATATATTAAATTAATTAAAATTCATTCTCTTATTATTTTAATAATTTGACTTTTTATAATGATAGATATTCAATTTTTGATCCAAAAAAATAAATTTGACTTAATTTGGAGTTGTATTTTGAAAGTTATGATTTTTAAAATTTTACAGAATTTTTTGGAATCTTCCTGATTTTATTTAAGTTTATTTTTTGATTTTTAAACATTTAAAATAATTAAAAAATGCAAAAATTGGTACATGTATCGCGCGAGCCCACGTGGATGTGACGTGGCACGCAAGGCCACGTGGCAGCGCCACGCGGACTCGCACGAGTACCTGCGTGGCACTGAGGTGACATTTACATATATATTTTTATTACATAGGTTATAGTACATATAAGCCATTTCCATAGAGGAATATCGCTAACCGCCTCACCTTATAAACACGATACATCTCCTTAATCTTTTCCGTGTGGGACTATGTTCCCTTTGTTTTCTTGTTTTCAGGACGCGTGGCGTGATAAGGATCGTCGGATGGAGATCGCGATGAAAGGCGTGCGTCGATGCGGTGGACGCGAGGTCCACTCGATCAAGGATCAAACACGTGCGCTAAAATGGAGTTTAAGTGAATCATCTCAGCCGTTAATCTCGCGAGTTATAACGGATGAGATCGCTCGTAATCGGTGGACCTTTCGACATATCACGAGCGTTGGATTAAAATCCAACGGAGGATCAAAAGATGCGTCGTTTCAAATTAAAACAAGCGACTCATCTCGGCCCTTCACCGGCGATCGGGCGCTCCTGACTTGATCGCAACGATTCGACCGATGGACACTTGATCACGACCGTTGATCGCGAAGTGTCCCTTCATTGGACGGCTGCGCCCAAATCCGTTCCTTTAAATACAGTTCTTCGCAACGAAAAGAATGGCCCTTGAAATTTCGAGAAATTCGAGCTGTCTAGACACCCATTTCATGTGCCATTTGATTCCTTGTGTTCTTAATGCATTTCCGCATCCAAAGACTACTTGAAATCAAAGTTTGATCGAGAGAGAAGGAAGAAATCACATCTTGAACTTCAAAATTCGTCTTCGAAAACTCGGAATGAAAAGGCATGCATCCAGCGATTAATTGGATCATTTCGAAGTCTAATTTGGGTTAGATTGCGTGTTTTCATCTTAATCTTTCATCATTTAGTGTTAATTTTACATTTCTGATAGTAGATTAAGTTTAATTTTGTTTTAATTTCTGCTTTAAATCATTTCGCGATACAAATTTTTCTTCTAACTTCAAACTTCGATTACTCTGCAAATTCTCATCCAAATCATCTGATTTTTGATTTCGTGGATTCGCAATTGAGTTATCTTTCTTAATATCATAAATTGCCCAATTTATAACCTCAATTCGTTGTCCAATTTGACCAAATTTCAAAGATATATCTCAAATTTCCCTAATTCTCCGTGGATTTGACCCTTAATTATCATTATACTATTTAATTAAATTGATTAATCATAAATCGGTAAGCTTAGGACTTTGTTTTGACACTAAATCGTGTGCATTCAACGACCATACGAATTAGTCTCGTCATATAGAAGATTTCTAATCAAGAGATTCAAGAAAAATATTTCCAAAGGCTTGATGGATCAAGACTTTCAAATAACACATTTTGTAGAGGAGACGGTGTTTAATTAGAGGTGAAAGAGTGTGTAACTAAAAGATTACTTCCTCAAATGCGATCAACGACCATGATTAAAAGATTCTAAATAAGGCAAAATAAATTTTTAACCCACATTTGTCAAATCTACAATGGACACTTTAGTTGTGGCCATGTTATTTCATGAAGATGAATTGTTGTGTAATAGCTTCTATCGATACTATATCCAAAACTTCAAATCACACCATATATCAAAGTGGACTCCAAAAGGTGTATTTTATTTTGGCCATTAGAACTCCTTTGATTAATAGCCAAGATGACTCAAAGTAAAATAATCAAATAATTTTTATAAAAGTTTAAATTAAAATAAATTTAAAAAAAATTCAAGAAAATCCCTAAAAATTAGACAATTCATAACTTTCAACATATAACTCCTTTTTAATCCAAATTTTCTTTTGTTTGGTGATAAATCAAATAATATAACATTTTATACATTTTAATTTTAAAAATAACTAGATAATAAATTTTTAATTAAAAAATACGCTCATTTTCTTTAAAAAAACCTAGAAAAATAAATTAGTGTGTATAAAAATATTTTCTCTCATTATTTTATATCTTAAACTCAATTATAATATCAAATTTAAAATGAGAATAATCTACTATAAACTTTTTATTTTAATTATACATGATTATTTCTTAAATTAATACATTTTGATATTATACTTTAAATTGCGGAATTAGACCAGCTATTAACGTTGGATTATCTGTCAGTTGCGTCGGGTCTGCCGCTTAGTTGAAAGCCATGGGTGGAAATGATGAATATGCACTCAAAGTATGATAACATGCACATGAATATAATATTTTATGCCTTAATTTGTATTAATAATCATGTAATTATAAGTATAAGTTGCATGTTATCAAGGGATTGTGAGTGAGCAATTACGAGGAGGTTGATTACGTGCAAGTAGAAAGGAGGTGAAATTGCATGCTTGCAGAGGTTGATAGGTGCACACGTAAAAAGTTTGTGCAAAGGTCGATTTTGTGCAAGTAGTAGGGATGCGCTACCACTGTAGGCAGTGCATAGGAGGGTGCATGCACGAGACTAGTTGCATAGAGGAGGGAGGATACATGCGAGAGATTTCATGATGAAGCAGCCGCACAGACATCGACGGTTATGTGTAGAAGGGTTAGGGTTGCACATAGGTAGTGGAAAAGAACCCTCCACCACCCAACACGACGACAATTCCATCGAACACTTAAGGGCCGACTCTGGGACCATGTTGATGGTGGAGGAAGAAACCCTTATAATTGTAAATTACATGAGAAGGAGAACACGCGAGTTTATATAGAAGAATAAAGGATGGATGGGCCCTTAATGGCTGCCCATAATGGGCTAGATGATATGCTCTATTAAAAAAATTTAACCAATTACCTTGCTTATTTCTCATCCTTCTTTATTAGTTTCTTCCCTCAAACCAAGATTTTTGACTTGAAATAGAGTCAACTACAATTGATGCATATAGTCAACCTATAAAATATAAAAAAAGGGGGCATTAGGAGGAAATGACATGATGGATTCATTTTTCTCATAAAATCATCATATATTAGTAGGAGGTATACGTTCAAAAGAAGTAATAATGATGTGAAAGCACGTGTAAATGATAGTTATTATACATGAAAATTGAAACTAATAGGTGAGAGGTTAGTAAGAAAGTTCAATACATAAAGATCATCAATGAGAGACAAAGTGGTCGATGGTTGGATGCGACTTGTCCAATCCAATGTCAAAGAAAGTGCGATTATTTACGACGACGATGAATGAAGGTTCTAACATATTAGATTAAAAACGAAAAATGTGAAGAGTCAGCGGCCTACGATTGAATGACAATATTTACATTTTATTCAATCCTTACATTCATGGTTACGCATGCGCGACATTTACGATGAAGGCTCAGAATGTGGGGCTAATCGCCCCATTTATCCCGTGTTTTGGGCTTTATTTTCGTTTTATCCCGTGTTTTTAAAGTTAGCCTAGTTTATCCCCAATTTGTCAAATCAGCCCGGTATATCCCATGTTTGTCACATCAAGCCCAGTGGATGTTGAGTGTGCTGTCGTGGACGGCCACGTGGGCGTGGAATCCACGTCGGATGCCACATCATCGCGGGAAGACATGCTGTTGGAGAGTTTCTCTCTCCATACTCTCTGCTGCTGCCGCTCCAAACGCAGTCTTCCTAAGCGCTTCCGCTGCCTCCCGGCTCGATTGGACAGCCTACGCTTCGACGGAAGCCAGGTTTCGCCGCAGGATCAAGCTAGATGCGCTCCTCTATTATCAGGAGTTGATTCTAGATCGGGCGATGGCGGAGAACTCCTCACCCCTTCCGCGCGAGCTGTGGCGGCGGCGATCCGGCGAGCTTCCGCTGCGTCGCCGGTGGAATTCGTGAAGCGGAGGGATAAGGATGCGGTTGAGCGGTCGGGAGGGCCGAGTCCGGATTTCTTGAGGCTTTGTGCTTATTTTACTTATTTTTTTCTATTTCTACAGAAAGCAATGTTGCTTCAGCAATCTTCTTGGCAGACTAACATTCATTTTATCGCTCATTTTATCTTGGCAGACTAACATTCATTCTTCGTCGATCAGAATTTCCTCTTTCCCCATCCAAAGATGCACCAACGCGTAGAAATTACTAGAAATTCAGCCTTGTTCTTCGTAAGATCTTGCGAGCGACCAAATGAATTAAATTACTAATTCAATCGGAAGATGCATCTCCACCAATTACTGCATCCCGCCGCCTCTTTGTCCCCTACCTTTCTTGCGCACCATCTCTCCCTCTCTCTCTCTTTCTCTCGCTCTCTCTCTCTCTCATCTAACTTTCTTGCACTCCATTTTCTTTACCTCCCTCTCTTTCGCCTATCTATCTTGCATACGCCCTTTTTATCTTTACCTCCCTCTCTTTCTCTCTTTATGTATTCATTTACCATTTGGATTTGCAGGATATCGTTCGCCCTCGCCATTTTCTTCCTGCTCGGAATTGCTTCTATGTACCGCGAAAGAAGCGCAAGCTCGAGGCAAGCTGTGGGGAATTGCTACGTCGTGAGTCGGGAACTCACTGCGATCGCCACCGCCCTAGCTGTCATCAACGTCTTGCTCGGGATTGTATACTACCATATGGTGGAGAGATTGAAGAAGGAAATGACGATCCAGGGGGGACAGTACACGCATGAGATCCCGATAGTGCAGCCTCAGCTTCCTGCGGAGCCGTGTTTTGTACACGAGGATACCTATAACCGCCGTCGGATGCCCCTGATTCCTTCTCTATCTATCTCCCCTGCATTACATTTGTCCTTGTTTATCGAAATTTAGGCGAAGTAATTGCGAGAACACCTTGATTCGCCATGAATGATCTTCAATCGTCTATAAATACGCTCCATAACCGCGTCGCAGTTATCTAAATAATATCATTAACTCTTCCTGATTACATTGCCTTACGTTTCCACAACAAAGGTCAATTATGGAGTTTGACTCCGTCAAATTCAAATTGATAAAGCTCAGAATATCATCCAACGGCGAGGTGGAATCCACTCAAAGAAAGTCAACTTCGTCCTCGTCGATATGAAGGGGCTACCCTCCGCTGATCTGCGATCCCACCGCTAAAAGAGGAAGTGGGCCGGAGCTTCGAGGCATACGCACAATTAACGAACACGGGGATTTTTCTGTATTTCTAGTTTTTTAAGACAGACTGATCTTGGAGGCTGTTCCACGAGCCTTGCTTTATCGCCCATTTTCTGAAGAACGATTTCGAAATCGTTCTTCTTAAAAACAATTTTGAAATCGTATTTGAAAAATAAAACGATTTCGAAATCGTTTTTGAAAAATAAAACAATTTCGAAATCGTTTTTACAAACAGGGATGAAAATCGCTTTTGAAAAAAATCGCCGGAGTGTTTAGAAATGGGGGGCGATAAATGGGGCGAACGGATAAATGGGGAAGATTCTTCCTGCGATGATGTGGCGTCCGACGTGGATTCCACGCCCACGTGGCTGTCCACGATAGCACACTCAACATCCACTGGGCTTGATATGACAAACATGAGATATACCGGGCTGATTTGACAAATTAGGGGATAAACTAGGCTAACTTAAAAAACACGAGATAATAATCAGTCAATTGTGATGAGATCAGTGATGGGATGGGATCTGATGCTCTTGATTTCGACTTTTTAGACGGAATATCTCGAAGATAGGAGGCACTGCTCGAAGAGATATCATTAAAGGCAGGCATCGTGAGCCGAGTTGAGGTGCAATAGTCGCCTGATCAGTCGAGGTGCCCTCCCTCCTTGGTTCCTCCACGGTCACGGGTAGTACATTGATTGACGGAGGAAGAGCCAAGTTTGCCGCAGTTCCATTTTCTGGGATTCGCACACCATTTTCGCATGGAGTGAGCACCGCTGTCACCTCGGCCACGGCACAAACTTTCCCCTTTTTCCATCGACAGTCGTGACCGAGAAGGAATGAGAATCGAATTGAGAGAGCGGGTGTGATTAGATATAGAAGATGAGCCTTCAAAAAAGTGGCGCTGCGATAAACTGAGTAGGTTCAAGAAAATCGGAAAATTGAACTCCCACCCCCCCCCTTCTCTGAGTAAAAGTTGGCGGCAAATCTGATTTCGGTGGCCACGCGTCCTGCAATCTGATTTCGGTGGCCACGCGTGCGGCAATCGGATTCATATCCTTCATTTAAAAGCTCGCCGCACTCGAGAGAGATACTCTGCATTCCCTCTGCAACAAGCCGGATGCCTGCCGGCTGTCTCCCACACCCATGTCAACTTCTTTTTTCAATAGAAGGGCACTATTTCGGCGCTTTCGTCCAAGGACAACGCTCCGGGCCCCGTGAAATAACTATATCCGCGTATCCGGACATGCGTCAGTCCGTAAGCAAAAGCTGCCACCTGGGCTCACGTGGACCAAGATCTTCTTACTGCTGCATAGCTTGATTTCCTCTGTGCCTTTTCGTCTTCCTCGTCCTCTTAACCTGTTACTACTAACTGCAGTGCTGCTGCTTCTTTGTAGCTCCTCCCTCTTTCGTCTATTCCCAATTTCCGTCTCCTCACCGATCGCCGTTTCCGCCCCAGAATGCCTTCGCCTTCGTCTCCCAAGCAAGTCCGCAACGCCATCCTCCTATCCTCTCGCCTCGCCCTCCTTTCTCTCGTCCCTCTCTCCCTCTTCCTCTTCTATCTACTCCGTCGTCACGGAGGCCGCGACGGACCCTTGGCGGCGCCGACGTCGGCGGCTGACAAGGCGGAGCGCTTCCGCCGAATTTTCATCGCCCTCGGCGCTTCCACCAACGACAGTATCTCCGGTCACCTGAAAGCTCTCACTCTGGGTCCTCACCTTGCCGGAACTCCCGACTCTTCCTCCGCCGCCGCCTACGTCTCGAAACACTTTGAGAGCTCTGGTGTTAGAGTTCATGAACGCGAGTACCGCGTTCTCCTCTCCTACCCCCTCCGCTCTTCTCTCTCCCTTCGTCCGCGCCGCCGGCGAGGTTGAAAACCTCGACATATCCGAGCCGAACAGCATGTCGGTGGTGCAGCCGTACCACGGGTACTCTCCCTCCGGGGCTGTGCTAGCGCCGCCGGTCTACGTAAACTACGGGCGGAGGGAGGACTACGAGAAGCTTGCCGAGATGGGAGTGGACATGAGGGGATGCATCGCCATTGTGCGCCGCGGAGGAGGGTACCGCGGGGCGGTGGTACAGCGGGCGGCGGAGATGGGTGCCGCCGCAGTCGTAATGTTTTCCGACGACGGCGGCGGCGGCGTGGAGAGAGGAACGGCGCTGCTGGGCGGTCCGGGAGACCCCTTGACTCCAGGTTGGGCGGCGGTCAACGCCGGAAATGTTCAGAGACTCCGTTCGGATGACGACGAGGTGCTTCGGCGGTTCCCAGCGATACCCTCATTGCCCGTGCCGGAGACTGCGGCGGCGGCGATTTTGCGGACCATGGCCGGACCGCGGCCGCCGGAGAACTGGCTGGCCCACCCGGGCCTTGACATTGCCGGAGTTGGCGGTGGCGGAGTTGGCCGTGACCTCCTCAACTTCTCCTACCAGGTACCTCGTTAAAAGTTGAATGTCAAAAGACAAAACCAAAGCGAACAAAAAAGATCAAGGAAAAAGTTTCGGGAATCGAGTGCAGGGAGAGAAGAAGATGGCGACGATAAAGAACGTGATCGGTGTTATCGGGGGAGAGGAAGAGCCAGACAGGTACGTGATCCTCGGGAACCACCGGGACGCGTGGACTTTTGGCGCCGTTGACCCCAACAGTGGCACCGCGGCGCTGCTCGAGATTGCTCGCCGCCTCGGCGACTTACTCCGCCGCGGCTGGCGTCCCAGAAGAACGATTCTCCTCTGCAGCTGGGACGCTGAAGAATTCGGAATGGTCGACCTTTCCTCAATTCTTCTATTTCTCATTTTCTCTTATCGGATGTAGAGCTTTATATCAGATTGGGTCAACGGAGTGGGTGGAGGAGCATCTGGCGCAGCTGCAGTCAAAGGCCGTGGCATACGTAAACGTTGACTGCGCCGTCCAGGGACCGGGGTTCTTCGCCAGCGCGACTCCGCAGCTAGATAGACTGGTGATCGACGTTACAAAGAAGGTGAGACCGGACAAATTTTGACTCTGAGTTGGCCGGAATATGGAGGAGTGAGTCGATCCGGTGGTTGACCCAGGTCGAGGACCCCGACTCTGAAGGGAAGACCGTTTACGAGACTTGGACAGAAGAAAACGGAAGAGCACGAGTAAGAAAATTAGATAACCGTATGACTCTAAGTCAAGGTCATGTGGTGGCTCAAAGCTTGGATATTACGGACATGGCAGATCGGGAGGCTTGGCAGGGCGGACTCTGACTTCACGGGGTTTCTTCATCTTGCGGGGGTGCCGTCTGTCGACATGTACTTCGGAAGAGGTCAGTTCACGACGTCCTGGAAAATCAACGCTTTTGAACGCCGATGATCGAAACACTGACAGCGTAATCTCTCTCTACACTGAACTAGATTATCCGGTCTACCACACCGGCTTTGACTCCTACGACTGGATGAAGAAACACGGCGACCCTACGTTCCGCCGCCACGTCGCGAGTGCGTCCTCTCGCTCTACGCACACTCTTGCTTTCCGTCCCTCTCAAACTCTATGAATGCAGTGGCGGAGATATGGGGACTGGTGGCCCTTCATCTGGCAGACGAACCCGTCATCCCCTTCGACTATCTAAACTACGCAGCTCAGTTGCTGGTGACGACCTCCCTTCCGTATCCCATGGTTGTTGCTTCCCAATTTCATAGTTGAAAAAAAAGGTTTTTTTTCTCTGCTACAGGAGCACTCGTCGGCGATATCGTCGTCGCTGGGCCACATCCTGTCCGTGCAGCCCATGAACGCGTCGATTCAGCAGCTCCTCTTCTCTGCAACTCAAGCTCGGGACGAAGAACTAGTTGAGTGCAAACCCCTCGACTATCTCTATTATTTATACCGAGAACTTCATAGATGAAAAAATTGTGGCCGTTAGAATATGACCATGGAATTTCCGTTATCTCAAGAGATTTCTCGACTGCGTAGTGGCTGCGGTCAGAAGAGAAAGGTGATGCGGCTTCTGAGTTGAGAAGGCGGGCTTTCAACGACCGGCTCATGTTCGCCGAGAGAGGCTTCCTCGCACCGGAGGGGCTCAGCCGCGGCAGGCGCTGGTTCAAGCATCTGGTTGTCAATGACGTCATTAAATTATCTGAACTTCGTCGTATTTCTTCTTAATATTTCTGCACAAGTGGAAATGAATTAAGCCTGTGTAATGGTGGGTGTGTACAACAGATTTATTCGCCCGTGGAGGAGGAGAGCTCGGCGAGGGGGCTGCCTTCGTTTTTTCCCGGCATAGTCGACGCCATAGCCAAGCTCGGAGAAGAAGAAGAAGAAGACGAAGACAAGCGGAAGGCGGTGCAGAGCGAGGCGTGGAGAGTCTCCAGAGCTATCTCTAGAGCCGCCGCTTCTCTCCGTGAGCTCGCCTGAGCTCGGAATGTCGAGATCAAGTGCCTCTTCTTCGAGTAAGAGTTGGCTCAATTTTGTCGGCTTTGGTTAATAAGAATCGTCCGGTTCTCCCTTAAAATAGTCTCTTTCTCTTCTTATTTTTCTTTATTTCACCACTAGTGGCTACCCGATCTGAAACAGATGGGGTCTTTGCTCATTTATGTCCTTCATTAGGGTTCTCCGGTTCCGGTGACGGTATTTTTCGGTGTCGGTTCCGTTAAACCTATACTTTTGGTGATTTGTCATTTTAACTGAAAATAAATTGTATAAAGTTTTTATGACTCTATACTACGTAAATATATAAATATATGTTTCACAAACAAATGATAATAGATTAACACTTATCAACAACAAATGTATAATATATCAAGAATTTAAAATAAAATCTTAAATATATAAATTTTAACGTTTAAAAATATTTAAAGAAATAATAGAAACAATTTAGTTTTAGATAATCATCTCTCAAAATTTTAAATAGCAAAATTATCTCTCCCTCTATCTTTCTCTTTCCGCCCTGTCTCTCACTCTCTCTCTCTCTCCCTCCCTCCCTCCCTCCCTCTTAGGTTAATTCGATGGATCTTATTATTGCATGAATTTGACCTAGAAATTAGAGACAAAAAGGATTGTGAAAACTCTGTGGCAGATAACCTTTCTAGGCTTAAAATAATTGATTCCTCACCTATCCAAGAGACGTTTCCTAATAAGCAGATCTTAGCCATCCAAACAGGAAGCATCCCTTGGTTTGCACATATTGTTAACTATTTGGTTGAAGGAAGAACTCCTCAAGGATGGAAATACAGCGAAAAGAAGAAATTCTGCAAGGACTTAAGGCACTATTTCTGGGAAGAACCAGAACTTTTCCACCAAGGGGCTGACCAGATCTTGAGAAGATGCGCACCGGAAGAAGAACAGTATAGCATCATCAAATTCTGACATTCCAACCCAGGAGGAGGTCATTACACAGCAAAGGTAACAGCCCACAAGGTACTAGAAAGTGGATTTTATTCGCCTTCTGTCTTTAAGGATGCACTAGATTTTTATTTAAAATGTCCATCATGCCAAGCAGCTCTTAACATAGACAAGAGAAATCATATGCCCTTAAAACCTATTTTACAAGTAGAAATCTTTGATCTATGGGGTATTGATTTCACGGGGCCATTTCCTAAAGTAAATGGGTATGAATATATTTTGATGGCTGTAGACTATGTCTCTAAGTGGGTAGAAGTTGTAGCCACTAGGACCAACACCATTAAAGTGGTGTCTGAGTTTGTTGAATCTCACATATTTTGCGGATATGGATGTCCTAGGGCTATGATTAGTGATGTGGGGTCTCATTTTGTCAACCATACGTTTAAAAGTATTTTGAAGAAACATGGAGTCCACCATAGAATAACCTCACCATATCACCCACAAGCCAATGGGCAAATTGAATTATGCAATAGAGAAATAAAAAAGATCCTAAAAAAAATTATTAAGCCCAAGGGAAGAGATTGGCCCAATTGATTAGATGAAGCTTTATGGGCCTATAGGACAACCTACAAAACTCCCTTAGGAATACCTCCATTTAGGTTGATTTTTGGGAAACCATGTCACCTTCCCTTGGAATTGGAGCATAAAGTGATGCAAGACGCGGTTGTGAAAACTCTCGTGCCTGATCAATGACACTAAGGCTGACTGAAGATAGTGTGGTCAACCTAATTTACGAGTAGGTGAGTCCTAGACCCTAAGTATGAGACCTAACCTAAACCTAAGTACATGCAGGCATGCCGAACAGTGGAGTTGACTCCGGGTGACCCGGAGAAACTCGCGATGATGGATAGGGTGAGGTCCTCTTGAAAGTGAGGGGTTGGCATAGACGGAAGCTGCTTGAGGTGGAGGGGGAAGTGCTGGAGACGGTGGTGGTGATGGTGTTGTTCACTAGAAGGGGAGCTTGAGGGATGAGGGAGGAGGATGATCGGAATGGGGAAAACCAGGAGGTTCGTGGAGGGGCTGTGCGGCAGGGGAGGAAGACGACTGGTGGGTAGAGGAGCTGGAGAAGAAGATGGAGATGGAGGTGGAGGAGATGGAGATGATGGCGGTGCGGCGGTTAGGAGGCGGCGGCAGTGGCGGCGGCTTGAGGGCGGCGGCGTTGCGATGACAGTGGAGAAGAATCATGGCCGGGGCAAGGAGTGGCGGCGGTCGTCGCGGCAGCGGTGGCTGCGGCGACGACGGTTGGACCCCTTCCCCGGCCTTCCTTGAGCAGCCACTTGAGAGGGAGATCACTCCTTTCTTTCTTCAAATGACGGCTAGGGTTTGTGGGGGGGTCCCTTCCCCTCTTATAGATCCCATAATGGGCCGAGAGGGGAAAGAGCCCACTTGAGGCCCACAACCTACACCTAACATACTCATAGAAAGAAATAAGGTTCACAAAGAGAAAGGGCTTCACGAATGGGATCTCAAAAAGGGAATAACCCACCCGGAAGCCTAAAGGGAGAGAAGAAATAAACTAGGACCTAGTTAAACACCTGCGGGTCAAAAGTTCATAATAAAGAAATAAAGATAAGCGGATAGATCCGCGCGCGCAAAAAGGCTCCTCCGGCATCGTGGTATCGTGTCTTGGTGGCGATGGGGGTCGTACGCCACCATAAAGCCTTATGGGCTATTAAACAACTAAATTTGTCATTAGATGAAGCAGGAAAATGCAGGTTGCTCCAACTCCAAGAACTTTCAAGAAATCAGGAATGAGTCTTATGAGAATTCATAAATCTATAAAGCCAAAATGAAGACCTTCCATGACAAGAACATTAAAAGAAGGTCCTTCTCAAAGGGACAAAAGGTATGGCTTTATAATTCAAGATTGAAACTCTTCCCTGGAAAGTTTAAAAGTAGGTGGGATGGCCCTTTCATAGTGGAAGAAAATTATGAAAATGGGGTTGTTTTTAGTGACCAACCCTAGTACCCATAAAAGCTTCACTGTTAACGGGCAAAGGCTGAAACCTTATTTATAGCATGATCCGCCTCATATGCCCATTAACATTCCACTAGCTAGCCCTACCAATAGTTAGAGATCCATCGATCAAAATGAGCTAGTTTCCTTCCCTTTTCATTTATTTCCCATTGCTGCATTCGTTTCGTTTTCTGTGTTATGTTTCTTTCATCTTTTCAGGAATCAATAAAAAAAAGAAAAAGAAAAAAAGAGGATCCACCATTCAGCAGTCAACCATGACGAGAATAGATAAAGACAAACAACGAGAAGTTGACAAAGGAATTTCAGAAGCGCATCCCCCCTTGTTTGTGTCTTCTAAACCTTTCCATTTACTTTTCATGCATTGAGGACAATGCACCATTTAAGTAAGGGGGGAGTTCTTTTGATTTCCTTATTTCAAAGTCTTTCAAAATTTTAAACAACTTTACGTTTTTACAGTAAGTTGGGGGGTATCTACATGTCCATGAATTAACTCCATATTTTAGGCAATGTAAGATTCAATCCAAATGGCTAGGTTACATAGTGAGAGTGTGTAGAAGGTGGAAAAATCAAAGGATAGAAGCACTATGACCCGAAAGGTGGAGTGATGAGTGAAATTAGGAATCCCCACTGCATCATTAATGTCTTTTAGCCAATCCTATTAAGGACTTACTCTCTTACTAGGTGAATCTTACTTGGAAGCAGGAGGTGATCATAATCTAAGTCCTTAGCATAGAATTTTCTCTCCTTACTCTACCCACCACTCAACTACTCGCTTTCATCCTGTCTACCATTTACCCTTCCACTTCTTTTATTTACATGTTCACTATATGAAACCTTCTTCCTACCATCACCTAAAGTATCACCAAGGGTATGTCTACCTTCCAAGTCCGTCTATCTCCCTTTCCACGATATCACATTGATGTTGCATGTTCGCTACTTTTCTTTCTATTTTCACTCTCTATCTTCTCATCCTACTCTTCTGCTCTTTTCATACTACCTCTTCTCATGGCCAACCTGACAACAGTCTCATGGTTATCACCAGTCCTCATTTTTGGAGCAAGAGATTATCAGTAGGAAGCATTGTTAAGCATGCTGTTTTGGCTGATTCATTATGACTCTTCATTCATTTACAAAAAAAAAAGAAGGAAAAAAGAACAAAATGAGCTATCACTATGTTGCATCATTATCTCATTGCCCTAGGGTGATAAATGAGCTTGTATTGCATTTGAATATTTCATGTTGGTCATATTTTCTTCAAAATTAACCCCTATTTCTATCTTCCCCATTTCTTCTAAAATCTTGGGAGGGGACTACCTTAGGTGATGCATCTTTCATCCATCCACTTGAATCATTACTCCTGCATGCCATCCATCCTTCTTTTTCTCACTTACTACTATTAACCACCCTTAACTTAGTATCCGCATCACCTTCTTGCATCATGCTGCCATCATTCTGTGCTAAATAAAGGAGGAGGAAATGATCGCCCTCATACTTTCAGGCAGGAGGAAAGTTAGTGAGAGGGACAAGCCCTAGGTAGCTGCTACCCGAGAGAGAGTGACCTTGCTTGCGAGAGATGTGAGCTCCACCATCACTGAGCGAAGGGAGGTGCCCTAAGGTCATAGTGTCATACCCAGAGAGAAGTACATCCTTCTTCCCATTCCATTAGCTCTTTCCATACCAAGAGGCATTGAGTCATGCATTCCTAAAAAGGCATGTACCCAAATTGTATTGAGAGTGTTATTCGTGGATGGTGATTGATATCTCTAACACCTCATGCAGGAAAATATTAAGTAGGCATGAGGGAGACTGTCAAAGAAAAATTAATTGGGGATTGCTATGGGACTAGCAATGATTTTAGTTGGGGGGTATTTGATAAGTCACAAATCTTAGTGATAAAACATGCTTTTGTAATGAATTTTCTATGCAACTCTTTGTATTTATTTGCATGTTTTATCTACAATCTAGTATGAAATTGTGATTTTCATAAATTTCAGACCTTGCCCTAAAGTTATGCATAATTATGTATTTTTAAGAGAATTTCAAGGCTTAGGTGGAGACATGAGCCCAAGGAGCTAGAGGAGATAGTCCAAGCAATTTTGGAGCAGCCTATGAAGATGTCAAGAAAGCAATTGAGAGGCCCATTAAGACCAAAAAAAGCAGGAGAAGATCCCGATTGCTGAAGCCCGGGAGATCCAATGGCCCACCTTACCTCTCTCTTTCCCGATTTAAACCCTTAGGGTTTCGGAGAAGTAATTGTCACTTTGATTCAGTCCAGCCCCCTTGGAAGTTTGCGTGCAATTCGATTGGTGTCCCTCTTACCTGAGTAAGAGCTAGGAAGAAGGAGAGCATCCAGAGCTACTGGAGAGGAGGAGAAGAAGGGTTCCTCAGGCCTCGACGGGTGTGACACAAGGTGCCTCCCTTCCATTCTCCTCCTCGTCCTCTCTTTCCTTCCCTTTTCTGAAAGTTATCCCGGTGGCAGATAGCCCACTTGCAGAGCTCCCGACGCCACCGGCTTCCTCCAAGACTCGTCGTGCAATCAGATTTCAGGAGACCTCGAGGTTGGAGTGCCGCTTCACTGCTGCTGCCCGCCGGCAGCAACTTATTTCCCTCTACTTTGTTTCTAAAAAATATATTCCTCTCTTCACGGTACAATCATCACGATTTCCCTTTTTTATTCAGTCTTATGTGTTTTTTATTTCATTTTAATGTTCCGCACGATACCTCTTAAATCTCTGTATTTCCGCTGCTCGTCTGCAAGTGAGAGCTTGCTCAAAACCGATTTGTGAAATTGGTTTTGGGTTAAGAGATCACCAATACAATAATCCCTCAATTCATTTTATCTTTTCATCTTTTTCTCGCATTGTGCCTCACAAATTGCTCTCCCCCTTCAGGTGTAAATCTGGATGCAGCCGAGCCATGCCCAAAGCCAATTTCCGCAATCGGTTTTGGAATATAAAACTAACAAAAATTCTTCCATAAAAAATTTACTGCTTTCTTGTTGAGATTCGCCTGCTCTTGCCCTCGTGCTCGCGAATTTGCCACTGTTCGCCGGCATTTGTGAGTCTGTTGAAAATTGAAAGTCGGCAATCGATTTCTAGTTACAAAAATTCCTATTGTTTTCGCATCGTGTCTCACCAGTCGCTTTCACATTTCCGAAATCGATTTTGGGGAAAAACTTCACAAAAGAATCCCTTGATCATTTCATTTTTCTCCCAATCGTCTTCGCACCCGTTCCTTCATGGCGTGAATATTTCTTGCAGACGTGTTCCTGCCCAAAGCTGATTTCTAAAATCAGCTTTGATTAGAAAATTCACTAACATAGTAGTTCCGTTAGAAATTTTTTCCCTCTTCGTTGAATTTGGCCTAGATTCTGTCCTCGTGCTCATGGAAGTTGCCACCGCTAGTCTGCAGTGATACGTCTGCCTAAAACCAAATATGGGAATCGGTTTTGAGCTACGAAAAAAAGAAAAAAAAGGGAAAGAAAAGGTTAGTCGCTTCACCTGTGGCAGTACCCGTGCGTTTCACCGCTCTCTCTCTCGTCTCCTTCTTGACTCTCTTTCCCCATTTTATATTAATCACCTCGATTCATCTCGAATCCACCCTCTGCCCTTATCTGAATACACGCATCTTCCGCCCTTATCTGAATTCATCTCGTTCGCGTCTTCCGCCTGTCTACACGCATTATCTGAATTTTTCTCTTACCCGACTTCTTACTTAATTCTTATTCAGAGAATAAGAATCCCGTATTCTCCATTTTCCATTTTCTATTCGTATTCTCCATTCTTACTTCTCACTCCGTATTCCCCATTTTCTCTTCCTTCTTACTTATTCTCTACTTACTCTTCTGTGTTTTCCTAACTTACTGCCTTCTCCTCAGTAACTCTCTTTAGACCTTATTCTCCTCATTTATTTCCTTCATTTCTAATATATCTTCTAAGTTCTAAAATCTCCTCACCTTTTAAAATCCTAAAAAATATTGCTTTAAATTAGAAATTCACTAGCTAATCACCCGCTCCCTGTGGATGGACCCTTACTTGCCCTAGGCTCGTGTGGTTTATAAATGTGTTGCGTAAGCTTAAAAACTCACACAACGTAACAATTATTTATATTGTTTACCACATTTTGAGCTTATCACTCTCCCCTCCCTCTCTCTCTCTCCCGCCCTCCCTCCCTCGCTCTCTCTCTCCCGCCCTCCCTCCTCCCTCCCTCCCTCCCTCCCTCTCTCTCTCCCTCCCTCCCTCGCTCTCTCTCTCCCGCCCTCCCTCCCTCCCTCTCTCTCTCTCTCTCTCTCTCTCTCTCTCCCGCCCTCCCTCGCTCTCTCTCTCTCATGCCCTCCCTCCCTCCCTCTCTCCCGCCCCTACCTCGCTCTCTCTCTCTCCCCGCCCTCCCTCCCTTCCTTCCTCCCCCCTCTCTCTTTCTCTCTCTCTCCCTCTCCCTCCCTCTCTCCCTCCCTCCTCCCCTCTCTCTCTCTCTCCCTGCCCTCCTCCCTCTCTCCCTCCCGCTCTCCCTCCCTCCCTCTCTCTCTCTCTCTCTCTCTCTCTCTCTCTCTCGCCCTCCCTCCCTCTCTCTCTCTTCCGCCCTCCCTACCTCTCTCTCTATCTCTCTCCCTCCCTCTCTCCCGCCCTCCCCCCCTCTCTCTCTCCCGCCCTCCCTCCCTGCTCTCCCTCCCGCTCTTCTCTCTCTCTCGTCCTCCCTCCCCCCTCTCTCTCTCTCTCCCGCCCTCCCTCCCTACCTCTCTCCCCCCCTCCCTCTCTCTCTCTCTCCCGCTCTCCCTCCCTCTCTCTCTCCTGCCCGCCCTCCCTCTCTCTCTCTCTCTCTTGCCGAAAGGAACACACAAATTAATCAAGAAAAATTGGGAGAATTAATTAGTGCACAAACAAAGCACCTCACGGAAATCCGTGATTCCTCACGGCATCCATCATCGAAAATCCGATGAGTAGGGGGAGAGAGAGAGAGCTATTTTCAGCTTCTATGTGTGAACCTTTTTAGCTTTTTTAAAGTCCACAGGCCTGATGAAACCCATTGAATAAGCTCCCAAATCTGCCTTCTCCGATCTTCAACTGAGGAGTAAACTCCTTGGTCGGTTCGAAGAAATGGTACCCGTGGACTTGCTAATGCAACCTATATTTAGACGGGGAAAAAAATCAAAAGCGATACCGGTATTCCAGTAAAAACAACTTCACGGCAGCTAAAAACATACCTAAAAACACATTAAGTAAAGGCGAAAACGTAAATCCCAAAGTATCTAAAAGCATCCTGAAATCAAAGATTTAGGAATTGAGAAGTAGAAGAGAAACATCAAAACTTCGAACAACGCAAATTCAGATGCAAAAAATGCAAGACCAAAATAAAGCTTCTAGGTCAGCAAATCTTTCTTCGCAACAACCCACCAAGCAACAAAAAAAAAAACATAATTTCACATAATTTCACATCAAACTCCACATCAGAAGTTTTGATAGCCTAATAGGCTCGATGCTCTAGCTCAACCGGAAGGTGGCAAGCTTTTCCGAAGATAAGTCAGAAGGGAGACATCCCGATGGATATCTTGTATGCCGTCTGGTATGCCCATAGTGCATTGGGAAGCTTGTGTGCCCAATCTTTTCCATCTGGACGAATTATTTTCTTAAGTATGCTTTTGACTTCTCGATTACTAACCTCTACTTGCCCATTCGCCTGGGGATGGTATGGTGTGGTGACGCGGTGATGTACTCCGTATTTCTTCAATAATGCACGAAAGTGAGCATTATTGAAGTGTGATCCGCCATCGCTAATGATGGCCCTCGGACAACCGTATCGGGCAAAGATGCATTGTGTGACAAATCTCAGTACCTCCCGATGATCGTTTGTCATAGTGGGGATTGCCTCGACCCACTTGGACACATAATCCACTGCCACCAATATGTACTCTTTCCCGTCAGAAGGTGGGAAAGGTCCCATGAAGTCTATCCCCCAAAAGTCGAAAATCTCCACCTCAAGGATCGGTCGCATCGGCATTTTATCCCTCTTGAAGATGTTTAATGCCGCTTGACATTCTAGGCACTACTTGTAGAAACGGTGGGCATCCTTGAAGATGGAGGGCCAGTAGAAGCCGCTCTGTAGGATCTTATCCACGGTCTTGCGCACCATGAAATGTCCTCCGCACGTCGATGAGTGACACATTGCCAAGATATCTCCTTGCTCCTCCTTTGGTATGCATCGCTGGATGATCTGGTCGTATCCTAAGTGGAATAGAAGTGGTTTTTCCCAAAAGTACTACTTGAGCTCATGGAAGAACTTCTCTTTTTGATTCCGATTTCAGTGCTCCGGGATCGATCCAGTGACGATGAAGTTGACGATGTGTGCGTACCTGGGGGCGTGACTCGAGATGGCAAGGAGATGCTCGTATGGAAATGTGTCACCGATGTCTCCTCCTCCCGAGATGTGGAGACGCGATAAGTGGTTTGCCACCGAGTTTTCGCTGCCCTTCTTGTCTTTTATTTCCAAGTCAAATTCTTGAAGGAGTAGTACCCATCATATAAGTCATGGTTTAGCTTCTTTCTTAGAGAGAAAGTACTTTAAGGCCGCATGATCAGTGTAGATGATGATCTTGCTCCCCAAGATGTAAGACCAGAACTTCTCGAGTGCATAGACCACCGCCAGAAGCTCTTTCTCCGTAGTTGTGTAGTTAATTTGGGCTTCGACGAGGGTCTTACTTGCGTAGCATATGGCCGTCGGCTTCTTGTCAAGTCGTTGTCCTAAGACCGCTCCCACTGCGTAGTCCGAAGCGTCGCACATGATCTCAAAGGGTAAGTCCCAATTAGGACTTTGTAGAATTGGTGCTTGACGAGACGAGATCGCGAGGTCATCGATTTCACACGGTCTCGTGTCAAAAATTATTTCGAACTTACCCATTTTAAGAAATTAACTCGAATTCAAGGGTGTAATGGTAAATGAGGGTCAAATCTACAAGGAATGAAGGTATTTTCGAGATATCTTTTGGAATTTGATCAAATTGGATAACGAATTGAGGTGAGAAATTAGGGAAAAATGGTAGATTTAGAAAGATAACTCAACGATCTATCCGTGGAATCAAAAATCGCTCGATTTGGATTAGTAATCGCGGAAAAATCAAAGAGTGAAGTGGGATGAAATTTTTGGAATCGCGAAGAACACAAATTGAAATTAAAAAAAATTGAACTAAATTAAGATCCTAAACCTAAAATGGATGATACATGACGATAGATTAGAGGAAAAACTTGTTTTCTAACCCGAGATAACGATCAAATCGATCCAATTGATCGCAGGATCGACGGCTATTCATTCCGCGAATTCAAACGTGAACATCGGTGTTCAAGAGACAAATTCTCCTTGATCGATCGACGAAATCTCACTTATAAACACTCCGTGGACACGAAATCGAGTATAGAAGTGATTACAAGTGAGAGATTCAAGAAAAGATGCGTGTAGATAGGTCAATTAAGTGAAATCTTCCTCGAATGTTTTACAAAATTGAAGAACACTTCGTTTTATAGCGTTTTTGGGCGTAACGGTCCGATCGTTTCGATCGACGGTTACGATAAAACGGTCCATTGTGGACCATTTCAATTAAGTCCTGATCGTCGGATTTGAGATGGAGTGCCAGGATGATCCCATTGATAAGCGTTATAAAACGCTTGCATCGCGCCCGTTGGATCGTGATCCGACGATCGCGATGCTCCCCGCCAGCTTTAATCGTGGCCGTTATAACGCATGTATTTAAGCCACGTGCGCTTGATCATCTCCGGTGGACCACGCGTCCACTCGATCGACGCATCAGGTTCCACGCCCCGCCCTATCCAATGCACCGTGAGCGGCCATGTCACCTGCATCAAATAGCTTCGTGTGGATTAGTCCCACACGGAATAGAATAAAGGAAATCGTCAAGTTTATAATACCTGACGGTTTAGAATGCTCGAATACCCTTCCGATATACGGAAGGCTGAATCTCGAGCGTGGACGAAATTCAGGACTTCGTCAAGACGAAGTCAAACCATTAATTTCGTCAAGACGAAGTCGCAATTAATGGAGCAAACCGACGTTTTGCTCCATGAATTGCGAGATGGCACCGAGGATTGATAACATGCAATCTTAACATGATAAAACATGATTATTAATGCAAAAGAAGGCATAAAACATTCCATTTATGTGCATGTTATCATACTTTGAGTGCATTCATATCATTCCATGTAATTTTATGTTATAATCTCAAAATACGTTAATTTAGGGTTAATTATGATGAATTAAAGATTAAAGATTTTATATCCTATCTTTACTTGAGATTATAAGTGGTTTTTAAAGTTAAATAATGAGAGAAATCATTTTTATGAACATTCATTTAATTTTTTAAAGTTAAAATCTTAAAGAAATGAATGTATTTTTGAAATAAGAATTAAATCTCTTGTTATTTAAATAATTTGACTTTTAAGAATGATAAATAATTAAATTTCAGATCAAATGAAAGAAATTTGGATTAATTTGGAGTTGTATTTTGAAAGTTATGATTTTTACAATTTTTAGGGATTTTTTTCCGGATTTTTCTGATTTTATTTTCAATTTTAAATCGTTTAAAATAATTTAATAAAAGGCAAAAAGGGTTTGAATTTCGCGCGGGTCCCACGTGGATGCGACGTGGCACTCAGGGCCACGTGGCAGTGCCACGCGGGCCCACATGGCGATGTGACGGATGACACTATTTATATTTATCTATATATAGTTGGGTTATAGTACATATAGTCTCCCGATTATCGGGAGAGATTTATTAACCCACTAATGCGTCGGATCTTATAAACTCGACCTGTTTCATTAATTTTAGCCATGTGGGACTAATTCACACGACATTTTAAAATGCAGGCCACGTGGATCAACGATAGGCGTAGGATTGGCGACGCCTTGGAAATCCGCGCGTCGGTCGCGTAGACGCGCGGACCACCGATCAATCATCGCGCACGTGCCTTTTAAACAGAGTTATAACAGCCACGATTTCACGCGATCAAACGCATCTTGAAGCGTTAGATCGCGATCCAACGGACGCGTTTTCACGCGTTCTATAACGCATATCGCGATGATTAAATCCATAGCGTCCATTCAAGATCGGAAGGCCAAAATCTAATCGTAACAGTTCACCGTTACGGGTTCATCTAGACCGTTGATGGAGCTTAAAACGCACCGATCGGACGGTTACGCCCAATTTGCCTATAAAACAAAGTGTTCTTCGATTTTGTAAGACATTGTTGGATGATTTCGCTTAATTGACCCATATAAACCCTTCAATCCTTGAATCTCTCACTTCTAATCTCTTCTTGACTTGATTCCGCATCCACGGAGTGATTAAAAGTGAGATTTCATCGATCGATCAAGGAGAATTTGTCTCTTGAACACCGATGTTCACGATTGAATTCGCGGAATGAATAGCCGTCGATCCGGTGATCAATTGGATTGATTTAATTATTATCTCAGGTTAGAAAACTAAGTTTTCCCTCTAATCTATCGTCATGTATCATCAATTTTTAGTTTAGGATCTTAATTTAGCTTAATTTAGTTTTTAATTTCGATTTATGTTCTTCGCGATTTTAGAAATTTCATCTCACTTCGCTCTTTGATTTCTCCGCGATTAGTAATCCAAATCGAGTGATTTTTGATTCCGTGGATAGATCTTTGAGTTATCTTTCTAAATCTACCATTTTCCCTAATTTCTCACCTCAATTCATCATCCAATTTGATCAATTTCTAAAAGGTCTCTCGAAAATACCTTAATTCCCTGTGGATTCGACCCTTATTTACCATTATACCCTTCAATTTGATACATTTTCATCAAATTGGTAAGTTCGGAATTATTTTTGACATGAGACCGTGTGAAATCAACGACCTCGTAGTCTCGTCTCATCAAGGATCGAGTCGGATGCCGGCGCTGTCTAGCGTGGAGCTTGCGTGTAAGCTTGTGGTTTAGTCGGCGGGACAAATGACAACTGTCTTTGATTAGGGTAAGATTGTTGTTATTGCTGACCATTGTCTTATGGAGGATAAGGTTGATCGTTGTTCCTCCGAAAACCAGCATTCTGCATAGGATTATTGAAAACAGGGGTATTATAGTAGTTAGGGTATGTACCCGTAAAATTTGGTCGTCCCTGTTGAGTCGGTCCTCCCGATGGACCTTGTCAATAAATGTTTTGCCCTTGGATCACCATCATGGCGCAATCTAATTTGATAGGATCGAATCTTGAGCAATTTGCACATGGCGACGCCTCTTGAAGTGAGATGGGGCGAGTCCTTCAGAACTGTTGCAGATATTTCGTCGGTCCAGTAGCAAATTCTGGACTTCTGCCATTTTATCGATTCTTTCTAGGAGCATCCCCGTCTCCGCTGATTTGGCGTTGATCATTTTCGGCATCGCACCTCTTCCAAATGGTTTTGCCACATTATGGTTATTTTCCGCCACCGTCTCGATGAGTTCCATCGGATTGTCTTTGTATTTGCTCATGAAGGTGCTGCCAGTTGTTGCATCTAAAAAGATATCTATCTTGCGGGCCTAACCCGTCATAAAATATTTGTTGTAGTTCATGGTTAGATACTCCATGGTGTGGACACTCCCTAGTGAGATCTCTTAATCGCTCTCAGGCCTCGTGAAAGGTTTCACTCGTGCCTTGGGTAAACTCGAGGATGGCTTTTCGGACGGAGGTAGTTTTCCCTACGGAATAGTATTTTCTCAAAAATTCTTCCTCCATCTCGGTCCAACTAGTGAATTCTTTCCTTAATTTTAAAAACCAATCCTTGGCTTGGTCTTTAAGGTTAGCGGGAAAGAGTTTTATCTTCATCGTGTCGGCGGGATCTTCTGAAGATGGTTAATCTCACATACTTGGGAAAGCTCATCTACATGTCTATATGGATCCTCAGAAGGTTTACCATGGAAGATAGGAAGCATACTCATTACATGGGAATCAATTCTAAAATTCGCCCCTCTATTTAGGGGTGCGTGAATTCTCGTGACAGGTCGCTCGAGGACGGGTCTAGCGTAGTCACTTAGGCATTTTCTCGCATTTCCCTCGTCGTTCCGGGCCATTTCAACTAGTTCTATCGGTTCTATGGTTGACGAGGTCTCCGTGGTGTCGGGGGATTGCGAGGAATGCTAAAAAAGGTCTACGTTTAAAGGATTATTCCATAATCTCCAGGTCGTCTATCGTCTCATGGAACGGTAGATCGGATATTTAGATGGATAATAACTTATAAATACTTATAAAATATTAAAAATTGACGTCGATCGTACCTGAGTGTCGGTATCCGTGAGAGTGACGCGTTCTTAACGCGATTTTGAAGAAGTGATCGCCCGTGATCCTTAGAAAAGGGGCAAAATTACTTAATCTTATCGAATTAAATATCTTGAAGATTGATTTCTACTTTGGATCACTCAATGTACGATTAATTTGCGTGAATTTCAAGAAATTAAGAGAAAAATTCGCATTGACTGAATCAAAATTGACTAAATTGATAAAAAATTTGCCTTAATTCCCCGGCAGCGGCGTCATTTGACGGATTGAGACCGTGAGGTTGAGGGGTATAATGGTAAATATGGGTCGAATCCACAGGGAATTAGAGAAATTTCTGATGATCTCTTTGAATTTGATCTAATCAGACAATGAATTGATGATAGAAATTGGGGAACATGGTAGATTATGAAAGAGGACTTCAAGATGATTCCACGGAATCAAAAATCATCAAATTTGACTTTGATTTTGCAGAGAAATTGAAGATCGAAGTTGGGTGATTTTTGTGAAATTGAAAATCGCAAAAATACCGAAATTGAAATAAAATTAACTTGAAATTCCTAATCTAAATGGAAATTAAACACTAACAGACGATAGATTTGTAAAAACCGCCTCCACTAACCCACAATTACGATGGGATTAACCCAATTAATCACCGGAATCAAGACTTTTCATAATAAATCCAAAAATCTCAATCGTCGAGTTCAAGCGTCGATTTCTTCCTCGTCTTTCGCCTAAATCTTGATCTTAAACACTCCGTGGACGTAGAATTGAGTCTAGAAGTGATTAGGATCAAGAGATTCAAGAGATTTGGTGTCTAAACAGTTTAATTAGATTGAATTGCTCTCGAATGCTTTACAAATCGGAAGAACATCTCAATTTATAGGGTATTTGGGCGTAACCGTCTGATCAAATTGATGAAGGGCTCTGATGAAACTGTCCATCAATTTGACATAGATGATGCCACGTGTTTGCGCATTACCGTTAAGTCGCGGCCGTTTGATCACGATCGGACGCTCGAGATGATTGACGAGACTAAATCGTATGGTCGTTGAATGCACACGAATTAGTGTCAAAATAAAGTCCTAATATTACCAATTTGTGATTAATCAAAGTAACTAATTAGTATAATGGTAATTAAGGGTCGAATCCACGGAGAATTAGGGAAATTTGAGAGATATCTTTGAAATTCGGTCAAATCGGACGATGAATTGAGATTAGAAATTAAGCGTTTTAGTATATTAAGAAAGATAACTCAAAATCGAATCCACGGAATAAAAAATCAGGTGATTTGGTGGAGAATTCGAAGAGAAATCGAAGATTGAAGAGAGGAGAAAAATTCGTTTCGAAAAACGAATTAAAACCAAAAATTAAACGAAATTAAACTAGATTTATGATTCTAAAACTAAAATTAACGTTAATTGATGAAATATTAAGATGAAATCAACCAATCTAACCCAAATTAACCTTCGAATTGATCCAATTAATCGCCGGATTCAAGGCTTTTTGTTCCAAAAATTCGAAGATGAAGTTTGATGTTCAAGACTTGATTCCTCCCTCATCTTTCGATTAAAGTTGAAATTATGCATTAAAATGGAGCGGAAATGAGTTGCGATTACACAGAAACAAACGGTGCGCGAAACGATTCTCTAAACATGGAGAATTTTGCAAAAGATTGCGAACCGTTCTTCACGTCGCAAAGAACGTTTTTAAA
This sequence comes from Lemna minuta, assembly GCA_024174645.1. Classification (NCBI taxonomy): domain Eukaryota; kingdom Viridiplantae; phylum Streptophyta; class Magnoliopsida; order Alismatales; family Araceae; genus Lemna; species Lemna minuta. Next base: position 273,533 of record CM044110.1, on the reverse strand, counting down.
TAAAACCGAAATGATCTTGGACCGTTGGATGAAGTGTCTATCGCGATGGACGGTCGCGATTAGACATCCATTGGCGAATCGATGTCTCCCTCTGATGGCCGCCCGATCTCTGATGAACGGTCGGATGCGATTTCATCACTCGTGTGAGAAGAGGCTTCACTTGATATCATCCGTTCGATCTCCATCTGATGGTCACAATTAATCGGAAGATCTTTCGATCGCGATTAATCGTGACCGTTATAACTCTTTCGATCGACGGTGATGATCGATTCTTTCGATCGCGGTCCACGCGATCGATGCCTCTCAATCGTCGCGCTGACGATCCGACGAACGAAACGATGCCACGTCGCCTTGAAATCAACTAAAAGAAAACAATTTAGTCCCACATTGGATAAATGGCGAGAAATGTTCAAATATAAAATGTATGACTAATTGAGTGTAGCAATCTTTTCGTCCCCTTGTACACGGGGGACACCTAAACTTTATAATAATAATAATATATATAGCATATTTGATGACGCGTATACACGTCATCCATGCCACGCAGATGCGCGTGCGTCCGCGTGGCAGAGCCACGTGGCCTTGCGTGCCACGTCGCGTCCACGTGGGCCCGCGCGCCGAATTGTTTTTTATTTTTTTATTTATTATTTTTTAATAATATTTTTATTATTTTAAAACAATTAAAATCGAAAATAAATCAAATTAAATTCAGAAAAAAATTTCAGAAAATTCCTAAAAATTGTAAAATTCATAACTTTTAAAATATAACTCCAAATTAAGTCAAATTTGTTTTGTTGGATTCAGAATTAAATAATCTGTCATTTTAAAAGATCAAATTATTAAAATAATTAGAGAATTAATTTATATTAATTTTATACATTTATGTATTATATAAAATAAATTCATATAAATACATAAATGTTAATAAATGTGTTTTCTCTTCTATTTTCAACTTTAAAACATGATTATGATCATAAATATGATTAGGATTAAAGATTAAAATGTTTAATTAAGCATAATAATCCATAAATTGATGTATTTTAAGATCATACATGATTTTTCACAAAATGATAGAAATATGCCTAAAAGATGATAACATGCATGAATTTGTGATGATTAATGCATTAATTTACATTAATAACCATGTAATTACATGCATAAATAGCATGTTATCAATGATGCCACGTGTTTGCGTGTTATAAAACGCCTTGAAACCGTCGCCGTTGGATGGTGATCCGATGCCTCTGATGCGTTTCTTCGCGATTTAATCTCGACCGTTATAACTCTTGCAATCAACGGTCAAGATTAGACGCGATCCGGTGTACCCTGATTAAAGCCACGTGTCCATCAATTTAAGTGAAGATCAAGGGCCACGATTCACCGCGCGATAGGACGTCCCTTACGCTGCCACGTGGTCGCTCGAATCAACCGTTCGATTGCGACACGATCGGACGGCTCTGATTACGCCACATCACTTGTGCATTATAAAATATTCAGAAAATCAATTTTAAATTATAAAAATCGATTTTAAATTCCGGAAAATCCTTAGAAATTTATTAAAAATTCAGAAAAATTCAGAAAAATTTCGGAAAAATCCCTAAAAATTAGAAAATCCATAACTTTCAAAATATAAATCCAAACTAATCCAACTTTCTTTTATTTGATTAGAAATTTAATTGTCTATCATTCTAAAAAGTCTAAATTAATAAATAACAAGAGTTTTAATTTATTTTTCAAAAATACATTCACTTCTTTACGATTTTAACTTTAGAAAATTAAGTGAATGTTTATAAAAATGATTACTCTCATTTTTTAACTTTAAAAACCACTTGTAATCTCAAGTAAAGATAGGTTATAAAATGATTTATCTTTAATTCATCATAATTAACCCTAATTTAAAGTATTTTGATATTATAATGACTTTTTCATAGAATGATAGATAGATACTCATAAATATGATAACATGCATAGGAATGAAATCTTTTATGCCTTAATATACATTAATAATCATGTATTATCATGTCTAATTAGCATGTTATCAGCGCAATCTTGAGCGGAAGATTGTGTGATTTAATCGCGATCATTGATTTTCATTTACTTAAGGGGGTACATGGTTTTGGGTTCTGATATCGATAAAATTTTCAAATTTCAATCAAAACATCGAATGCATCAGATAACATCGAATCGGATATTCAAAACACCAAGCCACCATGAACAGATGATCCTCTCATATAGTATGAATGAGAAAACATACTTATAGGGTTTCCTTGAAGGAGTTCTTGAAGCTATTCAAGTGTCTAGCGTCTAGATATATTCACATGGTCTCCGAATGGTTGGATCTCCTCTTCAAAGCTTTTCACAAAAGACATAAAGAGAATAAATGAGAGAATTCTTACAAGTCTTGCCTGAACACCTTGAGTTGTGGTCGTTCTCTTCCTATTTATCGACATTTAGGTATAAGGTTTTTCCATAAAAACCCTCATAATTATGTCTATATCCACCGACATCCATAGACTTTATGTGTGTGACCCTCTAGGTTCATATATCTCACTAGTTAATAACTCTATAGACCAAATAACACTTTATTGATAAACCTCAATTAATTATTCACATCTACGTATAGATTAATTCATCAAGGTTTGATTTAACCCAATTGATAGGTTGAGTTGGTAGCCCGTTGTGTGCCAAGCTACACCACGTACTTTAAGAGATATGGGAATATGTTAGAACTCACTTATAGAACCTTCCCGTTATCGATTATCATGTATTTATAATCATTCATCCATATTTAACTCATGAATGACTTAGGGATATGGTCAACTGTCAAACCCTAATCAGTCACTCAAGTTAGTACTGATGAGTGTAGAAATCATCAGGAACTCTTTCTTCGATATTTCTACTACCTTGGCCAAGGATTTCATCGCATCTCATTTCCTTGAGTCAAGCTCCTCAAATACAGAGGGCGGATGATCTCATCTTTGATCATACAATCATCTTCGTAAACTTCATGTTGTATCCAATATATGACGTTTTAGATATCCCGCGGCTAGGGATTGGTAAGTCAAAATCAAAAAACGATCATCTATCCACAAGATGTCTTTGGTGTCTCAAGTCAAAGGACCATATACACAACCATGACATGAATCAACTTGATTGATAGTTAGGTATAATACCATTTAAGGATTCATATGAATCAATTCAGTGAACTCTTGCTCCAAAGAGCACCCACTATCTATCCTTAGTGTCTCCACATTGATGGCTACATGATCAACCATACTCATCATATGAGTTGGATTAGATAGTGCTATTCTTTCCATATAATTCGATGTCCTTCTCGGATGTTAACGAAGCATTTTATGCGGTCTGATAACATGCTATTTTTACATTAATTTACATGATTATTAATGCATATAAAGGCATTAATTATTCGAAAATATATGCATGTTATCATATTTTAAGTATATTTCTATCATTTTATATTATTTCATGTAATGATCTAAAAATACACTAATTTATGGATTATTATACCTAATTAAATATTATAATCTTTAATCCTAATTAGAATTGAGATCATAATCATGTTTTGAGAATAAAAATATAAGAGAAAAGATCTTTATTGACATTTATGTATTTTTTATAAAGTTATTTTATAAGATACATAAATGTATTAAATTAATTAAAATTCATTCTCTTATTATTTTAATAATTTAACTTTTTATAATGATAGATTATTCAATTTCTGATCCAACAAAACAAATTTGAATTAATTTGGAGTTGTATTTTGAAAGTTATGATTTTTACAATTTTATAGAATTTTCTAAAATTTTTCTGATTTTATTTAAGTTTATTTTCGATTTTTAAAGGTTTAAATTAATTAAAATAAATGCAAAAAGGGGGCATTTTTTGCGCGAGCCCACGTGGATGCGATGTGGCGCTTAGGGCCACGTGGCAGCGCCACGTGGACCCGCGCGAGTGCCTGTGTGGCACGGAGGTGATGTGTCATTTATTTATATTTACTCGTAATAGTATGGTTAAAGTACATATAAGCATCCGATATTTCGGATTTAAGCTAACTCGTATAACCGACTCACCTTAAATACCTAACGATTCTTCTTGTTTTTCTCCGTGTGGGACTATGTTCCCTCGAATTCTTTGATTGTAGGACGCGTGGCACGATGTGAAGCGTCGGATAGGAATCACGATGAAGATCACGCGTCGATGCAGTGGACGCGAAGTCCACCCGATCTCTAATCACACACGTGGTTAAAAAGAAACTTAAGTGAATTAATCTCAGCCCTCTATCAAGAGAGTTATAATGGCTGAGATCATTCACGACTGATGGATCTCCGATTTAAACACGATCGCACGATGAAGATCCGACGAACAAGAGGAAGCGACGCGTCTCTTCGCACACATTACGTGGACTCATCTCGACCTTCGATTGTTGATCGAACGGATGCAATATAATCGCACCGTTTTGATCAATGGATGCCTCATCACGACCGTCGATCATGAGGCACCCCTTCATTGGATGGCTGCGCCCAAATCCGTTCCTTTAAATGCTATTCTTCGCGACGGAAAGAACCGCCCGTGGAATTTCGAGAAATTCGAACTGTCTAGACACCCATTTCATGTGTCATTTGATTCCTTGTGTTCTTAATGCATTTCCGCATCCAAAGACTACTTGAAATCAAAGTTTGATCGAGAGAGAAGGAAGAAATCACATCTTGAACTTCAAAATTTGTCTTTGAAAACGCGGAATGAAAAGCCATGCATCCGGCGATTAATGGGATCATTTCGAAGGCTAATTTGGGTTAGATTGCATGTTTTCATCTTAATCTTTCATCATTTAGTGTTAATTTTACATTCAAATAGTAGATTAAGTTTAATTTCATTTTAATATATATTTTTAATCAAACTCGCGATACAAATTTTCTCCTAACTTCAAACTTAGATTACTCTGTGAATTCTCATCCAAATCACCTGATTTTTGATTCTGTGGATTCGAAATTGAGTTATCTTTCTTAATATCATAAATTGCCCAATTTCTAACCTCAATTCGTCATCTGATTTGACCGAATTTCAAAGATATATCTCAAATTTCCCTAATTCTCTGTGGATTCGACCCTTAATTACTATTATACTCTTTAATTAAATTGATTAATCATAATTTGGTAAGTTTAGGACTTTATTTTGACACTAAATCGTGTGCATTCAACGACCATACAATTTAGTCTCGTCACGGTCGTTTAAAACACACAAACGTCGGTCAAATAAAATTTATAATTCGGAACTCACAATGACAAAGATATAAAATCAAGTATAGTGTAAGTATCGGGTCGATCCATAGAGAATAAGTTTGACTTTTATTGCAGAGTTGACTTGGTCAAACTTAAGTTTTAAATAGGGTTTAAAACAAGTGAAAATGATATTTTATGAATATAAATGATACAAATATACTAGATAAGATATTTTAAGAAATTTTACCTCTGATTTGACAGAGAAATGTCAAAAATCAATGTCAAAGCATTGACTTTGACCAACAGTTGACTTTTCTAAAATCAGAGAATCAAAAGGGCTCAGAAGATTACGAAAATTATATATTCAGAATCTATAGAGAAAATGGAAATTATTGATAGAAAATTCGTGATTTTTTTATTAGAATTGGATTTATTATGAATTATTGAAAATCAAAGATCAGAAAAATCCTGAAATGAACAGTTCGGTGAAAATCTTCAAATTGACTAACCAAATGATATCCAAATCTTGAAATTGATATATCAATAGAAATAAAACAACCAGAGGATTCCAAAGAGATGAAATTGTCAAATTCTAATTTGTATTTTAAGAGTAATTGATCCTGCAAGTCAATGCCCAAATTCGGATTGAAAATAAACAGTGATTGGTCAAACGTTAAATTGAGGGGTCAAATGATCATGAAATTTTATGAATTTTCTATCCACGGAAATTTAATGAAATAAGAAATCTAATGAAACCATAATCAAGTGATTCGGGGTTAAGATCAGAGAGATATCCTATTTTCAAGATCAACAAGAATTTGAACTAAAATTGGGCAAAATTGAAGAAGAAAATGACTTTAAATTCAAAATTAAAATCAAGGCCGTTTGATCACGCGATGATCGTGGACCATGAACGCGAGATGATCGTGGACCACGATCTCACGATCTCGCCCATCTAGGCGTCCAATTTCCATCGTTGCGTTGAGGTGAGTCCACGTCGCTCACAAACAGTAGACACAATCCTACGTCTTGATGTCCACGATCTTCTTAAATCTCCATCGTCCGATCTTTAATCGGACCGCCATAAAGCCTCCACGCGTCTCTTGATGATGCGCTGAAATCGCGATGAGTCGCGACCATCCGATGAAGCCACGTGGTGCAAGGTGACGCATCGATCGCGTTCACTTAAACCCCTTTAAGTGCACGTGCTTGATTGATGATCGTGTGGACCCGAGTCCACGTGATGGACGCTTTGCGATCATATCCGACGCCTACTGTTCTGCCACGTCGCCTGCAAAAGAAGACTTCTGAGGGAACATAGTCCCACACGGAAGAAATAGAGGGAACAATCGCGTATATAAGGTGGAGCAGCATAACGCAAATGCGTTACTGCCCCAATACTATAACCAGGGCCCACTAACATGTGGGCCCTTCACTTGCCAGCCCCACTCACGCCACGTGGTGCCACTCGGGCGTCCGCGTGGACTTGCGTGGCCCCTGCCACGCGTCTGCGCCACCTATGCGCCACCTGCGCGTCGCGTGGGCTCGCGCGACTCTGCCACGTGGCCTTGCGTGCCGCGTCGCATCCGCGCAGGTCCTGCACGCCACATGTCCTTCACGGTCCTGCAAAAAATAACCCCCTTTTTTGTGATTTAAAATAAGAAATAAAATAAGTAAAAATCACATTAAAATCTAAGAAAAATCTAAAAAATTAAAAACTCCATATCTTTAAAAATACAACTCCTTTTAAACTCAAATTTTCTCCATTGGATCAAAAATTTCTTCCTTTTTAATATCATGCCATCTAAAAAAAATATAATTAAAACAAAAAAATGGAATGGATTGAAAAATAATATCAAGTCTTCCATTAAGAATTCTTTCTTTTAATCATCCAATCATTCTTTTCTTAGAATTAATCCTTTTAATCATCTTCTAAAGTCATAATAAATCAGGGAAAGTAATAAATTTCTATTAATTTAACCTTGCAGAAGATTGATCATCAATAAAGCACATAATTAACCCTAAATTATGCATAAATATGAACTTTAGTAGAATGGCATACCAATGGAGAAAATTCATAAAACTATGATAACATGTATCATAATCACATAGAATAAGCTTGAATATGAGTTAAATAAGATAAGAATTTAAGTTATAAAGGCATGTTATCAGATGTCCTACGAATAGGAATGTTTAGAACATATGCTTAAAGACTAGTGATCACTATATTATGATTTCATCATAATTCACTTAGTCATTGCACATGCTCATGGACTTCATTACAAACATCACACAAGAATGACAATGAATAAATTTCATTTCAATGAACATAAACAAGATACATGAAAAGTGTGATTGGCTTGTAGGCCACATAATATCTATCACGTGATTGCATATGATTAGGTGACAAATCATTTTAAAACGCCCATCTAGGGAGTTATAATGGTCAAGATTAAATGAATTCTCTTGGACTCATCTTGATCGCTCGATGAAGATCAAACGGTGGATGTTTCTTCTTCTTCACACGCGATGTGACAAAATCAAAGCACTTCATTGTTGATCGAACGGACGCGACTTAATGATGATGATTCACAAGCATGCATTCAATTTGAGCCGTTGATCAAAGATGAAGACACGCATCAAACAGTTGCCTCCAAATTCCTCTATAAATTAACATGTTCTTTGATGAAAAACTTCGTTCTTTGATGTTTTGAGCAAATCGATCTATTTAGAAAACTTAGTCTTGAAATTACTTAATTTATTCTTCTTTTAGACTCTTTTTCACGTCCAGTGAGCATTTAAAATCAAGATTTAGTGGAGAGAATTGGAAGAAATCACATCTTGAATGCCGAACTTTGTTTTCGTAATCGCGAAATGAAAAGCCTTTAATCATGAGATTAATTGGATCATTTCGAGCGCAACTTTGGGTTAGATTAAGTGAATTCTTCCTAATCTTTCTTCATGTAGTATTATATTTTAATTTCGAATGGTAGATTAATAGAGTTGTAGATAATTGTATATTTTCTCTCTCTTCGCGAACGAAATTTCTTCCTCGATTTCACTCCTTGATTTCGCTGTGAATACTGGTCCAAATTATGTGATTTTTGATTTCATGGGTTCGTCTTATAGTCTTCTTTCTTAATATACTAAAACCCTTAATTTCTCACCTCAATTCACTATCGTATTTGATGAAATTTCAAAGACACCTAAAAAATTCATTTGTTTCTCCGTGGATTCGACCCTTATTCACCACTATACTCTTTAATTAATGATTATAACTTTAAATTTGGGAGTTTGAAACTTTTTTTGACACGAGTTTATGTGTATTCAACGACTACACGAAATCGTCTCATCAATTGTTCTGTATAAGAAGGCAAACCTCAATGTCTTCTCCTATAGATTATCATATAAAAAGGTATTGCAAATATCCAATTGATGGAAAAACCAATCTTCATTGAATTTCATAGAAAAAATAACTCGAATAGAGTTCATGCAGATACCCCCAAGAAAGTCCAATGTAGTAAGTACGATAAGCCTTAGTACATCCTCTAGCTACTAACTGAGCCTTGTGATGAGCTATGCTGCTATCTAGATAATACTTTAGAGTAAAGATCCACTTACGTGTCATAATGTTGACATCAATAAGGCATGACACTGTCCCATGCACCATAATGAGCTAGGGCACAATACTTTAGAACCATAGGTGCTTTCCACTTAGGTACCTCAAGAACTTCATGATACATTTGTGCCATAATTCGGAGAACACAAATAGGGCAAAGGTGCAATAGTTGGGAGAAAGGCAGTCATATGGGACAAGGTGGGGGATGTGATGCTGGGTACAAGAACCTGTACCCTTTCACAAGGTAATGGGAAGGTGGATATGATCAAGAGATAGGTCAATGTGTGAATGGTGGCGTACGACCCCGGTCGCCACCAAGACACGATACCACGGCGCCGGAGGAGCCCTTTTGCGCGCGCGGATCTATCCGCTTATCTTTACTTCTTTATTTCTTTATTATGGATCTTTTGACCCGCACGTGTTTAAGCGGGTCCTCGTTTATTTCTCTCTCTCTTTAGGCCGTTGGGTGGGTTTCCCTTTGTTTCGGGACCCTAGCCTAATGCCCTTTCTCTTTTGTGAACCTTTATTCTATTTCTATGAGTATGGGTGTGGGTTGTGGGCCTCAAGTGGGCCCTTTCCTCTCTTGGCCCACCAAGGGCTCTATAAGAGGGGAAGGGACCCCCCCACAAACCCTAGCCGTCATTTGAGAAAAAAAAGAAGGAAGATCCTCTTCTCGAGTGACTGCTCATGGAAAGCTAGGGAAGGAGTCCAACCGCCGACGCCGCCGCCGCCGCGCCGCGCCGCCGCCGCCGCCGCACCTAGCGTGCCGCCGCCGCCGCCGCCGCATCCGCCGCCACTCCTTGCTCTATCTCCGGGTGTGCTGAACGCCGCCGCCTCGCCGCCGCCCCCAAGCCGCCATTGCTGCCGCCTCGAAGCTCCGCCACCGCCGCCGCGCGCTCGCCGCCCGCCGCCGCCGTCGCCGACCCTAGACGCCGCCGCCATCGCCGCCCAAAGCCGCCGCCAACGCCGCCGCGCAAAGCCGCCAGCTCCCTGTCCACGGGACGCCGCCGCGATCCGCCGCCGCCGGCTCAGCGCCGCCGCGCCGGCCGCCGCCTCCATCCTCATCGCCGCCGTCCCCGCCGCCGCACGCCCCGTACGCCCCTCCTCCCGTTCAGGGGACGCCGCCCGACCGCCGACCACCGCCGCGCGCCGTCCCAGCCCGCTGCGCCGAGACCTAAGAACGAAGAATCGGTCGGGACGATTCTCGCTGAGCCGACTCAGCGGGAATCGCCCGCCTCCCGGTCCGCCCCACCGAGCCGCCCGGGTCCACTCGCCGCGCCCGGCTCGAGTCAGCCGAGCCGACCCAGCTCCCCGCAACGGGTCGGCCCGCCCGGCACCGGGCCGGCCCGAACCCGCCGAGCCGACCCGGCTCCCTGCGACTGGGTCTGCTGCCCAGCCCAGGTCGCCCGCTGGTCCGGACCAGGTCACCCTCGACCCGGCACGGTCCAGGCCTACCCGGCGGCCCGAGCCCGGGCCGACCGGCCCAGACCGTCCGCGGCCCAAAGCCGTCCGGTCGCCGCGGGCCGGCCCTAGAGCCGATCTAGACCGGCCCGGACCAGACCGGACCGGTCCAAACCGGTCCACGGCGGTCCGAGCCCGGCCCGGTGACGCCGGGAAGGCCCCGGGACCGTTCCGACCCACCCCGGCTCGACCCCGGACGCCGTCTACCATCCCCGTGTGTTCGCTGCGATCGCTCTACTCGCCTCGTCTCATCTCCGCAACGCCTCACGCCGACCGCCGTCCGCGTTCAGTCGCCGACTTCGCCCGGTGTCCGAGCATCGCTGCCGCGCCCGACGACGTCCCACGCCCGGCCAGGCCCAGGGCTCGCGCCCGCAGGTTAGGCACTCATCCCCCTTACTTTACTTTGAAGTCTATATTTCCTTCAGTACTTCCCGCATTTGTCTCCACCGCCCTCGGGCCTAGTTAGGTTGAGTGACGTCAGGGTTCGGGATTGGGATCGTGGATCCGGTCGCCGGGTTGACGATCGAGCTGCTCCGACGACCCGAGGCTACTCTCTCCCCTGCATCGACGGATCTGGGAGGACTCCCGCTCCATCCTACTCGGCGTACCCCAGGATCGCCGTGACGACGCCTTGGTCGGTTGACTGCTTGTGGAGACCTTAGATATCATTGCATCACTTAGAGCACGTAGATCATCCCACCCTTAGTTCCCCCTTAGAGGACATCAGCGCCGGACCGATTCACCCCGTCGGTCCTGCATCAGTGAAGTTGTAGTAAAAGAAAGTATAGTGGAAACTAGCATCATAGAGGGGGTGAATAGCAGAGTGGAGAGATCAGTCATGACCATAAACGATAAAGAGCTTTGTAATCATGGATATTATATGGCTTACAAGTCAATCACACCCAATAGAGCCCTTAGAGTAGCTCATAAATATTTCTAGAAGACAAATATGACATGCGTTATCTTTTTACACCACATTCAAGCACAAAGAAATAGATATTCTTGCCTTAAGATTTTTAATTATCAGCTAAACTTGGTATATGATGCATGGGAGCAGCTATCATTTTAGATTTATCACTTAAGCATATGGGCATACACGTGGAGGAACCTTGGAGCCATACCTCTAACCTAGCCACGTGACTAAGTGATAACATGCAATCTTAACATGATAAAACATGATTATTAATGCAAATTAAGGCATAAAACATTCCATTTGTATGCATGTTATCATACTTTGAGTGCATTTCTATCATTTCATGCAATTTTAAGTTATAATCTCAAAAGTCTTTAAATTAGGGTTAATTATGATGAATTAAAGATAAATGATTTTATAACCTATCTTTACTTGAGATTAGAACTGGTTTTTAAAGTTAAATAATGAGAGAAATCATTTTTATAAACATTCATTTAATTTTCTAAAGTTAAAATCTTAAAGAAATGGATGTATTTTTGAAATAATAAATTCATACTCTTGTTATTTAAATATTTTGACTTTTTATAATGATAGATAATTGAATTTCAGATCCAATAAAAAAATTTGGATTAATTTGGAGTTGTATTTTGAAAGTTATGAATTTTCTAATTTTTAGGGATTTTTCCAGATTTTTATGAATTTATTTTCGATTTTTAAATCGTTTAAAATAATTAAAAAATTAAAAAGGGGGTTTAATTTCGCACGGGACCCACGTGGGTGCGACGTGGCATGCAATGCCACGTGGTAGAGCCACGCGGACCCATGCGAGCGCCTGCGTGGTGATGGAGGTGACACGTGACATGCATATTTATATATACTAGTAATATTAAGGTTATAGTACATATAAGCATCCGTAATTGGATTTAAGCTAACCGCTTAAATCCGTGGAGCTTATATACCCAACAAGTCCCTCTTATTTTTACCGTGTGGGACTATGTTCCCCACGTTTATTTTTATTTCAGGCGACGTGGCATCATTTAAGCAAATGTCGCGCATCGATCACATGCGCACGAAGTTCACCGGATCACATCTGCGCACTTGCTTTAAATAAAGAGTTATAACGGTCGAGATGTAACGCGCGGAAACGCATCACGATCGTCGGATCGCGATCCAACGGAGGCAGAGTTGATGCGTTTTATAATGCATATCGCGAGGCTTCATCTGGAGCATCCATCCACGATCCAAAGGCCGTGATTTATTCATAACGGTTTGAATTCAGGCGTTTAATCCGGACCGTTGATGGAGATTAAATGCATCCATCGGACGGTTACGCCCAAATCGCTTATAAATTGATGTGTTCTTCGATTTTGTAAGACACTCTTGGATGTATTCATCAAATTGATCTATCTACACCCCTCCATCCTTGAATCTCTCACTTCTAATCTCTTCTAGACTCGATTCCGCATTTACGGAGTGATTAAAAGTGAGATTTCGTTGATTGATTAAGGAGAATTCGTCTCTTGAACACCGATGCTCGCGTTCAAAATCTCGGAATGAATAGCTTTCGATCCGGCGATTAATTGGATTATTTCAATCGCTATCTCGGGTTAGAAATCGTGTTTTCCCTCTAATCTATCGTCATGTATCATCAATTTGTAATTTAGGATCATAATTTAGTTTAATTTTGTTTTCAATTTCGGTTTATGTTCTTCCGATTATCAGAAATTTCATCCCACTTCGCTCTTTGATTTCTCCGCGATTACTAATCCAAATCGAGTGATTTTTGACTCCGTGGATACGTCTTTGAGTTAGCTTTCTAAATCCACCATTTTCCCTAATTTCTCACCTCAATTCATCATCCGATTTGATCAAATTCCAAAATATCTCTCAAAAATACCTTATTTCCCTATGGATTCGACCCTTATTTACCATTATGCCCCTCAATTCGAGTTAATTTTATCAAATTGGTCCGTTTGGAATTATATTTGACACGAGACCGTGTTGAAATCGACGACCTCTCGGTTTCGTCTCGTCACTAAGATACAACTAAGGCAGATGATTATGGATGCTCTCTTGAAGTAGAAGAAGCTAGAACACCCAAAGAAGCCCTAGAGTAGCTCATAAAGTTGTCGAGAGGATAGATATAATATACAATATTTATTTTCCAAAAATTAGCTCAAAGCAAATGTGAGAGGTCGTTTATGGAGGTAGATTATGCAGAAATATGCCAAAAACAATTATAAGCGATAGTGCTCAAATGTCCACAAGTCAATAGTTAGTGGCTTTTACACCAATAGTTCTCGGAACAAGTAACACATCCTCGCGAAATGATTAGGAAGGGCTTGCTCACCCTTCTTGCATAGTCGAAATAATATTACTTTTTGTTAGCATATATAGCCTCCAATGTGGTCTATAGTTTACATGCCAGCTTGAGTAGGGCCATAGAGTAAGATAGTTAATCATGAAGACTGTGAAGCATCTAGGTGAGAATTTTCGAGATGAACTATTCCCATGCTACAAAGGTCAGAGAAAGTTACAATAAAGGGGGTTCTGTCAAGTGATGATGAATATCATGGGATATAAGAAAATATGTGAAGTCAGATGTCCATGAGCGATAGTTTTGGGACATCAGATGTATATGACAGACGAGAGAGATGTATCATAATTTAAGCTACATGGTAGCTGAATTTATTTTGCAACTATAAATGGTTACGTTATTAAAGAAATCAAGATAGATTGCAATATACCCTAAATAATCAAGATCAATGATGTATCATCATATCTAAAAGAGGCTATATTAGATTCATAGGCTTCAAATAGGCTTCAATTTTTGAATTATTTTAAATTTATTTTAGTTAAAATGATGAAAAGAGATTTTTTGCGCCTTGACATGGTGGAGCTAACGTAGCTACATGTGCTTGTGTGACAGCATGCTACAGTGCCTACGGGTGATAACATGCAATATTTACTTATAATTATATGATTATTAGTTTATTTTAGGGTGACATTTATATGTTTTTTATACATGTTATCATACTTTGAGTACATTTTCATTATTTGATACAATTTATATAAAAAAAACTCAAAATATATCATTTTAAAGGCCAATCATGAATAGATCATGAGTTTGAATTTTAAATAGATTAGTCTAATTTTATTTGTGATTTTATTTGAGAAAAATATTTAATAAGAGAAAAATATTTTTATATACATTCTAAAATTATTTACTTTTATTTTTTAAAGTGGACTTTGTGCATTTTGCAGTTAAATATTTATTCTCTTGTTATTTCTTAAATAAAATTACATACAATTATAGATATTTAATTTTTTTTATCAAACAAAAAAAAATTGGATGAAAAAAGAGTAGTATTTAGAAAGATATGAAATTTTTAGGGATTTTTTTAATTTCAATTTGAATTTTGAAGAATTTATTTTATTTAAGAATCAAAAAATATTTTTAGGTGCCCATTGATATGTGCACATGCTACGTGCCCACATGCAACAAAACTAGATGGTGCCATGTGACACATAGGTGACCCACATGTGATGTCGTATTATGGCAGGGTCATTAGTGTTAACTACCTTTAATAGATCGATATTCTTTAAATAAACTTTTGGTCTATTTGTGGCCCAAAATCTTCTAAATATTTGTAATGTGGGACTAAAATAAAGTGTTTTATGTTTTAGGTAATGTGGCGAGACGAGAGGCGTATGATCTCCCAACTTAAACAAAATCATGGTGCAATATCATTCGACTACTATTCGCTTTATAAGTATTGATCCTGGACGTTCATTAAAACAATTATGAAGGCTAGGATTAAATGCAACTGATGAACTCACCATAACATGCGGCACGATCCGAAGCATCAAATAAAGATCTGACGGACACAATCAAATGACGCTTGATCTTCATGTGACGATGTGGAACAATCCTAGCACTCTATCTCAAATCCAATATCTGCGACTTAAAGATAAAGAGTCGTCTTCTACTGTTTGGTCTCAATTGTTCAGCAAAGATGAAATGACGATGCAACTTCCATGCTTAGATCTCACCTTATTTTAAACTATTCCCCTTCGATGATGTACGCATTCTTGAATTTTCTAATTAATCAAATATTTTGATCCTTAAATCTCTTGATCTCGCGTGTTGTAAACTCATTTTCACATCCATAGAGTCATTGAATTCAAGATTACGTCGAGAGAATAGGGAGAAATCATCGCTTGAATGCTGAAATTCCTTATTCAAATCACATAATGAGAAGCTATTGATTGAGCAATTAATTTGAACATTTCAAGTGTCGTTTTTGTTAAGATTATGCTTTATTTCCATAATTTATCACCATTTGACATTAGATTTTAGTTTTGGACCATAGATTAATCAAATTGTATAGTTTTTGATCATTTTCTCTCTCTAATTTCACTCTTTGAATTATATGTGGATTTAAATCTTATTTGCCTAATTTTTTATTCCATGGATATATCTTTGAGCCTTATTTATAAATATATTATTTTCTATAATTTATTACCAATTTTTTTATCCAATTTTATTACATTCCAAAATACATCAGAACACACTTCAATTCTCCATGGATTCGGCCCTTACTTACCTGTATACTAAATTAAACTTGATAAATCTATATTTTAAGTGATTTTAATTTTAATTTTGACATGTGTATTTGTGTTTTTAATGATTGCATGATCACACTTCATCATGGGCCCATGTGGAGCTTATATGTCATCGTTTAGGGGGAGTATTGCTCATGTTTTGGTACCCTTATAGGCCAACGAGCCATTTAAATTGTCATTTTGTATATACTAAATTTTTTAAAATCAATTCTACAATATGGGACTAGACTACTTTTTTTACGGTGACGTGGTGCACTACAAATTTTCAGACCAAATAGATCATTATCATTTTTTTTTGAGTCCTCCATATTCACTTAAGAAGGCTGTACATGGTGCAATCTAGTTTGCTTAATAAAATAAGGATCAATCCTAGATGCCCATCGAGGAGTTATAATGGTCTAAATTCATCGCGCCAAATGAACTCTTATGCGATCTATGATGCAATCTAGAGTATTTAATGAGGAATTGATGCCAACCATTATGTGACGTTTGATACACGCACCATGACACAAAAAAATCTCGATGCTCTGAAGCACATCAAACAATCACAACTTAACAAAAAGGATTCATCTCCCCTTGATTAATCTGAACCATTTAACACATCTAAAGAGGCAATCTAATGGTTAGGCTCTGATCTTGAAATTAATTTTCTCACTCTTCGATGGTATGAGCATTCTTGGGAAATCTAATTGATTGAAAATTTTTGATAGATTCTTCCTAGAATCTCTTGATTGAATCATGTTGTAGACTCACTTTCACATCCATTGAAAATATACAATCAAGATTTCGATAAAAAAGTTGGGGAGAAAATTTTGCTTGAGCTCTGAAATTCTATTTTGAAATCATGAAATGCAAAGATGTTGATCCATATATTAATTGGATCAATTTCAGCATGATTTGGTTTAGTTATTACTTATTTTTCCCTAATCTATCTACATTTAGCAGGAGATTTCCATTTTGAATCATAAATTGATAGACTTTAATAAATTTTTATCACTTTTCTCTCTCATCATGAACAATTTCCTCTCTCTAAATTCTTTATCCGATTTCTCCTTAGATTTAGGTCCAATTTTTGTGATATTTAAATCCATAGAAATCACAAAAATGCAGTTATTTGACAGTATTATTCACAATAGTGATTTTTATTATTCTTTATTATTCACAATATTCCACATTTAGCTAATATTATTAGACTAAATAGCACAATCAATCCTAAATGCAGTCATTCTACAATTTTCATCATCAATGCTATTGGGTTTGCAATTCCCAACATGCAACATGATTTGTCATTCCTCGTCTACAGATCCTTCACTCCATTCTACCATGCCTTGCAGTGGTCAGAATCACACAACTTTTCAATACCATAAACAGGTGCAATGGAAGAAGACACTTTGTAAGACATACTAAGTTGATACACTTGGGAGCGTTCCATGACAAGGTTTTCCCAACACGAGAGCTTACCACTTCTGTAAAAAGTTGCAGTCGAAGCAAGAAGACGACCTTCACCCTTGTGAAATGCCTCAAGGTAAGTGTCAAAGAACTCAATGTTTAGATATGACATTGACTTTGTCCTATGCCCGTATAACCGCAAAGTAAATTAGGCACGATCAGCACCGGGCTTCACGCCCTTGCAATTCTCAGGCATTTGTGCCTTCAATGGACGTAGGAGATACTAATGCAAGTCACGAATCAATGCAAAGAATACCCGTGAGGTTGCACAAGACCACCTCTGTCCATCTTTGAGTAGGAGAGGCCTCCCGATGTACCTTGGAACTCGAGGAAACGGAGAACGCCCCCCACCCCTATAATGATGGGATAGAAAGGAGCGGAGAGAGAAGAAGAGATCGGTCTCCTCATTTCAAGCAGGAAATAGAGGTGGAAGAGAGGCGACCAGTTTATACGCTGGCGGAAAAGCTGATGATCAATGAAGGGTTAAAGGATTAAACAATGTAACAACACTAGATCGGCCTCAAAATTTGTGCCCGTCAGATAAGACAACGAAGGGGGGCAGTACTGTTATATCCACGGTAGACAGAAGGAGAAGAAGAGGACGACGAGGAGGAAGAAGAAGAAGAAGAAGAAGATTAGTGCACATAACGGTCCTATTGACTTTCCAAGGACACACCCATTCACCAAGGAGATGAGATATATTTTTTTCTCTTTCTTTTATCTCAAGCCCTACGATAAAATATGCATGTTTTCTCTCACAAAAAACACCTCTTACAGCTTTTGAATGAGACTATCTTTTCCAGTATACCATCCTCACATCCTTCGTCCTCACACTTCATCACTAATCTTCCCTAATTTCCCTGAAAAAACGAATCGGGATCAGTCGATTCCTCTGGGATGGTCCTAATTTCCCTCTATACAGTCATAGCTTTATCATGGAGGATTTCCAGCAACCAATTACAGTTTTCGAATTACGAGTCTTGTCTTGAGGCTTCAGTCGTGAAACAACAGGATTCAGCCCTCTCATCATCGGCATCATCATCATCATCATCATCTATGCTGCGGATAAATCATGCCAATAGTTAGCATCTTCCATTGATATTAGTTGAAAAACCTCCAAGTGCCACAATTGAATCTCTAACCCCCTTAAAGAGAAAAACTAATCAAAGGTTTACTGATCAAGAGACCAAAGCACGGAGACTCCGACCTCGGGAAGAAACAGGTCAGAAGGAGAATTTGAAGCCTCCCGTGTTGGCGTCGGAGACGGAGTCCCAGAACGTCGTCTTCTTCTTTTTCGCCGACATCTTCTCCTCTGCTTCCCTGCTGAGCTGCTCGATCAAACCCGGAAAAGACTCCTCCACCGCGCGCCTGAACTTGTCGTGCAAATTGACTCTGTCCCTCGTCCCCGACACCAGCTCCACGGCGTTGGGCCTCCTCAGAAACTCCAGCACCTTGAGCAAATTCCTCCTGCCCGTCCGCAAATTTCGTAACACGTTAGACGGACGACAGAGAAAGAAGAAATAGCGGGCGAATTCGCACCTGCTGACGAAATTCTGGGTGAGGGCGACGGAGTCCTCGAGATTGACGACGAGATGCCACCAGCCGCTGGGGACGAAGACCATCTCGCCCTCCCTGCAGACGCACTCGACGGGGCGCCTTTCCCAGTCCCGGCAGGCCCCGTAAAAGTTGATGAACCACTCCGCGATCGACACGGGGCACGCCACCTCGGCTCCGTCAGCGCTGGGGTGCACTCCCGGCGGCACCACGTCTGGCGGGAACATGACCCACTTCTTCGAGCCCTTCACCACGGCGTTCCACGCCGACGTTGCGTTTGGATCCACGTGGAATGACGAGCCGGAGCCCGCCGGCCCCGCGATGATCCACCGATAATCTGGCCTCTGCTTCTCCCCCAGCAGGGAAAAGAGATCTTCCGCGAAATAGTCGGGCACGCAGTAATCCGAGCCCAACTCGGGGACCTTGTCGGCAAACTTGGGGTCGAAGAGGTAGAGAGGGCGCTCCTCCTTGGCGGCCGCAGCGTAGCGGAAGAAGTTGTCCACGGTCATCTCCACAGGTCCCACGGCGAGCTTGATTCCGCCGCAGATCCGCGAGAGGCCCTGCGGATCCCACTTGGTTAGCGCGGGCCAGTCGCGGATGCAGCCCTCGAGAAGCACCGGGCGGTTGGGCTCCTCGAAGGAGGACACAAACTCGGCGACAGAGATGCCGCGCCGCCGGGGTATGTTGTCGCGGCTGAGCCACTCGCGCTTCATCTCCAGGTTGGCGCATAGCCAGCTCTGGAAGAGGTAGTCCGAGAAGAAGTCCCGGACGACGACTGTCTGTTGGGTGTTCTCCCTTGCGAGCTGTCGGGCTGGATGAGAAAGGGAGTGGTGGGTGCGTCTCCAAGAACCGCCGGAAAAGAGGAAGTCGCCGCCGTAGTCGCGGAGGACGAGGGTTCGCCATAGGGGCTCATGGGTGGAGAAGACGAACAAGGAGCGGCTGACGGCGGCGAGGCGGGCGAGGTCGGCGGCGGAGAGGAGGGCGAGGACGTCGAGGAGGAGCTCGTCGGAGAGGACGCGGAGGGAGCCGAGACTGCGGTCGCGGGTGTTGAGGGAAGAAGAGGAGGAGGAGTCGCCCCCTTGTAAAAGTAGGAGGTTCCCCAGAGGCTGAATGGGCTGACTCCGGTACGACGACGACCTCTTCAGCTCCAACCCCGACCCTCCTTCATCCTCGATCATCCTCTTCTGCACGGGTCGTCTTCTTCTTCTTCTTCTTGATTCTCTTCTTCCTCTTGAATCTGATGGCGGAGCAGAGGAGACGGGGCGAGAGGACGCCCTTGAAGACTTGAAAGGGCATTATTCGGTCGCAGAAGGCTAGAAAGGGTAGGAGTCGCCGCCGCCGACCCGCATATGGAGAGAACAGGAAGGGTCTGCGGAAACGGTGCCTTGCGAAGATGATTCGGTATTTATCGCTTATCCCCCCTCACAACCGAAGAGTTGTAAAATGTCCTTTACTTTTTCTTCTTTCTCCTTTCTAGGGAGTTTAGTGCCAGCCGATCACTCGCCGCCCACCTCCGCAGGGTTCAAGGGCATCAATCTACCCGATGACCTGATCTTCGGTTGGGGTTGCAGTTGAGACGCCGCCGCACAGGGTAAAAACCCAACAGGAAGAGGCAGAGCAATCCCGTGGAGCGGCCGATAATCTTCCACGAGCAGACGAGCGAAAGAACCCACCGCGGAACAAACTGCTGACAGAGGGTGGGCGGCTCAACAGTATCAGAATCGTTTTTCATAATTTCTCTCACAGAAGAAAAAAATCTATACCGCGATCAATCGTTTCATTATCTTGCCTACCCACGCAAGGCTAGGAGGGTTCCTCCTCGTGATTGTCGTCGTCCAAGGCAAGGGTTCCACAGAGGAGGACGAAGACGAAGAGGAAGAGGTCTCTTCTCCGAGGCGTCCGGAAATCTTCCTGATTTCTTCTTCGAGCGTCCGGACCCTCCTCCCCAGATTCCCGATCTCTTCAATCTCGTCGTCGCTTTCGTCCTCTTCCTCGTCGCCGGAGAGTACGTCGTCACCGCCATGGCGGAGGAGGAGACGGCAGCGGGCGGCCCGGAGATCGTCCGAGAGGGCTCGGAGCTGCTGCTCCTGAAAGGCCATCCTCTCCTCGGCAACCCGCCGGAATTGGCGCATCTCCAGGAGGAGCAGGCCCTTCTCTCTCTGCAGCCGCAATATCATCGCCATCGCCTCGCTCGCCCCCGTCGCCGCCGCCGCCCTCTCCTCCTCCAGCTCCGCCCGCAGCGCCGCCACTTCCGCCGCACCGCCCTCTTCCTCCGTCAGCTTCCGCTTCGACGGGCGCCGATCGCCGAGGGAGAAGCGGCGCCGGCGCTCATCAAAGATCGAGTCGCCGCCAATTTCGCCCGAAGAAGGGGATCCATTCTGTCCACTCATTCCAGTTCCTTGCGTTTCTCCCCGCATTCTTTCCGATGGCAATACAAATTGTTGACCTAGGTGAAAATGACGATCTCTTCCTTTGACTTGACCGGAAAAGTCAAACATCCATCTCTTCGTGGTTAACCTTCATTGAAACGGTCTGCCACGGCTAAGGATCTCCAAAACCCTACAGGACACCCGAAAACCGAACCTAACCGACACTGGCAGTTGGCAAAAAAAAGTCAAACCGAAGGCTTCGGTTGGGTTTCAGTTTTCGCTTCCGGTGTCACTGGAAGCTTTCGGGAAAGTAACGCAGCGGGGAGAGAGGGAGGGAGAGAGGGGAGAGAGAGAGGGAGAGGGAGGGAGCAGGAGAGAGAGAGGGAGGGAGGGCGGGAGAGAGAGAGAGGGAGGGAGGGAGGGCGGGAGAGAGGGAGGAGGGAGAGAGGGAGGAGGGCGGGAGAGAGAGGATGGGAGGGACGAGAGAGAGAGGGAGGGAGGGCGGGCAGGGAGGGAGAGAGCGAGGGAGGGTGGGAGAGAGAGAGAGGGAGGGAGAGCGGGAGAGAGAGAGGGAGGAGAGGGAGGGAGGGAGGGAGGGACGGGAGGGCGGGAGAGAGGGAGAGAGAGAGGGAGGGAGGGAGGGAGGGCGGGAGAGAGGGAGAGAGAGAGGGAGGGAGGGAGGGAGGGAGGGAGGGAGGGCGGGAGAGAGAGAGAGAGAGGGAGGGAGGGAGGGAGGGAGGGAGGGAGGGCGGGAGAGAGAGAGAGAGGGAGGGAGGGAGAGAGAGAGGGAGGGGGGAGGGGTGAGGGAGGGAGGGAGGGAGGGGGTGAGTGAGGGAGGGAGAGAGAGGAGGGAGGGAGGGAGAGAGATAGTGAGAGATGGAGGGAGGGAGAGAGAAAGATAGAGAGAGATAATTTTGCTATTTAAACTTTTGAGAGATGATTATCTAAAACTAAATTGTTTTTATTATTTCTTTAAATATTTTTAAAAGTTGAAATTTATAAATTTATGATTTTTATTTTTAATTCTTGATATATTGTATATTTGTTGTTGAGAAGTGTTAATCTATTATCATTTGTTTGTGAAACATATATTTTTATATTTAAGTATCATGGAGTCATAAAAACCTTCTAACATTTATTTTCATTTCAAATGACAAATCACCAAAATTATAGGTTTCACTGAACCGACACCGGAAAATACTATCACCGACACCGAACCGAAGTTAGGTATAGGGTTTAGGTTTTCACAAAAACCGGTACCGACACCGGAACCGGAGAACCTTAGCCACGGCAGAGAATGCAAGACTGAAGGATCATTTGACACTAAATGCAATGGATGGGCGTAGAAATCCTACCATTGGGGCATAGATGGGTGGGTAAAATGCTACAATCGATGGAGGGATGGGCATAGAGACCCTAGAATCTTGCATACATGTGCAAGATGTTTGATGATTGAGTGAATCCATTGACATGTATAGACGAATGAATCGTTATAGAAAGTCATGGGGTTAGATAAGAAGAGTCATGCATATAACTTCTTGTTTAACGGTGCACAAATGGTGACATAGTAGATGTGGTTTAGAGGATTATTTTTATGATATTTTTAAGGACTTTAAAATGGTAATCCAACGTAAAATTTTGCGCTTTGAAAGAAAAATTGCACATTTGATGATCATTTAAAATACATATGTCGCCTGTTTATTATTCCTTTACATACTTTCATGTGTTCATTTTCGCATTCAAGAAAAACACACTCGATCATGTGTTCACTTTCGCATTTAAATTTTTGCATACTTTCGTGAGTATTTTGTACTATCTACGTTGTATCAGCTTGTTCGGAAAACATTAGTAGATGCATAGTATTTATGTGTATTCAGCTCTAACACCAATCACATTGTAGACTCAAAAAAGTAGTTAGGCTGCCTCAAGAGTGTTAATGAGATGATCTTGAAACTCTTCAATTAGGATATTTCATGTGGATTCAAATAGCCATCAATAGCTGATTGTGTTCACAAAATTAAATCGCTGCATGTTTGACTAGAGGATTTCCTCAATAGAAGTTTCACAAAAAAATGAATCACCCCATGTTTGATTGGAGGATTTCACTAATGGAAGTATGAGGAGACTGCATAGGAGATGGATGGTCAAACAAGTCAAAACACAAGAGATTACTATGGACTATAGAGGGTTGATGAGCGTAAATTGTGTGGTCCTTGAGACACAATACAAGACGTCAAAATATATTTACAAAATATAGCTAGATGGACAAAATATAACTGAGATTAAGTCATTTCAAAACCAATCGTTGCCCAATCAGATGCAACTGCGTACCCCCTGACTGTAGTGAAGGTTGACGACTTCGATTAAATACGTGAATTAGAGTCCATTGGGTGCTCTTCCCTTCGCGTCACGTCACCTATGCATAAAGAGAAAGAAAAATAGTTCCGCATGAAAAAAATCAAAGTGAATTTCATTTATATGTGTCGAGCGTGTTTAGTGGGTTTAGCTTATATCCTGAAAAAGGATGCTTAACCCACTAATCACACACTCGCACACACATCCACACGCACGCACACCTGTGCACACACATGTGCCACTTGGCGCGTGCGCACATCACCACTTGGCGACACATCGTTTGCCTCACCACGTTAGCTACCACATCAGCGCACGATATAAAACATAATTTTTAATTTTAAAAATAAAAAATAAATCCAAATAAATTTATAAAAATTCAAAAAATTCCTAAAACTTAGAAAATTCATAACTTTAAAAAATATAATTCCAAATTTATATTTTTTGATAAAAATTAAATAATCTATCATTGTAAAAATTCAAATGTAATAAATAACAAGAGAATATATTTTTATTTAAATAATATACTCATTTCGTTTAAAAACTAAATCTAAAAGAATTAAATGAGTGCATATAAAAATATTTTCTCTTATTATTTAACATTAAAAACCCATTATAATCTCAAATATAAAATGAGAATAATCTAATCTCAAATATCTCTATTTAATTATTTATTATTATCCCTAAAAATAATATATTTTGAGATTATAACTTAAATTTTCATAGAATGATAGATATGTACTCAAAACATGATATCATTGACGAAACGATGTCGTATGGTCATTGAATACACACGATGTCGTGTCAAAACAAAGTCCAAACTTACCAATTTAAAAATTAATTCACGAATTGAAGGGTATAATGGTAAATAAGGATCGAATCCACGAAGAATTAGGGAAATTTGAGAGATATCTTTGAAATTCGAGCAAATCGAACGACGAATTGAGTTTAGAATTAGACATTTTATTATATTAAGAAAGATCTCAATTTCAAATCCACGGAATCAAAAATCGAGTGATTTCGATGAGAATTCACGGAGTAATCAAAGTTTGAAGATGGGTGAAAATATCGATCGCGAAAATGATTAAAAACAGAAATTAAAACCAAATTAAACTTAATCTATGATTCAAAATGTAAAATTAACACTAAATGATGAAAGATTAAGATGAAAATGCGTAATCTAACCCAAAGTAGCCTTCGAAATGACCCAATTAATCGCAGGATGCATAGTTTTTCATTCCGCATTTTCAAAGACGAAGATGGAGTTCAAGATGCAATTTCTCCTTGATCTCTTGATCAAATTTTTTATTTTAAATGCTCCTCGGATGCGGAAATGCATCAAGAGAAATAAATCGATGGACACTTGAATTATGGTGTCTAGACAGTTCGATTTCACTCGAAAATCCAAGGGTACATTTCCGTTCGAAGAACAGTTCAATTTATAGGAGAAAAGAGGCGTAACCGTCAGATCAACGGTCGGATCGCGATCGACGGTTAGGATGAAGCGTCATTTGATCAAAACGACGCGATTAAGTCATGATCATCCGATCAATGATGAAGGGCTGAGATGCGTCCACATGAAGAGGTGCGTCGCTTGATTTATCCATTGGATTTAAATCCAACGATCCTAATTAATCGGAGGGTCCATCGGTCGCGATGAATCTTGACCGTTATAACTCCTTGATGGACGGTCGCGATCATTTCACTTAAACTCCCAATTAAGACATGTGCGTGATTGGTGATCCGGTGGACTTCGAGTCCATGCGATCCACGTGCGGTATTCGATTTCGATCGCATCCAACGTGTTTACTGCTGCCACGTCGCCTGAAATAAAAACAAAGAAGAATAGTCCCACACGAGAAAATCAAAGAGATTCATCGGGTATATAAGATCCACGGATTTAGCGGTTAGCTTAAATTCGGATTACGGATGCTTATATGTACTATAACCCTATATTACGAGTAAATATAAATACGCACATGTGTCACCTCCGCGCCACGTAGGCGCTCGAGTGGGTCTGCGTGGCTCTGCCACATGGCCTTGCATGCCACGTCGCATCCACGTGGGTCCTGCGCGATAATTAAACCCCTTTTTGTTTATTTTTTAATTGTTTTAATAGTTTTAAAATCAAAAATATACTTAAATAAATTCAGAAAAATTCTAGAAAATTCCTAAAAATTATAAAAATCATAACTTTTAAAATACAACTCCAAATTAGTTCAAATTTATTTTGTTGGATCATAAATTGAATAATCTATCATTATAAAAAGTCAAAAATATGAAAATAATAAGAGAGTGAATTTCAATTAAATAAATACATTCATGTATTTTCAAAAATAACTTTATAAAAATACATGAATGTTAATAAAGATCTTTTCTTTTATATTTTCATCATTAAAACATGGTTATGATCTTAAATATAATTAGGATTAAAATCATAATATTTAATTATGCATACTCATCCATAAAATGATATATTTTTAGATCATAACATGAAATTATGCAAAATGATAGAAATATACTTAAAATATGATAACATGCATACATTTGGAGTAATTAATGCTTTTATTTGCATTAATAATCATGTAAATTCATGTATAAATAACATGTTATCAATCATGCATAACAATAAAATATTTTATGTCTTAATTTACATTAATAATCATATAATTACGTGTATATATCGTATGTAACGAGATCTCCTCTTCGATGCTCTTCGCCAAGATAGAAAGAGAAGAAAAAGAGAGAGTTTTCCACAAAGTTTGTGTTGGGATCTGAGGTCGATAACTTTCTCAAAATTTTAATCAAAACATTGAATGCAACGGAATTCTTGAATCGGATATTCAAAACATTGAGGCACCAAGAACAGATGATCCTATCATCTAATATGTATGAGAAAACATACTTACAGGTTTCCTTGAAGGAGTTCTTGAAGCTATTCAAGTGTCTAGCCTCTAGCGGTATCCACACGGTCTCCGGATAGTTGGATCTCCTCTTCAAAGCTCTTCACCAAGAGAGAAAGAGAAGAAAGGAGAGAATTCTCACAAGGCTTGCATGGGCACCTTCAGTTGTGGTCGTTCTCCCCCTATTTATAGACATTTGGAATGAGGTTTTTTCATAAAAAAACCCTCATAATTATGTCTATATCCACCAACATCCATAAACCTTATGTGTGTGACCCTTTAGGTCCATATATCTCACTAGTTAATAACTCTATAGACCAAATAACACCTTATTGGTCAACCTTAATTAATTATCCACATCCACATATAGATTAATTAATCAAGGATCAATTTAACCCAATCGATAGGTTGAGTTGCCAGCCTGTTGGGTGCCAAGCTACACCACGTACGCTAGGAGATATGGAGTATGTAAGAACTCACTTATAGAACTTTCCCGTCATCGATTACCATGTATGTATAATCATTCATCTACATTAGACTCATGAATGACTTAGGGTATGGTCAATTGTCAAACCCTAATCGGTCACTCAAGTTAGTACTGATGCGTGTAGAAATCATCGAGAACTCCTTCTTCGATATTTCTACTACCTTGGCCAAGGATTTCATCGCATCTCATTCCTTGAGTCAATATCCTCAAATATCGAGGGGGGATGATCCCATCTTGATCACACAATCATCTTCACGGACTTCATGTCGTATCCAATATATGACATTTTAGATATCCCGTGACTAGGGATTCGTAAGTTATAATCAAAACACGATCATCCATCCACAAGATGTCTTTGGTGTCTCAAGTCAAAGGACCACATACACAGCCATGACATGAATCAAGCTGATTGATAGTTAAGGTATAATACCATTCATGGGATTCATACGGATCAATTCAGTGAACTCTTTCTCCAAAGGGCACCCACTAACTATCCTTAGTGTCTCCACACCGATCGCTATAGGATCAACCATACTCATCATATGAGTTGGATTAGATA
Source organism: Lemna minuta (assembly GCA_024174645.1). Lineage (NCBI taxonomy): Eukaryota > Viridiplantae > Streptophyta > Magnoliopsida > Alismatales > Araceae > Lemna > Lemna minuta. The sequence continues at coordinate 246,001 of CM044110.1, read as the reverse complement.
ATGCTATTCTTTTCGGATAATTCGATGTCCTTCTCGAATATCCGACAAATAGGAATGTTTAGAACATATGTTTAAAGACAAGTGATCACTATATTATGATCTCATTGTAATTCACTTAGTCATTGCACATGCTCATGGACTTCATTGCAAACATCACACAAGAATGCCAATGAATAAATTTCATTTCAATGAACATAAATAAGATACATGAAAGTGTGATTGGCTTATAGGCCACATAATATCCATCAGCTCTCACAAGCACCCTTTAATGTGATCGTTCTCCCCCTTACATATAAAATGTGGGTTTATAAATTTTTTTACCAAAGCTCTCAAAATTATGTCAATATCTACCAATGTCAATTGACATCATATATATGAGCCTCTACCTCTAGTTAACAACTCTATAGACCGGATGACATTTATTTGTCAACCTTTTTAATTAAACTATACTATTATATAGATTAATTAATCAAGGATTGATTTAATACAATCAATAAGTCAAGTTGCCAATAAATTGAGTGCCAAGCTACACTATATGCTCTTGAAGATGTAGTGTTTAAAGTTTTTTTATATAAGCTTTCCATCATGAGTTACTGTGTACATATAATCTTTCATTTACACAAGACTCGTGAATAACTTATGGTCTAGTCAAACGTCAAACCTAATCAGTCACCCAAGTTAGTGATAGAAATATGAGGCTTGATAAGCCCTAAAAAATTTGATCAAAATATCAAATGCGGTGGAAGACATTGAATCAAATATTTAGACTATGAAGACACCATGAACCGATAATTGTATCATCTAGTATAGATTAAAATCTGTACTTATATGGTTCATTAAAGGAGTTCATAAAGTTATTCAAGTTTTCAACCTCTAGCAGTATCTATAAGATCAATTGAAAATTGGATCTCCTTTTCAATGCTCTTCACCAAGAAAGAGCAAGAAGAAAAGAGAGTTTATCACAAGGTTCACATGGGAATACCCTTATTTAGTAGTAGTTCTCTTCTTATTTATAAATATTGGGTAGATGAACTTTTCATAACTTACCAATTTGATGATTTAATAGTGAATTGAGGGGTATAATGGTAAATAAGAGTCGAATCCACATGGAAATAAGGTATTTTTGAGAGATCTTTTAGAAATTGATCAAATCGGACGATGAATTGAGGTGAGAATTTAGGGAAAATGGTAAATTTAGAAAGATAAATCACTCGATTTGGATTAGTAATCGCGGAGAAATCAAAGAGCGAAGTGGGATGAAAATTTCTGAAAATCGGAAGAACATAAAACAAAATTAAAAATGAAATTAAACTAAATTACGATCCTAAATTACAAATTGATAATACATGACGATAGATTAGAGGGAAAACACGATTTCTAACCCGAGATAACGATCGAAATGATCCAATTAATCGCCGGATCGAAGGCTATTCATTCCGTGATTTCAAATGCGAGCATCAGTGTTCAAGAGACGAATTCTCCTTAATCGATTGACGAAATCTCACTTTTAATCACTCCGTGGACGCGCAAATCGAGTCTAGAAGAGATTAGAAGTGAGAGATTCAAGGATGGAGGGGTGTAGATAGATCAATTTGATGAATACATCCAAGAATGTCTTACAAAATCGAAGAACATGTCAATTTATAGGCAATTTGAGCATAACCGTCCGATCGTCTTGATTAATGGCTCTGATGAAACGGTTCATCACGAACCGTTACCTTTAAGTCGCGGCCGTTCGATCGCGATCAGACACGTGAGATGATGCCACGTGTTGATGCATTATAAAACGCTCGAAATGCCATCCATCGGATCTTCATCGAGCATTTTAGATGCGTTTTGATGAATCAATGAGTCCACCGATCGCGATTAATCTCAACCGTTATAACTCGGTTGATGAATGGTCGAGATTAATCTTACGAGCTTCACTTAAGTGACTTAAAGGCACGTGCTTGATGAAAGATCCAGTGGACCTCGTGTCCACTGGATCGACGCTTTGCGATCACATCCAACTAGGCTTCTCCCGTTCAGATACCGGTATAGAATACCGGTATTTGTAACGGTATGGTATCGGGTACCGTTAAGGTTCTAAACGGTACATGATACTTACAGTACCCGATACCGACATCCAGATGTCGGTATCGGTAAGCGAATGTCGGTATTGGTTTCCGATATCGCAAGCCGATACTGACATCCGCTAACGGCTACCGTTGGGTGTCGATACCAGAGTCTCAATATCGTTACCGATATCGATACCCGGTATCCGGTTTAACCTAAATTAGGCTTTGCCTGTTCAGATACCGGTATCGTATACGGTAACGGTATCGGGTACTGTTAAGGTTCTAAACAGTACTCGATACTTATAGTACCCGATACCGACATCTAGATGTCTGGTATCGGTAAGCGGATGTCGGTATCGGTTTCCGATATCGCAAGCCGATACCGACATCCGCTAATGGCTACCGTTTGGGTGTCGATACCGGGTATCGATATCGTTACCGATACCGATACCCGGTATCCAGTTTAACCTAAATGTTAAACATTTAAACTAAATAAAATAACTTCCTAACTTCCTAACTTATCGAATATCGATTCATACGTCCTAACTTCCTAAATTATCGAATATCGAGCAGCCAATTTGCATATCACTCTCTGCGCGGCGTTCTTCGGAGTTCGGACGTACTTCCGGCGTTCTTTCGGCATTCCGCACTTCTGATTTTTCTTCCGGCGTTCTTCGGGCGTTCTTCCGCACTTCCGGCTTTCTGCACATCCGACATTCCGCACTTCCGGCGTTCCGCAGTTCTTCCGGCGTTCTTCCGCAAAAAATCAAGTAAGGGATTCTTAAATACTCGTGAACTTATCGAATACTTGTGAACTTATCTCTTGAAACATAATATTTCTCAAATTAAATAATTAAATATATGGATTCATCATGATCTCATATAAACAAAGCTCATTCTTTCTCCTTGAGCATGGTACTTCACCCCCCCTTCATCTTTGTTATCGGCCTTATCCCACATGTAAAAGGAGTATTTCTAATAAGTTAAAAATTTCCTAGTTGAGGAAACTCAGTACTTGGTTGGGTGAGATTGTGGCCCCTCCTCTCTTTTTTTTTTACAATTCTTTATGTGAAGCTTGAGGGATTTGGGTGTGTTGAGTTTGTCCGATCTCTAAAATTCCAATATCCTACACATATTTTCTAAAATTATGGCGTGTTGAGTTTCTATTAGACTTTCTCCTTATTTTCCTACACATCAAAAGAACTCAAAAATACGATGAGAAATTTTCCTCTTTCAACTAATTGAAGTAAATTAGGGTCAGAGATAAATTGATGGAGGTCACTCTCAAAATCTTCCTCCATCACAAGATAATGAAGGCCAAGTTTCATAGGCAGAACAAAATTTTGTGCAACCCATCAAAAAGCCAACAACGCGATGGAGGTCTCCAAGAATGAGGGTTCTCCCTTGACCTCATAACAACATGTTGATATTATGCAAGCAATTTTAAGCTCTATCATCAAAAGACATCCTTATAATAAGGCCAATCATGTGTATTCATCAATATCTAGATAGGTCAATCATGTGTATTCGTCGAATATGGTGGGATTCATTCCCTGTATCGAGTTCTTCCGCTGTTGAATATACCTATCTAGATCGTCTGTTTGGTGTGTTTCTTTTACAGAAATTGCACCGCTCTTTCTTGTTGGAGTTGAACTTCAGATTTTCTGCCTGCTGTACAACCACACAAATTACTCTTCACAGAAGAGTTGTCTTTCAGTTCCCAGGATCTACTTTCCTACCTTTCAATCAGCGTTCTTCCGGCATTCCACACTTCTGATTTTTCTAAATTCTTGGATCTTCTCATTCACAAATGAATGTACGCAGAGTAGTTGAAATTAGTGAGAGGTCATGGTGTATCTTCTCTTGTTTGGCAATGATCTAATCATTATATTATTGCTTTATCATTATGTCCTTGGTCATTCTCTTGAAAATCAGAATTCACTTTAAATTTATTTGAAATTTTTTTCCTCCATTTTTGTATTTGAAATGTATGATTTCAGAATTCACATTTATTTTAAATGTATGATGTATATTATTTTAAATGTCTGATTTCTTCTTTATTTGAAATGTATGATGTATGTGTTCTTTCTCCAATTAATTATCTCGTCAATTTTCCATATAATTTTATTTTCTATAATGAAGTTAGGGCTTTTGATTTTACTTTTTATTTTAGAAAATGTCAACAATGGAGAGTTCTAGTTCGTTACACGTGGATATCGCAGAAGCAAACACAAATGTGCCACCATCTCTTGATGAGCAAGGGTCAACAAGAGTGAAGTGAAGCCGCATCACACGATCTCCCATCATGCAATATTTTAAATTGATGCATGACCGCACTTACTCGTGTGAAATTTACCGACAGAAATATCCAGATGGCATGCAAGGGGTCATCAAGCGTCCAACAGACGGGAGCACTAATGTCTTTTGGAAGCACTTTAAAGCTGTGCATCGAAGGCTATATGATACACTAAAGGGATTTGGCGATGCTCATGACGGCCAACAATGCGTAATTACTGCAGGGGCAGATGGGCAATTGAAGATTGACGCCCCAAAGAAGCGACCCTTGGGGGGTCTAACCCCCGATGAGACGAAGGATGTCATTGCCCGTTTTGTATGCCTCACTGACTCTCCTTGGAGCATCGTCGACCACAAAGCTTTCAAGGAGTTATGGCGATATGGGACGCAGATAGAAGTAGATCCCCCAAGTGCAAAGGTGATAAAGTCATGGACAATTAAGATGCACCAAAGGATGAAAGAGACGATTGCAACCGGGTTCACTTCAGTACATCATGTGACGCTCACAACAGATGCGTGGACAGTAGAAAATGGATGTGGCTTGTTGGGTGTCATAGCGCATTGGATTGATGCTGCTTGGGACTACCATGAGTGTGTGTTAGCAGTTCGAGAGCTCGCCGGGAAGCATGATGGCGAAAGTATGACATCTATACTACTTGAAATTATAGAAGAGTTTAAGTTGCAGGCTAAGGTTAGTCTTTTCTTCTTTCTTTTCTAATTTCTAATTTAGTATAATCTTAATTTTGTTTTTGTTATTTTACTTAAAAACAAATAATATGCTTGTATAGTAAATCTATTTTGTTACTATGTTATTCGTAATTATAATTTTCTTATTTTACAACCAAAAATTTCTTGAAGAGTTTAAGTTCTAGGCGAAGGTTAGTATTTCTTGGATAGGTATTAATTTCTCATTAAAACATCAATTTATATTTCTGAATCTTTTATTAAAGTATTAATTTTGTATTCTTATTTCAGGTTAGTGCTGTGACGACTGATAATGCGTCTAACAATAAGAAGATGATTGCTATGATGGCAAAAAAGTTAAAAAGAGACAATAAGAACTTCACAGCGAAAAGGCACATACCGTGCTTCGCACATATTTTGAACCTCGTTGTTCAATCCGCCATTAAGAGCTTTGACATCCCTTCTGCTTCTCACTTGATGGAAGAAGAAGACAACGAGCAATTGACTGCTTTTGACTATGCTAGTGATATGGATGTCGAAGAGGATGTTGATGTTGGTCCTTCGACATCGACATCAATGCATAGGGTACATGTCACACTCGGCGAGGCAGTGGCAAAAGTTAGGACATTGGTTCGGGCTACCCGCAATGGTAGCCAACGACGGCTTATTTAGGCGAAACTAGGCGCTGACTTGAAGATGTCTGATAATAACCTCCTCGAATTAGACTGCCCGACGCGGTGGAACAGCACCTACGACATGGTTCGAGCCGCCATTGAGAAGAGGGCCATCCTGGATGAAGGAACATCCCATTTCAAGACAAATGGGAGGGAGATGAAGATATCAAAGGACGAGTGGGAATTACTACGGATATTTACTAATTTATTAGAACCATTCTCCTTCGCCACTCAGCATGTTTGTCAAACAGTGACCCCAACAATCACCAATGTATTATTTATTTTGCAAGTATGATAGTAGAACTTAATAATTTTATTTTATTTGCATCTCTTTTTAATTGTTTCATGACTTAGTCTGATTGCCTGTCTTATCTATTTATCTTATAGGAGCTTGATTCGCATATGAGCAATGTGATCAATCGCGTTGAAGCATCGACACTCTTTGTAGAGATGAAGAAATTGGGAATCGAGGAGAAGATATCGATGGACCTTGCATGTATGGCGATGAAGGCAAAGTTGGATAGTTATCAGCAGAAGGTATGGGAAAATCATGCTATCATAGCAGCAGCTCTATTGGACCCCTATCGAAGGGTTTCAATGCTTGATGAAAGGACAAAGAAAGCGGCGATAGCATATATTAGAGGCCTCTTACCCTCCCCACCGCCAACTTCATCTACTACATTGCCACCTTCTACTCCCAGCAGCTCGACTAGTAGGCAAGATTGGTTGAAACGAGTATGCAGGAAGAAATATGGACCCGCGCAATTGACATTGACACCCTCAGAGCAATTAGATGCTTATATGAATGAAACTGTGAAGGATGAGGGAGACCCCGTGCTACATTGGTGGGCTCGTAAGGGGAACATTGCATATCCTGCCCTTGCCCCCATTGTACGAGAACTCCTGGCAGTATATGTAACTAGTGCTCCGTCCGAACGTTTGTTCTCTGCCGGTCGAGCTGTGGTCACATACAAGCGTGCACGTCTCACATCACAAAGCATCGAAACACCAGTGACCGTAAAGTGTTGGCTTCGGGGGAATAACACCAAGTGGTATGATAATGTCCATGATGAGGATGCCGACATGAGAGTCATTGTGGATGAAATGGTATGAACATTATATGCAGGGAATTCATCACTTATCATATTATTAACAGTTAAATGTTATGATTTGCTCACTCATTTTCATGACTTAACCTTGAAGGGGATAAGCAACTGTGAAGGAGGCTCCGACGCTTGACGATCTTCCCAAGCAATAACGAGGAACGAGCATAGGGTTTGGCGATGAGATGACCAAACACCCGATGGGGAATGCTGACGTTTATTTTAGACGATCAGAAAACTTTATAGTTCTTTGTAGACGTTTATTTTAAAGTTTCCAGGGTTTTTATCAATTTTTAGAGAGGAATTCTATCATTTTTTTAAAAAAATTACCCACTTAACTAGTTGTCTCATTCTTATTTTGTCCTCAAATGTAATACTAATTAAAATGTTAATATTACTTAACTTAGAGTCAAAATATAAACATGATTATCATGCAATTAATGTACAATTTATAAGATTGACTATCTTATTCATCTTATTATGATTTGATATAAAATTGGTGAATAATTTTTCTATATTAAATGGTTAATTATAGGGAAATTAAAATAATATTTCCCTCACTATTACGTTTTATAAACTTATCAATCTTAATACAATTGCACTTGTAGTAAGATATTAATCTAATATCTTGGATAATGATCGATCAAATAATAATTATATTATGATAAGGTTATATAAACTCCTAAAATCAAAAATATTTCGTTCTCTAATGTAATATTATTTACAATGTTAATATTTCTTAACTTAGAGTCAAAATGTAAACATGATTATCATGCAATTAATGTACAATTTATAAGATTGACTATCCTATTCATCTTATTATGATTTGATATAAAATTGGTGAACAATTTTCTATATTAAATGGTTAATTATAGGGAAATTAAAATAATATTTCCCTCACTATTACGTTTTATAAACTTATTAATCTTAAATACAATTGCACTTGTGATAACATGATATTTTTACATTAATTATATGATTATTAATGCAATTAAAGGCATTAATTATCCCAAATATATGCATGTTATCATATTTTAAGCATATTTCTATCATTTTGTATTAATTTATGTTATGATCTTAAAATACACTAATTTAGGGATTATTGTAAATAAATTAAACATCATAATCTTTAATCTTAATTATAAGTGAGATCATAAACATGTTTTAATGATGAAAATATAAGAGAAAATATCTTTATTAACATTTATGTATTTTTTATTAAGTTATTTTATAAAGTACATAAATGTATTAAATTAATTAAAATTCATTCTCTTATTATTTTAATAAATTGACCTTTTATAATGATATATTATTCAATTTCGAATCCAACAAAACAAATTTGAATTAATTTGGAGTTGTATTTTGAAAGTTATGATTTTTACAATTTTATAGAATTTTTCTGGAATTTTTCTGGTTTATATTTAAGTTTATTTTCGATTTTTATCATTTAAAAAAATTAAAAAAATTGCAAAAAAGGTTTAATATACGCGTGGGCCCACGTGGATGCGACGTGGCACGCAAGGCCACGTGGCTCTGCCATGTGGGCGCGTGCGGTTGCCTACGTGGCGCTGATGTGACACGTGGATGCGTATTTATATTTACTATATAGTGATTTTTTAATATGTATATAGGTCTTCCGATTATCGGAAGACAAAGTATTAATCGTCAAATATCATCTACGTTATATACCCGATGAACTCCATTTATTTTCCCTGTGTGGGACTAAAGTCCCTTCGATTTCTTGTTTGGAGGACGCGTGGCGCGACGAGAGGCATTCGATCGAAATCGCGATGGACGTGTGGCGTCGATGCGGTGAACACGAGGTCCACCCGATCAAGAAAGGCACACGTGGCTTAATAAAAATTTAAGTGATTCATCTCAGGCGTCGATCACACAAATTATAACGGCTAAGATCACTTCTAATCGATGGACTTCTGGAGACATCACGACCGCTGGATCAAAATCCAACGGACGATCAGAACCAAAGCGCCTCTTCATCAACGCATCTCGACCCTTGATTTGCAACACGGTATTGGGAGAATACCGTCGTCCGGAAACGGTATCTCCCGATACCGTCATCCAGTACCGTCATCCGGTACCGGATCGGTATTGGAAGCATCCAGTACCGCACCCGAACTCCCCTTTAATCCGATACCCGTCATCCAGAACTAGATGACGGTATCGGGTACTGGATACCGGTAAGAAGACGACGGTATTGGCAGATACCGGTACGGATGACGGTAGGCGAACCCTACATCCGACGCACCACGTAGCTCCACGTCACCTGAAATAGAATAGAAGAGTGGAACTTAGTCCCACATGGTAAAAATAAGAGGGACTTGTCGGGTATGTAAGGTACACCGATTTAAGGGGTTAGCGTTATTCCGATAATCGGAAAGCTTATATGTACTATAACCCTATATTACGAGTAAATAAATATACGCACACACGTGTCACCTCCACGCCACGCAAGCGCTCGCGTGGCTCCGCGTGGCTCTGCCACGTGGCCTTGCGTGCCACGTCGCATCCACATGGGTCCCGCGCGAAATTAAACCCCCTTTTTATTTTTATTTAATTGTTTTAAACGATTTAAACTCAAAAATAAATTCAGAAAAATCCGGAAAAATCCCTAAAAATTGTAAAAATCATAAGTTTCAAAATACAATTCCAAATTAATCCAGATTTTTTTCATTGGATCTAAAATTCGATTATCTATCATTATAAAAAGTAAAATTATTTAAATAACAAGAGAATAAATTATTATTTCAAAAATACATTCATTTCTTTAAGATTTTAATTTTAGAAAATTAAATGAATGTTCATAAAAATTATTTCTCTCATCATTTAAATTTAAAAACCACTTATAATCTCAATTAAAGATAGGTTTTAAAATCATTTATCTTTAATTCATCATAATTAACCCTAATTTAGTGCATTTTGAGATTATAACTTAAAATTGCATGAAATGATAGAAATGCACTCAGAGTATGATAACATGTATACAAATGGAATGTTTTATGCCTGAATTTGTATTAATAGTCATGTTTTATCATGTTAAGATTGCATGTTATCAACATCTATCAACATCTATAGACCTTATGTGTGTGACATAATATGTCCCTGTATCTTGCTAGTTAATAACTCTATAGACTCAATATTACTTATTAATCAACGTTTTGAATTATCTATCAACAAATATAATTATTCAAAGATCAAATTAATCTAATCAATAGATTGAGTGGCTAGCCCATTGGGTGTCAAGCTACATCAAGTGCTCAATTTTCTACTAATATGAGCAATAAATCATCAAGAACACCTTATTTGATATTTCTATTACCTTGTCCAACAATTTTATTGTATCTCATTCTCAAGTCAATCTCTTATTATACCAAGGGTCGAAGATCAAATTTTGACCACACAATCATCATCGAGGACTTCACGCCATATACATTATATGACATTTTGGAGATCCTATGATTATGGATTCGTAAGTTGGAATCAAAATATGATTATCAATCCACAATATGTATTTGATGGCTCAAGTCAAATGACCACATACATAACCATGACATGAATCAACTTGATTGACAATTAGGTGTAATACTATTCATTGATTCATATGGATCAATTTAGTGAACTCTTTCTCTAAAGAATACCCACTATCTATCCTTAGTGTCTCCACACCAATGGTTACATGATCAACCATACTCAACATATAAGTGAGATTAGATAGTGCTATTCTTTTTGGATAATTCAATGTCCTTCTCAAATATCCCTTGATATAATTCTATTCATGGAATCATATACTTCGATTCATTGAACTCTTTATGCAAAGAGCACTTGCTATCTATTCTTGGTGTCTCCACTTTGATGGCCATATGATCAGGCATGCTCATCATACGAATTAAACTATATAATTTGATATATCCTCATCGATGAACAAGAATACTTAGAATATATGTGTTAAATCCTAGCGATCACTATATAATTATCTCATCATGATTCACTTAGTCATTATATGTGCTCATGGAATTTATTAAAAAATATTGGGGAGTGCAAAAAAATACATTTAGATATGGTGTTGAATTTAGTAATCCTGGAAATTTTAAAATGATCATGGTTAAACTATTTTATTTCTCTTGTGAGAATAGATGATGAGGGAAAATGAGGGTCTAGATCCTCTAAGGAGAGAGCGCCTTATACATATATAAATATAAATAGATAATAGTAATAATAACCATAATAATAATAAAAAATAGGCCTACTGGAGTAGGCATAATGAGTACGATATTCAATAACAAATGCATTAGAAATAAAAATAAAAAATAAAAGTAAACTTATAAATCTATCTCTTTACATCTTTCATTTTTTTCTAATTTTTTGGAGAAAGATCTAAGATGGTTACAATCATTTCTTGTAGAACTCGGTGAGTTGGGCCCAAGAGGCTTGACACCTGTGAACCCCATTTCCAAATTCACTTAGTCAAGATGAAAGGAATTATTATCTTTTTCTAGAAGCAGAAAAAGAGCCGTAACGTTCATGGCAAATGGCAAGTTGATGGCGTTAAATTCATCGTCAAAATTGACAAATTTAGAAAGCCTTTCCATCATTGTTCTCCATTTTCGATTATTCAAAATGGGTTTGGCGAACTTACCATTCATGAGACCTCGATCATCTTTTTGAGGTGGAGATTTCGTTGAAGATCATATCGCGCTAGCCTTTTTCAAACCTTGGGTGTCTCAGGAATATTGGGCCTGAAGCGGCCCATATGGGCCCATACGGGGTTCGGTATTTCAGTTATTTCATACTGCTCGTCCTCGTTCGTTTTCCTCATTCCTGCATCGAATCCTCTCAAGCAAGATCGCCGGCGCCACATCCGGATGCGATCATGTCTATCCGAATCCGTGTCTCTGCCCCTGAGAAGAACATGATAATCAGAGAATGTCCGTTTCCATTTCCCTGATTCCCTCGTCCTTGGCCGAATGAAATCCAGGCGTGCTAGCGCAACCCCCATGGGAGATGGAATTACCGCCGTCCGACCATTCTCCTTCTTCTCCATCGTCGCTGCGGGTGGCTCGTGCTCTGGAACTGAAAAGCCCGAGACTGAAGCTACTTCTGGAGAATTGCCGGAGTTTCGCGCAGCTGAAGGCCGTCCACGCCCACATGCTCCGCGCCAACCTCTTCGCCGACGTCTTCTGCTCCAGCCGTCTCCTCGCCTTCTGCGCCGACTTCTCCTCGTCTAAATCAAACCACCATCCCCGAGTTAGTACCTTTATGCTGTTGCACTACGCCGAGCGGGTCTTCTCCCAGGTGCACCATCCCAACCTCTTCGCCCACAACGCCCTCATCAGGATCTGCTCTCGCCGTGCCCCTCTTAAATCCCTCCGCCTCTTCCGCCTTATGCTCCGCCGAGGCATCCGTCCCGACAACCTCACCTTCCCCCTCCTGCTCGCAGCTTGCGGAGCTCATCGTGACGGGTCTTTAGTAGGAATCCAAGCTCACGCCCAGATTGTGCGCGCCGGCTTCGCGGCCAACCCTTTCGTGCAGAGCTCCCTGCTGCACTTTTACGCTCTCTCCGACGCCAGCACCGCCGCCAGACTCTTCCGCGAGATCGACCACCCCGACGTGGTCACGCAGACGGTCATGATCCAGGCACACTCGCGGCGCGGAAACCTTGTCTCTGCCCGCGATCTGTTCGATGAAATGCCGGAGAGAAGCACCGCCACGTGGAGCTGCATAATCTGCGGGTACGCCCAGAACGGGCGGTTCCAGGAAGCCCTGGATCTCTTCCGCGACATGCGGAGGGCGGCGATCAGAGCCAACGAGGCGGCCATGGTTGGCGTCTTGGCCTCCTGTTCTGGTCTTGGCGCTCTGGAGCAAGGCAGACTGGCCCACGACTACATCGTCCAACGCGGAAACGACATGCGCCTCAACGTCATCCTTGGGACAGCTCTCGTCGATATGTACGCTAAGTGCGGTGATCTGCAGCAGGCCGTAGTCGTCTTTAAGGGGATTACCGGCCCTCTTCCAGGGACTGGCTGACGTGGACGACGATGATCTCGGCGCTCGCGGTTCACGGGCGCGCGCGCGGGGCCTTGGAGCTGTTATCGGAGATGATCGAGTCGGGGGTTTCTCCGGATGAAATTACCTTCACTGCGGTGCTGTCGGCCTGCAGCCACGGGGGGCTGGTGGAGGAAGGGCTGCGAGTGTTTCGAGAGCATGAAGAAGGAGCACGGGTTGGAGCCGCGGATGGAGCACTACGGGTGCGTGGTGGACCTGCTGGGGCGCGCGGGCAGGCTGGAAGAGGCCGAGAGGCTGGTGCGGGAGATGCCCCTGAAGGCGGACGGCTCCGTGGTGGGCGCGCTTCTGGGGGCCTGCCGGATTCACGAGAGCTCTGCCGCGGGGGAGCGCGCGGGGAAGATGCTGATGCAGCTTCGGCCGGATCACAGCGGCTACTGTGTTCTCACTGCTCAAATCTGGGCCGCACGAGACGAGTGGCGAGCCGCTTCAGAGGCGAGGACGAGGATGCAGATCGAGGGAGTGAGGAAGATGGAGCCGGGCAAGAGCATCTTGGAGATTGATGACGTGTGAAGAAATAATTCGACCTCAGGGGGGGAGAAATGTGATCAATCGTGGCACTGGATTCCCCGGGGCGAACAACATTGTAGTAGTCTACGACTACGGCGTCTTGTTTCAGTCAAGCATTGACTCGTGGACGTCGAACACGTGTCACGTATTTCCAATGAAGTCGGCGCTTGAAATATCGAGTGGGTTTATCTAATTAAAATATACACGTGGCATTGAGGCCGCGGCAGATAACCGTCTGCAGTTTGAGCGCGCTTTACTAGAAGTCGCCACGTGGAGGAAGAGAGTCCCCCTGATCACGGATCAGATGCGAGGTGCCCACCAGGCAGAACATGATTCGACGGGAGTTGCAATGGGGAGGTAGAAGCGCCACAGTCCACAGACAGGTGACCTCTGCCCGCCTATAAATTGCAACGCGCCATCTACACGTTCCCGTGTATGGTCCGCTTTTTTCTGTCCGTTTCCGGTGAGGCCTCCCTCGCTGATAATCTCCTTTTGTTTTCTTCGTCATTCGTCGTCCCCTCCTCATCACGGCTTCTTCTGATTCGCCCTCCCCCTTTGCCCGGGACTTGCGTCCTCCCGCCATATCGTCGAAAGGATTATCTTACGGGAACGCCTATTAATTTGGACGGGTATCTCGTCATTTTTGCAGATTCACGAGGATCATGGACAGGCTCAGCGGTTCTCCCCGTCTCATGATCGTATCCGACCTCGATCACACCATGGTATATCTATTTTCCCCAGCTTTCCCATCATTTCGAACGCGAATGCGTGTCCTCTTTCCATAATAAGGACCAATTCTCGTCGATTCCGCTCGCAGGTGGATCACCACGACGAGGACAACTTGTCCCTGCTTCGATTTAACGCTCTGTGGGAATCCGAGTACCGCCACGATTCTCTGCTCGTCTTTTCCACCGGAAGATCTCCCACGCTTTACGAAGAACTGAGGAAGGAGAAGCCGCTGTTGACTCCCGATATCACCATTATGTCCGTGGGTACCGAGATCGCTTATGGCGATTCAATGGTGCCGGACGAGGGCTGGGAAGAGTACTTGAATCAGGGATGGGATCGGAGCGTTGTTGTTCGAGAAACTTCTAGGTTTCCCCAGCTCACACTTCAGGTGAAAGGCCGCCCATATCTAAATAGTCCACTCCCGCCTTTTGAACTATCTGAAACTATCATTTCTTTGCTTTGCTCTTTTATTCCTCGGTGCAGCCGGATACAGAGCAGAGGCCACACAAGGTCAGCTTTTCTATTCATGAGGGGCAAGCCGAGGAGGTGACCAGATCTCTGTTGACATCCCTTGAGAATCATGGGGTAAAGAACTCACCTGTTTCTGTTCGACATGAGAAATCTAAAATGCAAACATTTGAAGCTGTAGAAGTTCAGGGTATTCGGGACAGTAGATGGTCTTGGAATTTTTATGGTCATTCAGACTGGCGCTGATTGACTTTCAATTCTAATATCTCTCCTACTCTCCGTCATACCTTCTCTTCTTCCCTTCATGTATTCCACATGAGAGCCTTTTTTCTCTCCTAACGTTGATGTTTTATTGCGTAGTTAAATGTAAAGATAATTTATAGTGGCGGTCAAGACCTTGACATTTTATCCAAAGGCGCCGGCAAGGGAGAGGCGCTTGCTTATCTTCTGAAAAAGTTCGCGGTCATTGGGAGGGCCCCACTAAAAACTCTGGCTTGCGGTGATTCTGGCAATGATGCAGAGCTGTTCACCATTCCCGGCGTTCATGGGGTCATGGTGGGAATCTCGAATCACATCCGTCCACCTATCTATCTATCTGTCTATCTATCTATCTATCTATCTATCTATCTATTCAATCCTTATGCTTACGTGCATTTCCTGTCAATTTCCCTTTCGAGGCAGTTTAGTGTTCTATAGAATATTACCTGTTTCTTCTTTGATTGCCTTGTGACTTTTATAATTTTCCATGACTTTAGACACTTTAACTTGTGCAGGTGAAGAACGCCCAAAAAGAGCTGCTACAGTGGTACGCAGAAAACGGCCGAAAGCAACCCGAATATAGTGCACGCGTCCCAAAGATGCGCCGCCGGTATCATTGAAGCCGTGGGCCACTTCAACCTCGGCCCCAACATATCTCCCAGGGACCTCGCCGATATCTCCACTATCTCGCCCAAGATCTTCAACCCTGCTCTCGAACTAGTTAAGCTCTTCGTTCTCTACGAGAGATGGCTTCGCGGGGAGGTGGAGACCTCTCATCTCGTACAGAGCTTGAAAGCCATATGCGTGAGTTAGATTTCGCATTGATCTTCCTGTCGACGATTCTTTAATGAAAACATTCTTAGTTGTATTCTTTATGTTGAGGCAGCACCCGTCTGGAGTTATGGTCCATCCATCGGGGTTGGAGAAAAGTTTTGAAGAAACCGTTGAAGGGTTGGAAGACGCGTTCAACGGCGGCGGAGAAGACACAAGACGGCGGCGCGTCTGGGTGGACAAGATTTCTCTCTCCCAGATCTCCCCCGACGCCTGGCTCGCTAGATTCCACAAATGGGAGTCCTCCTCCCCGGGTAGGTCAAACGCTAAAAGATTTGCCTTACATGGTCTTCGGCGTTGACTTTTGGAAGATCTGCCCTATTCTCTTGTAGGTCAGGGGATGCGCCGGGGATGCGTGGTCACAGTCTTGCTCAAGTCAAAGGTAACCCATCTCCTTTTAAAAAGTTATGTTATTTTTCTGATTGTCGTCTTGCATCATCTTTGTATCTGTGTAATCACGACGATGATCAGCCTGAGAGCGCTGGGGGGTTCGAGCTGGTGCACTTGCACGAGACGTGGCTGGTCGCCTCCGGCAGCGGCGACTGGGTTTTCTAGGCCCGCCAGCGAGGTTTGCTTCTCTTCGTCGTCGCCACGAGGCCAACGAAGATCGACGGCTTCATTTGTTTTTGTTTTTATAGAAGAAGAGCTCCAAACTCTCCGGCTCCAAATTATGAGAGTAATAAATGAGAATCCTGTCTCAAATTAGGATGAAAATCTTAAATTAAAAATGAGGGGTGCCGTACATATTTACTTCTCAAATCAAATGTCTTTCCTATAAATTCAAATTCTCTAATTGGTTCATTCTCAAAGAGGTTTATAAAAGATTTTCAATTTTCCACAGTCAGCGTTTGTAGTCCAACGGTTAGGATAATTGCCTTCCAAGCAATAGACCCGGGTTCGACTCCCGGCAGACGCAACTTTTTCTTACCCCAGTTTTACCACATGTCAAACATGTGATCTTGCTTTGGAAAAAATGCCCTTAAAAATTAAAATTAACTCCTCAACATTCAAAGCAACTTTCACAAAATTCCATCAACTTTAAACATTCATCTTTAGAACTAGAAATCCCTTTGGCATGAAATTTTTGTCATTTTTTCTAGAAGGAGTCATCTTTCTTCTTTTGTCACCTGAAATTTAAAAATAATAATAATAATAATAATTGTGTGCATTCTAATCAAGGTTCAACTTGAAAAAGTCAGAGTAAGTTCAACATGATTTATGCACCACATCAACCCTAGGTGAGTTCAAAAGGAGTATCTGATTAAAATGACCTGCTGGATGAAAAAAAATCAACAAAAACATGATACGTACATAATTTTTTTGGAATTATGTATTAAGACAAGTAAATAATGATAAAAATGAATGTATCAATGACACGTTATCAAAGCTCGAGGGAGTCAAAGAGCTGGTCAATGACCTTTTTGGGGTCAAAATGGAGGCCAAACAGTTAACATTCATCCTTGAATACCCTTGTAACATTCTGAAAGCAAAAGATGTTGAAAGTGGGCTCCAACAATGGCTAGAATTAAATGCATATGCTAATTTGCCATGTTTTGACCAACTCAAAGTGAGGAAATTATCTTGAATGTGGATACTAAAAACCTTTAACATTGTAAGCTAGAGCTCCTTTTTGGCTAAGAATCAAGCAAAAAATTGTGGCCATATGCAGCCTCAAAAAAAGAAACCAATGAAAGCTCCAAATCTGTGCCAAAATTCTGAGGCAAATACTGAATTTGAAATATCAAGTGGCACAATATAGCACGTCAACATTTGTTCTCTTAACTCCTTTCAAAAATTTAAAAATTACTTTAAATATCTTATCTATTTTTTAATGGGTTAAATTACACATTAAAATCATTTAAACATTATTTTAATCTCATAGAATATATCTCTTTCTCCCCCTATTCTTCTGTTCTTTTCCCTCTCTATTCTATTTCACTTCTTACCTCAAAATATACATCTCTTTCACTACATTATCTTAAAGTTGGTACTCTAAACTCCTTGTCCCCTTTGCAAGTTGACTTGAAACAACATAAAAGTAAATTCCATCCAATTAAGTAAGATTTTTGTCTTTGTAAAATATTATATTTGAATGCGCTCATAGAAGAACAATTAGGTGTCTATCAAGTTTTGGTCTCATTGCAAAAATTTTTTGTGCACTGAATCGCTGCTTAAAGTGAAAATCAAAATTAATATTGTACATATTTAAAATCACAAGAAGGCTAAGAGAATTTATCTTTGTATAGTGATTGGAGGTCAATCCATAGAGAGAACAAGGTCTTTCAAGAATCAACCAAAGGAGAAATGATGCGGTAAAGGTAGTTTCTAACCTAGGAAAAGAGAGAAGATGTTGAGAGAGAAGAAGAAAGATAGAAACCTAACCTAGGAGAAGCGAGTAGATGTTGAGAGAGAAGAAGAAAGATAGAGATAGATCTCTTCTAAAAATTTAAGGAGAGGTTCTTGATATCTTGTTGTAAATGGTGCAAACAGATATTATGACGAGGAGAATGAGAATCCGATTTAGATTTTAAAATATTTAGAAAGAGATGTAGCTAACTCGCACGATAGTCTCACTCGATAGAGCTAGTCAACACCTACGAGAAATGAAGAAGGGAGAGAGGGAGTGAGTCATTTCCACTCTATATTTTTTGGTTTTTCCGTTAACTAGAGGTTATAAGAGAGGTAAAACTATGGACAAAGATGAAAAATAAAGAAGAATGAGGGAGAGAGAATAGATCCTTCAGTTGTTCTTAACTTCGACGAGACGAGACCGCGAGGTCGTTAATTTCACACGGTCTCGTGTCAGAAATATTTTCTAATTTACCAATTTAAGGATTTAATAACAAACAGAGGGGTATAATGATAAATAAGGGTCGAATCCACAGGGAAATAAGGTATTTTCGAGAGATCTTTTAGAAATGGATCAAATTGGACGATGAATTGGTGATAGAAAATAGGGAAAATGGTAGATTTAGAAAGATAACTCAAAGACGTATCCACGGAATAAAAAATCACTCGAAAACAATCCAATTAATCACCGGATTGAAGGCTATTCATTCCGAGATTTCGAACGCGAGCATCGGTGTTCAAGAGACGAATTCTCCTTAATCGATCAACGAAATCTCAATTTTAATAACTCTGTGGACACATAATCGAGTCTAGAAGAGATTAGAAGCGAGAGATTCAAGGATGGAGGGGTGTAGATAGATGAATTTGATGAATACATCTGAGAATGTCTTACAAAATTGAAGAACACCTTAATATATAGGCGAATTGGGCGTAACCGTTCGATGGATGCGTTTAATCTCCATCAGCGGTCCGGATTAAATGCCTAAATTCAAACCGTTATGAATAAATCACGGCCTTTGGATCGCGGATGGACGCTTCGGATGAAGCCTCGCGATATGCGTTATAAAAAGCATCAGATTGTGCCCGTTGGATCACGATCCGACGATTAAGATGCGTTTCCACGCGTGGCATCTGGGTCGTTATAACTCTTGTTTTAAGAGCACGTGCGCGATCTGATGATCCGGTGGACTTCGGGCGCATGTGATCAATGCACGACGTTCACTTAGATCGCATTCGATGCCTTAAATGATGCCATGTCGCCTGAAACAAAAATAAACGTGGGGAACATAGTCCCACACAGTAAAAATAAGAGGGACTCTTCTGGTATATAAGCTCCACGGATTTAAGCTTATATGTAATATAACCCTATATAATACGAGTAAATATAAATATTGCCTACGTGTCACCTCCGCGCCACGCAGGTGCTTGCATGGGCCCGCGTGGCTCTGCCACGTGGCCTTGCGTGCCACATCGCACCCACGTGGGTCCCCCGCGAAAATAAACCCCCTTTTTAACCTTTTTTAAAAATTGTTTTTAATAGATTTAAATCGAAAATAAATTCGGAAAATTCTAGAAAAATCCCTAAAAATTAGAAAATTCATAACTTTCAAAGTACAACTCCAAATTAATCCAGATTTTTTTCAATTATCTATCATTATAAAAAATCAAAATATTTAAATAACAAGAGATTTAATTTCTATTTCAAAAATACATTCATTTCTTTAAGATTTTAACTTTAGAAAATTAAATGAATGTTTATAAAAATGGGTTCTCTCCTTATTTAACTTTAAAAACCACTTATAATCTCAAGTAAAGATAGGTTTTAAAATCATTTATCTTTAATTCATCATAATTAACCCTAAATTAGAGTATTTTGAGATTATAACTTAAAATTGCATGAAATGATAGAAATGCACTCAAAGTATGATAACATGCATACAAATGGAATGTTTTATGCCTTGATTTGCATTAATAATCATGTTTTACCATGTTTAGATTGCATGTTATCAACTTCTCACTTTTTGTCACTCACAAGTTGAAAGTCATTGTCCATCTTCAATACCCACTTCTTTCATCAAGAAATACAACCAAGCCTAACCTGAGCCCCAATTTGTATTGGTAAATTCTGAGTCAGCAAGAAAGTGGAGCGCCCATGTTCTACTTACATATAGAAGTTAATCAACCTTCCTTTAGAACAATATTTTATATATGTTATTACATAATTATACCGTTCTACAACTCACCTTCTTATTTCTTATTTCCTCCCATAAATAGCAAGCCAAATTCATGTTATCTTTGAAGAAACATGTCAACAGGTTAAAAAGGGTCCAAACTCAATTTAGATGAAGATTAATTAAGTATAACAAGTGACAACAAGTTGAACCAATTGAGAATTAAATTTTACTTCTGAGAGGTTCTTTCATTTAGATCAAATTGAATGATGAATTATGTTGAGAATTTAGAGAAAATGATAGATTTAGATAAATAACTCAAAGATACTTCCAATGAATAAAAAAAAACAAGTTAGAGTTGAATCAAAGGAAAAATTGAAGAGAAAAGTTAGAGAGAGAAAGTCATGAGTAAGCAGAGAGAAAGTAATGAATAAAATATAAAATTCTATTAATATAAAATTCAAAATGGAAATCTAAGGCTAAATAAAAATATATTAATAAATTAAGACATGATTGTAAGACACAAATTTGAAGTTCAAGCAATGAATTCTACCAAATATCTTATCAAAATCTCGATTATAAATGCTAAATGGATGTCAAAATGAGTGTGGAACATGATTCAATCAAGAGATCCAAGGAAAAAATTGTCCAATTGGTATGAAACATCAAGGTTATCCAAGAATGTCTAGTTTGGTGATGAGAAAGAGAGCATAAATTGAGGTGATTTGGCGATTCTCATCAAATCACATCATCTCTTGATCACAATTACTACAACTACACCACGTGTTCCTTAGGCTTTGAATTGTTATCCTGAATTTTCACTCATCAAATTTTGATTAGAGAGATTTGATGAAGCCACATAGAATTCACTAGGCACATTTAATTGTGGCCATCATAACTCTTGTGGTCAAGAACTATGATTAATTGCGTGATAAGCTTAATTGATGTCCTATATGATGTTGTCACATGTGTGTTGTGGTGCATCATGACAACGAATGAAATGATGGAGGATTGGCAATGTTGACATATTAGTGTGCCACACCTATAAGCACTTATAAACTTTAAAACAAACTTTTTTAGGATTTGAAAAAATCCAAAAAAATCTAGAAAAACTTAGAATATATATATTCTAAGTTTTTCTAGGTTTTATTTTCCATTGAATATTCAAAATAGAACTTCTTTTCCATTGATTTTTATTAAACTAAAAAAATTAAATAATATGTGATTTTCTCACTTTTTAAGCTAATTGACAAATAACATTCATTTTAAAGCTGTCACAATTTACAAGTTTGACTTTACAGATATTCAAATTATTTTAACTCTACCCTCAATTTCTTGAAATTTAGAATTTCTAAGATTTACAAAATAATAGTAAGAGAAATGAATTTAAAATAAAAATAAAACATTTATCTTATTTTACTTTTCTTATTAAATTTTCTGAATTTTAAAGTAAAATATTTTATCCTCATTCTATTTCTTCATAACATGCATTTTTGACATAATTGTGCAAAATTAGCCTTAAAATAATGTACTTTGAGGTTTGAAGATAAGTGGCACATAATTTTGAAAATATACACAAAATATGTTAACATTTATCTTATATCTATGAATCGTGTCATCAAATGCACTAATAGTAATTTAATTTGAAGAATATAGTGCATGTTAATGATGAACATGATTACGAGTTTTTAGTCATTCTTTGGAATTGATATCATGAAACAATATTTTTATTTCCTTAGTATGGAGACAAGTAAGGGTCGAATCCTCAAGGAGTTTAGGTAATAAGATTAGGTTCTTTTACATAGAAGGGATATCAATTTCATGACCATCATGTCCCACAAACTCCCACATCACAATCAAGGTCAAGCCTTAAAAAAGCTCAAACTTCGAGATAGTCCCTTTCTCTCCTCTCTCCTTTTTTTTCTCTAATCATTTATTTTTAAAAAAACTTTTGATGGTGCATCAGAGAGAAAAGAGTGAGAGATGGAAAAGGGAGGGAGAGAGAGGAAGCAAGAGAGAAAGGGACATCAATAGAAAATGCAAAAGAGGTGAGACAATAGAGAATTTTCTTGCAATAAGAGAAAATTTCTAGTGCCTGCGATAAAAATTTTCTTTTTGCACCCACAAGATGTTAAGATCTAGGCGTTCCAAAATTCTGATCAAAACATTGAATGCAATGGAATATATAGAATCAGATATTCAAAATATCAAGGCACCAAGAACAATGATATTATCATCTAGTACGTATTAGAAAACATACATAGAAGGTTCGCTTTGAAAATCCCAATACCGTGGTGGTACTAACTAAGAGGGGGTGGTGAATTAGTCAGTATTGATTACTTACGTATTTTTAATTACCTTTTACTATGATTCGTTGTCTGTCACTATCCACTCGACCTCATGGTACACAACTGATTTTATACGGGTTGGGGGACCTAACGTCCCTTACTCCAGTCCCGAGTACTATCGACTTGGAGCCTCCAATCTTACCAAAAATAAACCTAATCCTCTCACCCTTCAAATGGGTGAAGGACAAATGTTCAATACAAGGGATTAGGTTTTCCCCCTGTGGCAACCCTAACACTCACAATTACCTGACCCTAGAAATACTACCATCTAGGCCTCGACCTCCTCGCCTCTTGAACGCCTTGACTCCCATAGACCGATCTCCCCACGATCATGCGCCCCTTCAAGTCTTGTCTTGTCTCTTTTGATTGTGAGAGTCAACTCCTAATGTTTCAACCAAGTGAAACTCGATTAAATACCTGAATAGATGTGTTAATGTATATATATATATATATATATATATCTAGATAAGCCTAAAATGTGAAATACCACAAAACAAACAATAGGATCTTCAGAAATGAATAATTTATGTAGAGAGATGTGTCTCCTAAGTCTTTCGGGTACTCTAAACAAGTGTCTGGCTTTGTCTTAAGGTTAACTTTGACCTATAGTTGACTTTGGCTTATGATTGACTTTGACCTACGGATGACTTTGACTTATGGTTGAATTTATGGTGGCGTACGACCTCTGCCGCTACCAAGGCACGATATCACGGCGCCGGAGGAGCCCTTTCGCTCGCGTGGACTTATCTTCTTTATTGTGAACTTGTTGACCCGCACGTGTTTAAGCGGGTCCTCCCTTATTTCCCTCTACCCTTTTAGGCTTCTGGGTGGGTTCTTCCCTTTTCTGAGATCCTATTCATGAAGCCCTTCTTCTTTGTGAACCTTATTATTTCTATGAGTATGCTTTAGGCTTTGGGTCGTGGGCCTCAAGTGGGCCTTTTCCCCTCTCGGCCCATTTTGGGCTCTATAAGAGGGGAGGAGACCCCCCCACAAACCCTAGTCATCATTTGAGAAAAGAAAGGAGTCTCTTCCCCCTCGAGTGGCTGCTCACGGAAGGTCGGGGAAGGAGTCCAACCGCCGTCGCTGTCGCCGCCGCCACCGCGCACTACTGCTGTCACTCCTTACTCCGACCATGAGGATATCGCCGTTACCGCCGCCGCCACCACCGTAATCGCTGCCGCCGCCCTGCGACCCTCGTCGATCCACCTTCGCGAAGCCGCCGTCTCCAAGCTGCTGCCACCGCCTTAGGACCGCCACGCCTTCCTCCCTCCACCGACCCTTCCCTCTCCCTCCCACTGAACCTTCCTCTCTAGGCCTCCCCGTTTCCCGTTCATCGCTCCCCATCCGATCTCGAATTCCCCCCGACGCCCTCCATCCTTCTCCTCACCATTTCACCACCACCCCCCTCCCCCGCAACCTCGCACTCTCCCAGCGCCTAGACCTCGACCTTGCCATTCCCGTCACCAGACTTCCTTCGTCCCACGACCTTCCCTCCCTGTCCCAAGAACGCGACTGACAGAACAAATCAATGCGGTCATTAATTGCACACCGATTCGTGTTAAAAATAAAATCAAATTTACCAATTTAATGATTTAATTATGAATTGAGGGGTATAATGGTAAATAAGGGTCGAATCCACAGAGAAATAAGAGATTTTTCGAGAGATCTTTTGGAATTTGATCAAATCAGATGATGAATTGAAGTGAGAAATTAGGGAAAATGGTAAATTTAGAAAGATAACTCAAAGAAGAATCCACGGAATAAAAAATCACTCAATTTGGATTAGTATTCGCGGAGAAATCAAAGAGCAAATTGGAGAGAAATTTTTGAAAATTAAATCATGAATTTAACGTTGAAATTAAACTAAGTTACGATCATAAATTACAAATTGATGATACATGACGAAAGATTAGAGGGAAAATACGTAATCTAACCCGAGATAGCGATTGAAATGATCCAATTAATTGCCAGATTCAAGGCTTTTCATTCCGCGATTTTGAAAACGATCTTCGGTGTTCAAGAGTCGAATTCTCCTTAATCGATCAACGAAATCTCTCTTTTAATAACTCCGTGGATGCGAAAACGAGTTTAGAAGTGATTAGAAGGAGAGATTCAAGAATAGATGTGTATAGACGGATCAATTAAGTGAAATCATCCAAGAATACATGAAAATGTCGAAGAACATCTCAATTTATAGTGATTTTGGGCGTAACCGTCGGATGGGGCGTTTAATCTTCGATCAACGGTCCAGATTAAACGCATGAGGGCGAACCGTTATGGTTAAATCTTGGCCCTTGGATCACGAATGGCCGCACATGATGAAGCCTCGTGATTGATTCGTCACGTGACGCCTTCCGTAAGATCTTCATCGAACGTTTGAGATATCTCCATGTGTCCACAGAAGTCCATCGGATGCGTTTAATCTCAGCCGTTATAACTCCCTTGATAAACGGCTGAGATTAAACATTTTGAAATACGAATCATCGTCCAATCATAATGTGCCGCGTACCCCACTTCACTTTAGTGATGATCGACCGTTTAAATTTAACGCTCGATCGGACGCTCCACGTGCTGCCATGTCATCGATCGCGATTGACGTCGATCGCGATTGATTGGACGCTCCAAATTGCGCCACGTCACATGTGCTCTTATAATAATTCGATTTTAAATTAGAAAAATCAATTTTTAATTCCAGAAAATCCTTAGAAATTTCATAAAAAATTCAGAAAAATTTAGAAAAATCTCTAGAAAAATTAGAAAATTCATAACTTTCAAAATACAACTCCACATTAATCCAAATTTCTTTCATTAGATCAGAAATTTAATTATCTATCATTATAAAAGGTCAATATATTTAAATAAGAAGAGAATAAAATATTATTTCAAAAAGACACTCATTTCTTCTTAAAAAACAAAACTTTAGAAAAATAAATGAGTGTATATAAACATTTTCTCTTATTATTTATCATTAAAAACCTAATTATAGTCTCAAATTTAGATGAGAATAATCTATTCTAAAATATATTCTTGATTATGCATAATTATCCCTAATTTAGTGCATTTTGAGATCATAACTTTAAAATTGCATGAAATGATAGAAATGCACTCAAAGTATGATAACATGCATACAAATGGAATATTTTATGCCCTAATTTGCATTAACAATCATGTTTTTGCGTGTTAAGATTGCATGTTATCAGCAACACCCCCTTCCGCCTCCCCTGCCAATCCCGTCCCCGAGAGATCTCCCTCTCTCTCCAATTCCGTCGAATGACCACGCTCAACCTCATCCCCGACGCCCCTTGGCTCTACCCCATTGCCCTGCCGCTCTCACTCTCTACCCAACTGACCCCCCTTCAGCTTCCCTGCCAAATTCACTGGTTCGGAATTCACGGATTCCTTACCGAATTCACAAACCAACAAATCCTCTGGCTTCCCCACAACCCCGCGCCTCGCTGGATCCATTTCCGCGGAATTCAGCCTTTTCGCGAAATTCCATCCCCCGCGGAATTCAACCTGTCGCAGGATTCCACAGGCCGCGAAATCGTCATCACCCTCACCCCACGGCCTTCAACCTGCCGCACGCCCCCACTATTCCCTACCCATTGGCCGAACGCCCCCTTCCCAACGTACGACCAAATTCTGCCCATTTCCTTTCCCTCAGCCATCCTCCCTTCCCCGCTCAATCCTTCCCCCCTCTTCAACCGACCGAATTCGCCCGTCGCCTTGCTGAAATCGACCTCGTCGTCCCATCCTCCCTCTCCTCATCAATCGGCTGAACCCCTCTCATCACCCTATTGGAATTATGCCTTCGCCTCAATTCCCCTCATCTCTTCATCCTACCAAATTTCTCTAGTGTTCTGCTGGAACCTAGCCGACTCTCCCACAATTCGCTTCACCTCTCCCTCTATTTTGAATTCATCCCTACACCCTATCCGGAATTAAGTTTTTGTCTCGACCAATTTTGTGTTCCCGCCTAGGCGAGCTCACCTTGTCACCTTGCCAAAAATATTCTCGTTCTTCCTTCCCCCTCTCCTTCCCAACCTTTGGCCGTTCCCACTCAATTACTCGCGCGTTTTCCGCCTCATCGCCACACGCCTCCAATCCCGGTCGCCTTGAGGCGCCCATGCGCTCACGCCGAACGTTCCACTGCCCGGTCGCACCCTGCAACCACCGCGCGCCTTCGCCTGCACGTGTCACCTAGGTGTCCGTTTGAGTTCCACGCCCGCGCCCGCTCGCCCCATCAAGTGATTCCTCCTGCGTTGACGGCAACCCTCATGCGCAATGGGACTTCCCTCAGCCGCATGTTGGCTTTTCTTACGGGCCTTGTGTGCCACGTGACCTCTTGTGCGCTCACCTAGCTTGCACCCGCCTATTGATCGCACCCAAACAGCTGGCTCTCGATCGCCTTTGCCCTCCTATCTCACCAAGCCTGTGCGCGCCGTGCTGCTCCCGCTTGTGTGCCTATTGGCTGGTCGCGTCTTGCGTGCTCGGCCTAAGAACTTGTGCCCTCTACAAGCTGTGCCTGCGGGTGACCGCCAAACCTTGCCCGCGCACAACCTGCTACCGCGTGAGCACTCGGCCCACCCCGTCTCCTACACGGACCCGTGTCGCTACTGAGAACTACGCCTCCACATGCCTAGCCTGGAACATGCTCGGCTGCTTCCAAGATCGACATCGAGCCGTCGTATCCCCTTCTCCGGTCGACACTACCGAGCTGACTCTCCACTACGCCATGACCTACAAGGCACCCCGCCTCGCAGGTTAGCTTCAACCCCTCATTTTAAAGTTTAATTACTTTTCAAAGAATTTTCCTTTACTTGTCTCCACTGCTGTCGGACGACTTAGGTATGGTAGTACGAGTATAGGTTTGAGACTTCTCACACGTACATCAAGTCCGTCATCGAGCTTGGGCTGCAGCCTTCAAGCTACTCCACGACGAGCAATTTCAACGCCTCCGGACGTGAACCGAGAGGACCTCATCGCGAGTTTCCCTAGGTCACCTAGAGTGGACTCCGCTGATCGGCACACCTGCTTGCACGTAGGTTTAGGTTAGATATCATACTTAGGGTCTAAGACTCGCCTACCTGTAGGCTAGGTTTGATCGCCCTATCTTCCATCAGCCATGGTTATATTGATCAGGCACGCGGGTTTTCACACCCTCGTCCTACACCAATTTGACCTATAGTTGACTTTGACTTATGGTTGACTATGACCTACAATTGACTTTGACTTATGGTTGACTTTGACCTATGGAGGGTTGAGTTTGGCTAAAAAATCGTTGAC
This sequence comes from Lemna minuta, assembly GCA_024174645.1. Classification (NCBI taxonomy): domain Eukaryota; kingdom Viridiplantae; phylum Streptophyta; class Magnoliopsida; order Alismatales; family Araceae; genus Lemna; species Lemna minuta. The sequence continues at coordinate 218,160 of CM044110.1, read as the reverse complement.
TTTGACTACAGATGACTGACTTTGACTAGTTACCACTTAAGAGAGTAAACTTAAGTACTAACTAGCTGAAGATAACTTCAATACATAGATCACTATTATCACTGCAAATAGAATGAACTTAGTAAATAACTAACATGAAGTAAATTCAATGTGGAGGGCCGAGTTATGAATGTTAATTACTAATTCACTGATAATATATTCAATAGACAGACCAATATTATCACTGCCGATAAAATGAATTTTAACAACTAATTAACCAAGAATAAATCTAGTGTATACTATTTGACAAAATAATCAAATGAGGTAGATAACATACCACTCTGTTGTAATTGTCAATCTCGAACAACAAGATATCAAGGTAATCATAATTCTACGAATTGTTGAAAATTACATTGTAAATGATAGTCTGTACCTTAATTCACCTCTGTCGAGATTAGATTCACTGTAACAAAATTTTTTTGGTAGATGAACACATTATAAAATCTAGTGAAAGTCAATTCAGAATCAAATTGAACACTATAAAAACAACCTGAATTTAATCATTAATATTAGAGATACAATCTCAGAGAAACTTATGCGGGCAGGTATGATAAGATGGCTTAATTATACGCTCAGATGTAATGTGAGAGTTAGAAATTTTGAAGGAGTCGAATACATAGATGAGTGACAAAGAACAAATAACAAGGAAAACAATCTGCTGCTATGTCTGAGAATTTAAGAACACAGAAGATCAGAAGACATAAACTAGAAAGGAAAGCTAATTTTTGATTAGAGAACTACGCTCAGGGATAGGAATAAAAACAAAAGGAAACACACTAAGATAAATCAAATGGCTGCAGATTTAATTGAGAGACACTAGCTGTAACTTAATTAGAAGGATTCTAATTCGTCGAATTGGACAGAGAACAAGATAAGCATGAGGACAATTGATTTTATAATGGCGAGAAATATGCGAGTGAATGTCTAAAAAAGGAAAAATCTTGATGTTAAATGAATAGATGTCCGTTGTGCCCAGAATCAAGAAAGGGAACTAGAATGACCTGCGAAGAAAAGAAAATGGAAAGAGAAGAAAACTTCAAGGATTAAATACAAGAGATGTTTTAAGGAAGGAAGGAATTTGAGATTGCGTGAATGTCGAAGATGATTCCATGAATCGTTGTCAAAGAGTTGCAAGAGGCGTTCTTTGTCCGCCGTCGTGAAGAGAGAAAAAGGAAGACACAGACTTCGTCGTCTTCTTGATCGCAATCACTAGAGGAGAGATTTTTCTGCACTTCTCGAGTGTTCGCCTTTTTTTTTCCTTCACTTTCTCAAAATCACTATTCAAAACTGAAACCCTAAAACCCCTTATATTTAGTTAGATACGATTATTCAATAGATACAATAATGCCCTCATCAATATTAAACCTGCATAGCCTAGATCTAGTGTATGGATGATTAAGCTATTGGTAGAGATATCAAAATATAATCCTTAAGTAAGCATAGGCATACTAAAAGAAAAAACTATAGAGGTTAAAAAAGATGAGGAGATTATCGTTGCTTTTCTTGAAATCAAACACACTCATTAGTCTCAATAAGATTGTGATGGACAATATAAAATAATAATGCTTAAAATTAATAACATACAATAGCAAATTAATGATTCAAAATGAAGTTAACTCCTCAAGTGTATCAGTGGTAATTCAAAATAATGTTTATGTCAAAACTAGCTCTCTAACACACTTGAAAGAGCTCTTGAAGCTATTCAAATATCCAAATAGTTGGATCTCCTCTTGAAAGCTCTTCACTAAGAGAGAAAGAGAAAAAATGAGAGAATTTTCCAAGGCTTGTATGTGCACCTTGAGTTGTGGTCATTCTCCCCATATTTATAGTTATTGTGTATGGAAACTTGTCACAAAAACCCTCATAATTATGTCTATATCCGCCAAAGTCTATAGACCTTATGTGTGTGATCCTCTAGGTCTATATATCACATTAGTTAGTAATTCCATAGACCCAATTGCACCTTATTGGTCAAACTTAATAAATATTTTACATCAATATATAGATTAATTAATTAAGGATTGACTTAACCTAATCGGCAAGTTGAGTTACGAGCCCATTGGGTGCCAAGCTATACCATGTATTCTAACAAATACAATGTAATAGACGAACTCTTATATGGAACATTACTATCATTAGTTATCATGTACGTATAATCTTTCATCCATGCGAGACTTATGAATGACTTTGCGTATGGTCAATTTTCAAACCCTACTTGATCACTAAAGTCAATAGTGATGCTTGGAGGAAATCATAAGAACCTTTTTCTCTAATATTTCCACTACCTTGGCCAATGATTTCATTGCATCCCATTCCTCGAGTCACTCTCTTTAAATACTGAGGGTGGACAATCCCACCTTTACCACACAACTATCTTCGAGGAGTTCATATCATATCTAATATATGATATTTTGGAGATCTCATGGCTAGGCATTCATAAGTCATCATCAAAATAAGGTCATTCATCCATAAGATATCCTTGGTATCTCAAGTCAAAGGAAAACATACATATCCATTACATGAATCAATCTAATTGATAATTAGGTATAATACTATTTAATGGTTTATATAGATCAATTCAGTGAACTCTTTATCTAAAGTGCACCCACTATCGATCCTTGGAGCCTTCATATCGATAGCTACAAGATCATTCATACTCATCATATGAGTTGCATTAGATAGTTCGATTCTCTCTTGATAATTAGATATCCTTCTCAAATATCCTATAGATTGGAATGCTTAAGACATACGTTTAAAGACTGGTGATTACTATGTTATGATCTTGTCATAATTCACTAACTAATGCATATGCCCATTTAGTTCATTGCAAACGTTACACAAGAACTACGATAAATAAATTTCATTTCAATGATCATAAAAGAGATACATAGAAGTGTGATTGGCCTTTAGGCCACACAATATCCATCACAAGAGAAGAGGCGAGAAGAAGAAGGGAATTGAGAAGGAGATATGGTGACCATTTTTATAGGGAGACAATCGTTTTTATATGGAGGAGGCGGTAGTGGAGAGATGATAACTTGAAATTTTAACATAAAATTATATGATTATTAATACAAATTAAGGCATAAAACATTACATTCTTATGCATGTTATCATACTTTGAGTGCATTTCTATCATTTCATGCAATTTTAAGTAATAATATCAAAATACACTATTTTAGGGATAATTATGCATTTTTTTCAAGAATATATTTTAAAAGCAGATTGTTACAATCTATATTTGAGATTAAAAATTAAGTTTTTAATGTTAAATAATAAGATAAAAATAATTTTTACACTCATTTACTTTTTCTAAGTTTTAATTTCTAAGAGAAATGAGTAAATTTTTGAAATAAAAATATTAAATTTGACTATTAAAAATAAAATTTTTATCTTGCTATTTATTAAATTTGACTTTTAAAATAAAACTTTTATCTTGCTATTTGTTAAATTTGACTTTTAAAATGATAGATTATTTAATTTCTTATTGAAAAAATAAATAAATTTGGATTAATTTGGAGTTCTATTTTAAAGATAAGAAATTTCTAATTTTTAGGGATTTTTCTAGGATTTTTCTAAATTTTTAATGAATTTAATTCAATTTATTTTGAATTAAAATGAATAATAAATTATATTTTTATCGCGCGCTGATGTGACAGTTGACGTGGCACGGACAAAATAGCGGCGCCACGTGGCGGCGTATGAGAATGCCATGTGTCACATAGTGTACATGTGCACACATGTGCACTTGTGCGCACGTATGTCTATAATTAATGAGAAAGCACCCTTTTCAAGATTTTTGCTATCTCTTTAATTACACAATACTTATATACTAGTCGAATCGCCAAAATTTTCATCATGTGGGACCAATTATTTTTATGCGCAGGTGAAGTGGCGACAAGTGGAGTGTGATAACATGCAATCTTAACATGATAGAACATGATTATTAATGTAATTTAAGGCATAAAACATTACATTTATGTGCATGTTATCATACTTTGAGTGCATTTCTATCATTTCATGCATATTTAGGTCATAATCTCAAAATGCACTAAATTAGGGTTAATTGTGATAAATTAAGGATAAATTATTTTATAACCAATTTTACTTGAGATTATGAATGGTTTTTAAAGTTCAATAATGAGAGAAATCATATTTATGAACATTCATTTAATTTTCTAAATTTAAAATCTTTAAAAAATAAATGTATTTTTGAAATATAAATTAAATCTCTTGTTATTTAAATATTTTGAATTTTTAGAATGATAGATAATTAAATTTCAGATCAAATGAAAGAAATTTGGATTAATTTGGAGCTGTATTTTAAAAGATATGATTTTTACAATTTTAGGGATTTTTTCTGTATTTTTCCGGATTTTTCTGATTTTTATTTTCTATTTAAAACTGTTTTTAAAAAAAATAAAAAAATGTTTTGGTTTGCGCGCGGGACCTGCGTGGATGCGACGTGGCACTCAGGGCCACGTGGCAGCGCCACGCGGACCCGCGCAGTGCCTACGTGGCGCGGTTAATTTATATGTATATTATATTATTTATCGTAAATATAAATAGGTTTTCAGCCTTCCCTATATGGGAAGGGTCATGCCCTTACAAACCGTCGGGTATTATAAACCCGACGGTTTAATATGATTATTACCGTGTGGGACTAATCCACACGCTTCTCTTTTAATGCAGGTGACGTGGACGTACGCAGAGCGTCGGATCGGGCGATTGATCGATCGGTGGGCGTCGATCACGTGGACACGGACCACTGATCGCGATCAAAACACGTGTTTTTAAAAAAAGAGTTATAACGGTCGGATGAAGCGAAACGTGGCAGCATCACAACGCTTCAATCGCGTGGACGCATGGACCACCGGAGATGATCAAGCCATGTGCATTAATTAAAACGTTATAACGGCCGAGATGCGTTTACGCGGATCGCATCTCAGCCGTCCGATCGCGATCCAAGGGGCGACAACTGAGGCATTTTGTAACTATCAATCGGGCGGATCATCCAAGCCATTCATTGGGAATCAGACGGCTACGATTTAAGCAAAACGGTCCACGGTGGACCGTTTCATCGTAACCGTCGATCAAAACGATCGGACGGTTACGCCCAAATTTCGTTTAAATAGAGATGTTCTTCATGATTGTATGCATTTGAGTTGGATTTCAATCAAACTGACTTGTCTAGACACCGATCCACTCGTTTCTCTTGATTCCATACTCTTCCTCTTTCATTTCCGCATCCATGGAGGGGTTGAAATCAAGATTTTGTGGAGAATCGAAGGAGAAATTGCCGCTTGAAGCCGGTCGTGACGCTCTTGACGTTTTCAGTGATTAATCGGCTTAATCACCTCGTTTTGATCGCTAAACAGGTTTAGTGGAAGCGGTTTTTCCTAGATTATCTTCCTATTATCTTTAATTTTCGTTTAAATTAGGTTTTAGATTTCAATTTCGTAAAATTTAGCTCAAAATCACGATTATAACGTCCGAAAATTTCTCTCCACTTCAATTTTTGATTTCTCCGCGAAATCAAGTCCAAATTCGATGATTCTTGATTCCGTGGATTCGTTTTGAAGTAATCTTTCTAAAAACACCATTTTCCCTAATTTCTCACCTCAATTCATTGTCCAATTTGACCAAATTCCAAAAGATATCTCGAAAATACCTAAATTCCTTGTGGATTCGACCCTTATTTACCATCATACCCTTCAATTCTCTCTTAATTCCCCAAATTGGTAAGTTCGGATTAATTTTTGATACGAGACCGTGTGAAATCGACGACCTCTCGGTCTCGTCTCGTCAGAGTGTCTAATCGAGCAATTCAAATTGCGATCGTCGATCGTTACTTAAATGAGGGGGTACATGGCGCACTCATATTGGGCGACGATTCGTTTTATCAGATTTTAATCTTTACCATTAATTTGAGGAGTTAGAACAGCTGAGATTAAATAAGATTAAACCGCCGGTAGACACATGGATGCATCTAGATCGTCAGATCAAGATCAAATGGCGAGCGTTTTACGCGTTTCTTCTTCACGAGCGGCGTAACAAAATCTCAGTGGTTCATCTTTGATCCAACGAACACGATTAAGCGTAATGATTCATATATATACGTTTCATTAGAGCCGTTGATTGAAGATTAAATGTCGATGCGAAAATTACGGCCAAATCTCCCTATAAATTGGCATGTTCTTCGACGATGTAAAACATTCTTGGTTGTTTCAAGCTATCAAAATTTTTAGACATCTCAATCCTTGAATTTCTCACTTTCTTCATCTTTTAGAGTCATTTCCGCATCCAAAGAGTGGTCAAAAGTAAAATTTTGTTGAAAGAATATGGAGAATTCGCCTCTTGAATGCTGACGATCATCTTCAAAATCGCGGAATGAAAAGGCTTTGATCTGGCGATCAATTGGATCAATTGAAATGCTATCTCACGTTAGATTATGTGTTTTCGTTCTAATCTTTCGTCCTATATTATTAGATTATAATTTAGAATCGTAGATTAGGTTAATCTTAGATTTTATTTTGGATTTCTCTCTCTTCGCGACCGATTTTCTATCTGATAGATTAGGTTAACCTTATGAATCACTATGAAATAAATATCATCTTGTCATTTACATTTTAATATGCATTATTTTCCATGTTTGATGATATTTTGAGACTAACCCCAATTGACTTCTTTGAAGTTGGGTTGTGAAATTCTCACATTTTCTTCGAGATTATTTGGATGCTAAGGTTTAGGTGAACTCATAATAGTGTTTAGAGTTGAATAGATGTGAAGAAGAGGGTTCAATAGGTCTCAGCCTTGGTGGAAGGCCCATCTCTATCAAGCTCAAATGGGTGCACTGATAACATGCATTTATAACTTGAATTCTTACCCTAATTAACTCATATTCATGCTTATTTTATGTGAATATGATGCATGTTATCATACTTTTTAGGAATTTTCTCCATTGGCATGTCATTTCACTAAAGTTGATATTTATGCATAAATTAGGGATAATTTCATGCTTAATAGATGATTAATCTTTTGTTTAAAGCAATAGAAGTTAATCTCTGTTATGGGATGCGTTTTGACTTTAGTAAATGTTTGGGATGAATTTTAGGATGAATTTATGATTTAGAATGTTTAATGAGAAATGATTTAAGTAAATTATAAGTCATCTTGATTTCTTCTTTCTAAATATATTTAAAATGACATAATATTAAAAAGGAAGAAATTTGTGATCCAATGGAGAAAATTTGAGATTAAAAGGAGTTGTATTTTGAGAAATATGAATTTCTTAAGTTTATGCATTTTTTCGGAATTTTAATTGATTTATAAATTGAATTTCAAATTAAAAATTCGCAAAAAGGGGTTTACGTACCTGCAGGTGACGTGGCGACCGAGCCCAGGCGGCGGCTGATGTGGCACACGAACCAGGGTGACGTGGCGCGCGGGACCAACTCGGGTTGCGACGCGGCACTGAGGCCACGTGGCAGCGCCCGGGTGGCCCGCGCAGGAGGCGCACAGGGCGCAGCCAAGTGGCAGGGAGGCCACGCGGCCACGTGGGCGCCTGTGTGGGGCGCCACGTGCAGGTTCAGTAATAGAGAGGATAATGACAATCAATAGGGGAATTCACTCCCCTATTTATACGCATCATTTGCTTTTCTTTTCTCCGTGTGGGACTATGTTCCCACACTGTCTTACCTGTGCAGGACGCGTGGCAACTTACTGAACGCCGGATGCGATCAGGACGGCTACGATCGCGTGGACCCGAGTCCAAGCGATCGTCAAATCCAGCACGTGCGCAAATAATAATTTAAGTGACGACGATCGGAGGGCTCACCGATCGCCACGTGGCACCAGGATGAGGGCTTATCTTCATCAACATTCAGACCGTGCGATCGCGATCTAACGGCCACGTGAAGTCTGATTTTCTTCTCTTTTCGGAAGATACCCGGAGCGTCAGATTCTAATCTGACGGCGCAGAAGACTCGTGGAGGAACACCACGATCGCGGTCCGATCGAACCGCGATCGCGGAGCGATCGAGCCGCGATCATGATTCCTTCAAGGCAGAATCACTTCCACGATCTTCAGAAGGCTTCATTGGAGGATCTAGATCACGATCGATCCACAATCGTGGCCCGATCGTGGCTTGATTTGAGGCTAATTTGAGGAAGATTTTACCTCAAATTCGGGAGCAATGACGCCGCGCCAGAGAATCGCCCCCACGACCCTGCAAAACCGCTCCCACGACCGCCTTTATTGCCCTCAAAATTGGGCCTAATTTTCCCTTTAAAACCATGTATTTCCTCTCTTTGTTCTTCAACTTTTGATCGACTCGTGAAGAAATTAAGCGAGTTTTGAGGAAGGTCTTAAGTTCTCGTGATCCTCTGCTTCCAAGTGTGTAGAGACGTATCCATTGAAGCATGATAATCACGATTTCATCTCTTGATTTCATCGAATTTTCCCCTTGAATTTCGAATGTCCACGAGGAAGAATCCGAGCAAATTCGCTTCAATCCACGAGAATTGAGGCCCCATTCTTGCGGCAATCGGGTTAGTAGTGAGGTTCGATCGATTATCAAGAGGTAATTTGTATCTTTATTAGGTTTAGATCTTTAATTTCGCAAAGTAGTTCATAGTATTCTTCATTTTTCCTTATTTTTAGATCCAAAAAGTTGCTGATTTTGAAAATAGGATATATCTTTGATTATAATTCCAAATCACTTGATTTTGATTTCATTGGATTCCTCTTTTCATCAGCTTTCAGTGGATAGCAAATTCATCAAATTCCGAGTTCATTTGACCCTTCAATTTGACGTTTGACCGAGGACTGTTCATCCTTCATCAGAAGTCAAACGTTGACTTTCGGGGTCAATTACTTTCAATTTACAAATCAGAATTCAATTATTTTTGTCTCTTTAGATTCCTCTAGTTCTTAGCTTTCGATTGAGATAGAAATCGTAAGATTTGGATTTCATTTGGTCATTCAATTTGAGGATTTCCTCTGAGGTGTTAATTTCAGGAATTTTCTGATAGTTGATTTTCAATAATTCATAATAAATCCATTTCTTATCCAAAAATCACGAATTATATACCCATAAATTTCATTTTCTCTATAGTTTCTGAATATATAATTTTCGTAATCTTCTGACTCTGTTTGATTCTTTGATTTTATAGTAGACCTACTATTGGTCAAAGTCAACACTTTGACTTTGACTTTTGACTTTTCTCTGTCAAATCCGAGAGTTCAATTCTTAAAACTTCTTATTAGGTCTATTGATATCATTTCTATTCATCACATCTTATTTTCTCTTATTTAAAAATCATTTTAAAACATGAGCTATAGGAGGCCTAGGAAGCCCAAATATGGACGATCTTTCCTAGGGTTTCGTCCTAAAGGATAGAAGAGGATATGTCCCTAAATATGACACCACTATCAGTTAAACATGAATTTGATAATTTATCTTCTATTTTTATTGATGTTAAAATATGGCACCATTGCTCTATGAACGATCTCTCTCGTTGGCACTTTGCGAGTTCTCGCATTTATTTAAGGACCCTCTCTCTCTTCAGCGATCAAGAGACTCTCACTCTGCTCTCGAAGATCGTCTAACTTGCACTCTCATTGGCGACCATTCCTCTTCTCCTAGTTGTCCCTCTCAAGCTCTCTCATGATGGTTTCTCTCAAAATTGGTGCTTGAAGCGATCTCCTAAAAAATCATCTCAAAAGGGCCCTGGCTTGAAATCAATTTTTTTTTTAATTTTTGGGGCTTTGAATTGATTTCAAGTTAGTTTGAAAATGATATTTGGTTTTAGATGAATGGGTTGATCAAATGCCAATTTGAATTTTCTGTTTTATTTTTCTCTTCAAAATTTTATTTGGTTTTCCCTTTTTATGTTATCCTCTATTGTTTGACTTCATTATCTCTCTTATTAAGCTAGAACCCAGATTGTTTCAATTTATTTGATTTTCAATTTTTTTGTTCTCTCTCTCTCTCTCTATATATATGTATATGTATATATATTGATTTTAATCTATAATTCATTCTTTGTCTACTTAATTTTATAAATTATATTATAAATCAGATTCTTTTCTTGAAAGCCATTTATATTTCAATTTTTTTTTCTTAAAAAAATGTTTTAATTTTCGATTTATTTTATTTATTTCTGAATTTTGATCCTTGAACTTCATTTTCAGAACTTCATACTACTAAAACATTAATTTGAACTTTTGACCTTCTTACTATTAGCTTCATTTTCTGGTATTAGAATACTATACGTTCTAAATATCACATTTTTGTTTCTTTACGTCTGAAATTTTATATCCTTTAAGTTTAAGTATCTATACCAATTTTATGTACAAATTTTTTTTAATCTCATTTAAAGTATGTTCTAGTTATATTTAAAATTTCCATGGGTTTCTTTATAACTTTCTTTAATTCTACTTAAAATCTATTTGGTTTCATTAAAGGATATATCAATTTTAGTTATATTCAAAAATGGCTCCTATTTAAAAATCAGTTTTTGTCTTCTGTAAATTTGATTTCTAATTTTCTTTTAAAAAAGGCCAGATTTTGAATTTTATTATTTGGACATTAGAGAGGTGCCTTATTGTGATTTCTTAACTAAAATTTGTTTATACTTCATAATTTTTTCTTAAAATATTTATATGGAATTTTATTGAGTGATTAACTAAATTTGGTTTTAATATAAATATATTATTAAAGATATATTTTTAAATTCTATTTAAAAATTATGATTACTTATTTAAAAGCAATTTTATATTGTTCAAAATCTATTTTTAGTTTGATTGGAAAATATTTTTAAGATTTGTTTAATGAAACATCACCCCATTGGAAAGCCTTTTAAGGATTAGTAATTGATAACATGAAATTTATACTTGAAATTAGATGATTATTACTGCATTTTAAGTCATAAATCATTCCATTCTTGTACATGTTATCTCATATTAAGGGCATATTCATAATTGTATGCAAGTATCATAAAAAATCTCAAAATGCATTATTTTAAGCCATAATCATGCATAAATCAGTATGAAATTTGAAAATAGATTCTCCATTTACATTTGAGATTTAATTGGAGTTTCAAATATAAATAATAAGAGAAATTATTTTGATGTACACTCATTGATTTTTCTAGTTTTATTTTTCAAAGAACATGAGCATATTTTTTAGTTAAAAACTTATTATCTTGTTATTTCTTAAATTAAAATGCACAAAATGATAGATTATTAAATTTATGATCAAAAAACAATTTTGAATTACAAATGAGGTATATTTTTAAATTTATGAATTTTCTAAATTTTAGGGATTTTTTTGGAATTTAAATCATTTAATTTAAAACATTTAGAAATGAGTTTTACGTACATGCTCGCATGGCTAATGATGTGGCATGTGCATTTGCATGTCACCATGTGGCAGGGTATAAAATGATAAAATGCATGAACTAATAGATTATTTAATTTATGATAACAAAAAAAATTTGGATGACAAAGGAGTTATATTTTGAAAGTTATGAATATTTTAATTTTTAGGTATTTTTTAATAATTTTTATGAAATTTTTTTAAATTTATAGAATTTATTTTGAATTTATTTTAATTTAAAAACACTAAAAATAAATTTTTACGTGCGCGTTGATGTGGTTGATAACGTGGCATGTGCACTTTCATGTCGGCATGTGGCAACGTATACACATATCATATGGTGCACACGAGGCGCATATCATTAGTAGTTAAGCACCCATTATGGGCATAAGCTAACAACATGATATGTTTTACCTTTTATAGACACTGATTTCTCAAATTTTGTTCATGTGAGACTAGATTTTAATTTTTTATGAAGTTGGCTGACACAACGAGAGGCATTAGCGTTGATTGTCACTTACTTGGGAGGGCTACGTGGCGTGTTTTGATTTGATGATGATTCACTTTTATAAACCTCGATCAATCTTGGTTATTCATTTGAGAGTTATTACAGTCAAGATTTAATGCACCTGACGGACTCCCCTGGGATGCGTAGCTGCATCATGAGTGTTTGATAAAGATCAAACAGTAGCCGTTACATGATGCTTCTCCTTCATGTGAGGCGTGGCTTCATTCTGACGCTCCATCTATGATCGGACAAAAGCTACTTAATTGTGTCAATTAACATCCTGGTGTTTCATCTAGGCTGTTAATCGAAGATCAATCGAAAGATCAAATGGCCACACCCAAGTTTTGACTATTTATACTCTCTCTTTGATGGAAAATGTACTCTTGGATTGTTGATTGATCAGACCTTTAGGGCAGCATAATCCATGAATATCTTGTTTTCATCCCATTCTAGACTCATTTTCACGTCCAAAGAGTGCTTGAAATCAAGATTTTGTCGAGGGACAAGTAGGAATTTGTCACCTGAAGTTTGAATTTTTGTTTTTTTTTAAAATGGGGAACTAAAAGCTTTGATCTGGTGATAAATTGGATCATTATGAGTGAAATTTCAAGTTAGATTATGTGTTTTCTTCCTAATCTTTCATCGTATTATATTTTAATTTCAATCAGTAGATTAGTTTAATTTTATGAAATTTAATCATTTTCTCTCTCTTCGTGATTGATTTTTTCTCTCCTTATTTCGCTCTTAAACTTTTGTACGAATACTAATGGAAATTGAGTAATTTTGATTCTGTGGTTTCGTCTTGGAGTCTTTGATAACATTGAATCTATATATATATTTATATTATTATTAATACAAAATATGGCATAAAACATTCCACTCATATGCATGTTTTCATGTTTTGAGTGTATATCTATCATTCTATGAAAATTTAAGTTATAACTTCACAGTATACTATTTTTAGGGATAATCCTAAATAATTAAAAAGAAATATTTGAGATTAGATTATTACCAATTTTTACTTGAGATTATAATTTGGTTTTAATGTTAATAATAAGAGAACATATTTTTATATACGTTTATTCATTTTTATAGCTTTATATTCTAAAAGAAATGAGTGTATTTTTAAGGAAAATTTTAAGTTTTTCGAATGATAGATTATTTAATTTCTGATCCAAAAAGACAAATTTGGATTAATTTGGAGTTATGAATTTTGTAATTATTTGGATTTATTCTGAATTAAAAATATTAAAAAATTGAATAAAATCGAGCACTAACATGGCAGGTGATGCGGCGGAGCAAATTATGTGTCGCCACATGGCGACATGTGCTCGTGGCATGTGACACACTTGTGAGTGTGTATGCGCGCATTATTAGTATGTTAATCATCCATTAATAGATATAAACTAGCCCACTAAGACCACTCGCCTCAATTTCTCCATATGTGATTATTTTTCTCTCTTTTTATGCATAGGTGATGTGGCGCATTTTGGACCGTGCGATCGCGTGAATCCATTATGATCGTCGATCTTCACTTAAAGAGGGGGTACGTGGCGCATAACGGTTTATCATCGAATCGTTTTAAAATGACTTAATCTCAGCCCTTCATTTGAGGAGTTATAATGACTGAGGTTAAAAGTGCCTGATGGACTCTTGTGGACACGGGTAAACATTCAGAGCGTTCGATGATGATCAAACGATAGGCGTTACACGATGTTTCTTGTTCACGCCCGACGTCGCGAAATCTAATCGCTCTACTTTGATTGAATGAACATGACTTAGCCGGACTGATTCACATCCAAGCATTTCATCTGAGCTATTGATTGAAGATAAAGAGGCACATCAAACAGTCACGCCTAATTTTGTCTTAATACACATGTTCTTCGACGATGTAAAACATTCTTGGATGTTTTGAGTAATTGAACTGTTTAGACATCTCAATCCTTGAATCTCTTTCTTTCCTCCTCTTCTAGATTGATTTGTGTGTCCAAGGAGTGTTTGAAGTAAGATTTGGCTGAAAGAATCAGGAGAAATCTCCTCTTGAATTCTAAAATTTGTTTTCAAAATCGCAGAATAAAAAGCCTTTGATCTGGAAATCAATTGGATAATTTCGAGTGCAATTTTGGGTTAGCTAGTGTATTTCCCCCCTAATCTTTCTTCATATAACATTAGATTTCAATTTTGAATTGTATATTAATCTAATTTTACGAAATTTTGTGTTTTTCTCTCTCTTCGCGATCGATTTCTCTCTCTAATTTTTGCTTCTTGATTTCTCCGTGAATGCTAATCTAAATTGCATGATTTTTTATTATGTGGATTCGTATCAGAGTCTTCTTTAAAAATCTACTAAAGTCCCTAATTTGTCACCTCAATTCCTTGTCTAATTTGATTGAATTTGAAAAATAACTAAAAAATTCCTTATTTCTCCATGGATTCAACGCTTATTCACCATTATCCTCTTTAAATCTTGATTATAACTTTAAATTAGTGAGTTTGGAAATTGTTCTGACACATCTTTGTGTGTTTTCAACAATCTCACAAATTCCTATCGTCAAACACCTCTCTCTCTTTTATTTTATTTTTTCCTTTTTCTTTTTATATTTTATGTTACTTTCTTTATAAAAAAAGTCATTTTTACTGATTTTAATTTCTAAAAAATTCTTAAAATTCTAAAAAAAATATCCAAAAAGGTCAACTTCCTCATATAAATAAATTTATTTCATAAAATTTGTGATAGATTGGGTTCATAAATATTTTCTTGTCAATAAAAGTCTTTTAATTGGAAAATAAATAGAAATTTTATTTTTATAAAGAAAATATTATATTCTTGATGAATCAATGTCATTAAATGCTCATAAAATGTTATTAATTTATGAAAAATCAACAATATTTCTTAAACATAAGATTTATCATTTTAATCATTGTAAATCATGTTAAAATGTATTTATAATTATATTTAAGGAAGAAGTACATAAAGTGCATGCTATTACTACATGAAATTGCATGTTATCAATGTTCTTCTCAAATATCTCACAAATATGAATGTTTAGAACATATGTTTAAAGGTTGGAGACTATTTTATTATGATCTTATCATAATTCACTTAGTCATTACATATCCTCATGAACTTTATTACAAACATTACACAAGAATAACTATGAATAAATTTCATTTCAATGAGCATAAACAAGATATATAGAAGTGTGATTGGCTTATATGCCACATAATATCCATCACGAAGGGTGACAATAAATTGAGCGTGTGAGTGGGTCAGATCAAAAGCTCATGTTTGAATTGTGATCTGACTAATGTAGCCAGATAGTAATTGCTAATAGGAGATTAACAAGATGAGGAGTGACTCTAGGGAGACAGTCTCCTCTTGGGACTAGCGTGAGGGGTTTGGATACCCTATCTAGTATAAAAAATCTGATACATGAGCGACATGAGGATTTGAGTGATAGTCAACGAATTCATAAAAGAACTAGAAAAACATACATATTCAAAAGATACTAATTCACCCCCATCTTAGTAAATTTACCATCAAATTAGGGATTTTTAACCACCTTGTCTTTCATTCTTGAGGAAGAAATTGTGCCAAATCTAGGTCATCTATCTTGGAGCATCTCTTCCATCGAACCCTTCTAATAGAGGATGATTTCCTCCATGGAAATTAATTATTTCCTCCCAATGTTTGAGGGTAATTTTTGCCTCTCTCTCTAATAGTGTTCTAGATGAAGGAAAAGGAGAGAAATCAAGGTGTTGGACTAGCATGATTATATTTCAAAACTTTTGTGAAGAGGAATTAGGTGCATGTTCAAAACTTGTGATGACCTAAGACTTGCATCAAAAAAATTGTGCGAAATTTGGTTCTTGAAAAAAAATAGTGAACTCTCCATAGCTTATAATCATCTTTTTAATCTATTTCATATTATTTTCTTCATATCATCCATTTTCTCTCTTAAAACCTAACTGATTTCCTCTTCTCTTCACCTACATATTTCTGCCATTAAGGTGTTTTTGAAAATGCCTTAAATGATTAATATTACATGAAAATTATTAGAAAACATAAAAATAATGTCCATAAACAAATGTACACATACATTAGCCATAGATTTCATAGCTAACTCTCTTCGATCCATCAATGCAAGATGCACAAATGCAGGAGCGGCCACACATAGGGGACAACTTGAGTGTAGGAGCACCCTGGCCATATTCTTTTTCATTTGGCGTGCGTAGGGAGCATTAAATCTCTATCTCTATTTCAGGCACATGAGGCATTTGTCACTCACATGTTCTTTAATACCTATGTTTCTCTCTCGCATTCAATTCACCGTCTTAAGCATAAAAATGTTGATGCACCATTGTGGGTGTTGGTGCATCAAGATTTTCTCAAAGGGGAGTGCCAAAGCACATTAGGGCTAATTTAACCCTTACTCTCTCCTTTTTAAGCTGTATAAGTGGGGTCCCTTACTATATTCTCTCATGCTTGTGGCACCTTTTCAAAGAAATCTTGCCTGTTGGAAAGCTGAAAAATCAGAAAACAGTATCAAAGCCAAGTGCTGAGGTTGAATCAAGGGCCTTATCGTCTGGATTGAGTGTATAAAGGTATGTTTATTTTTTTTTTTATAACACATTGACATTCGGGTACGAGTCAAACTAATGTAGTCCGCCATAAGGATGATTCACTACCCCAGTTCAAAATGAAAGAACAAGACATGCCAGCATCGACAAATATTTTCTTAAATAAACAATGTGTGAGGGAGTCATTTGCACACCCTACGTGAGATCAAAAACAAAAAAAAAATTACCCAAGGACTTTCTAGAATTCAGTGGTTTTCAGGATCTCCGGCTATCTAAGGATGAAGAGGCTCGGTTGGATGTCATGAAGATGAGTTGCGGCTGAGCAATTCTACCGTTAGAAATTTTTGTTCTGGACAGATGTACAAATATTCGTACCGTTAGAAATTCCGACGTTTCTATAATACGGAATCACCATCGCTATGATCTGCATCAGAAGGGCATTTTTCTGAGGAAGAGCCCTGAGCGGATGACTGTTACAGAATATTAGAGACGAAAGGATACCGGACGGTTCGGGTCCAGCGACAAAAAGAAAGCAGGAAATACCCGTAGGATTTCTGATTTCTCCACGCCCGGATCGCGTTGGGACCAAGAGTGCATGAAACTGCGAAGCGAACGGAGCAGTTATTCGTTTTCCACTCTTTTTCTCCTAGTTATGGGCTGCTTTATCCTGTCCAGCCTGGTCACCCTGTCTCTTTCTCTACCACCGCTGCGTGTCCGTCGTGTCGTCGCAACTGACATTCAGGAACCGTCGTTAACGCCAGCGGTGACAGAGACGGTTCTTCTGACATGATCCGTCTCGTCTCCGGGACAAGAAAGAAGCAACCGTTCGTGTCCCCGGAAAATTTAACAAGACGCAGAAGAAGAAGGCGACGACGACGATGCAGAAGAGGAAAAAGAGCTGACAAGATTGTGGCAACCACCAACAAAATCACGGCCACGGCAGTGGGTGCCCTCTTTTCTCCTCCGGTTTCACCTCCTATATGAGAGGTATGGATCTCCATTCTCATCAAAGGCTCTTCGTTGAGTTTCAGGTGCTGCCCGAGAGGCCGTTGCCATCCAATTGGCGACACAGGCCGGTGCTGCTCGCCGGCGCCGTCGCGCCGGGGCAGGCGCTTTGCGCTGAGATGGCGGGCAGTACGGCCGCGGACTGCGCAGCCATCTGCTGTTGCTGTCCGTGTGGGCTGCTAAGCCTGGTGGCGCTGGTCGCCGTGAAACTTCCCGCGGGTCTTTGCCGGCTGTTCTTCCTCAGACGCCAGCAGAGGAAGAAGAAGATGGCGATAATATTGAGAACGAACGCGAACCAAGGCAGCAGTCCGCGAGGAGGCCTTCTTGAGGACGGGGAGGAGGAAAGGGTCGCAGAAGAGGGTGGACGGCCGAGCGAGAACACGCCGGCAGCGGAGGTGTCGGAGATGGAGAAGATGTGGCCCCAGTTCACGACCGGGGGTTTTTGGCGGAGTGCATCTGCGAGAACGACATAGCGGAACATGTGCGATGTTTCCTTCCTCGCTTATGGGGACAATCTTTCGGTCTCTCAATTTCGCTTCTGCGTCCTCTTATTCTCTAGTTCCGTGAATGACTGCAATAATATTCCCTCCTTTCTGTCCAGATCATCTACCAATTCTCAGATCTCTACCGATCTGCAGCGCCGAAACCGCAATTAGGCAAGGGAGCGCTTGCAGATCACTTGTACCCAGACGTCTGAATGCAAAAAACCACACACATTTGAGGGCAGATGCTGAAATTTCGGTCTCTCGTAGATTTAAGAGGCGTCACATTATGAGAGAATTCATCCAATTGGAGAGGAATTGCAGATGGGCTCGATAAAAGATTCTTCTTTCCTCCAATTCCTCCAAACTAGATTGAGTGGAGGCTATCCTGTAGATAGTCAGTAGAGGAAGAGTAGTTTTCTTTGAGGTCCAACCTTTCTTTGAGATTCTTAAAGCTTCTTCGTTGGTGTTACTCACCTCGAAGATTACAAACAGTGAATTAGATGAAGAGAGGCAATTACAAGGAATGAGAAAAGAAAGAAGGGAGAACATTCTGGTAGTGCATTGCGGGCAAAGAGAATGGAGGTTCCCCCTATCATAAGAGGGAAAGAAATTGGAGACGAAGCTCGTAGTCTAAGAGGAGATGTAGGGGCGAAGAAGAACCTCTGGTCCAAGAGGTAAGCAAATTATTTACTTAGCGAATTTTTTTAAGCTCTCAGATTAGAACTGGTGGTGAGAAGAAGAGGACGTCAAGAGATGGGAGGTGACATTTAGAGCCAATGACGAAAGTGGTTCCCATAAAAATTCCCTTAATGCAGAAATACGTAAGACTTGAAGAGGTTAGTTCCAACATTGTGATTTGTGTCTCTGCAATAAGGGAAGCCGCTTGAACATCTGTCGATTTTGACTAGCCAGCTCTCATTGATGGCTTGACCCTCTTGGATCTCCTTAATGTTGATTCGACGTTTTATTACAAAAATCGGGTTGTCCAATGATGGGATTCTTGTGTAACTCTCGTGAAGTGTTGACTTGGATGGAATGGGTGTTGACCGGTTCTTTGACCCCCGCTCAATAATCTAAAAGATGAGTAATTGATTATTAAACATGAAAGCATTTTACAAAACAGAGAATAATTGAAACAAATTGGTCTTCTTTAATCATTTTGAAGAGAAAAACTAGAATCCATCAACAAAAAGGTAGAGAGTTACTTATATATATATATATATATATATATATATATATATATATAGAGAGAGAGAGAGAGAGAGAGAGAGAGAGAGAGAGAGAGAGAGAGAGAGAGAGAGAGAGAGAGAGAGAGAGAGAGAGAGAGAGAGAGAGAGAGAGAGAGAGAGAGAGAGAGAGAGAGAGAGAGAGAGAGAGAGAGAGAGAGAGAGAGAGAGAGAATACAGGACCTAATGTGCACATATCAATTAGGTCTTTAGTATCATATTCTAACACTCCCCCTCCCCTAGAAGCTAGAGCATAGAAATCAAAACATGCCTCTTGGCTCCAAAGTTGCCATACAAAATGCTCGTGAGGCTCAAAGGTATAAGCCATTAGATTGCCGAAAACTACAATTGGCTTGGAGAGGACATCTAGAAACAACTTGTAAATCTCAATGTGCTTAATGCCTTTGTGGAAGGTATGATTCTCTACATTGAAGATTCCATCTTGCTTATCAAAATACATGGGTGGGAGGAGAGAGAATGAGGGAAAATTAGAGTCTAAAGAGAGCCATGTATAAAAAAATACATGAGCCTGCCAAAGTAACACCCAATAAGGGTAAAGACCATGGTCCAAAAAACAAAATACAAAATATAAATACACACACAAACATATCTATTCACAGTTTCCCTCATGTTGGAGCATAGATGTCGACTATGCCTAAATTTTGGTGAAGAAATTTGTTTGCTTCTCCACACTAGACGTATAAGGACTAGAGATTAAGCATTCAATCAGCTTATCTCAAATAAAATGACAGACCACTGCAACATATTTTGTTCACAAGGGTTGAATTTTTAGTGATAAAAATGTCAACTTGATTATCATAGTTCATCTTCTTTGGGTTTGAATAGAAAAACCCAAACCCTTGGAGTAGATATCATAGTGGGATCATATCTAAAACTTTGTAAGCCATCAATTGGTACTTAGCCTCTGCACTAGATGTTGAAACAACATCTTGCTTCTTGGATTATGATAAGATGATTTTGTATGTGCAAAATAATGATTCTTTAGCATTTTTAAGACATAATTTGTATTATTATAATGCATGCCATCATATTTTTAATAAAAATTTTACATGCATCATGTCATTTCACTCATAGGCTAATTTTGCACTAACTTATGGATAAATTATGAATTAACCATATATTTTTTATTTTTCATGTTTGTAGGCCTTGAGTGACAAATGAAATGGACAGAGAATAGAAGGTGTTGGAAGAACTTGGCTTATCTTTTCTATGTTAAACTAAGTGACGGAGTGAATCTGTGAGGTCGTTGAATACATGCGGATATGCATAAAAAATAATTCCAAACTCACCAATTTAGAGAAATTAATCACGAATTAGATAGTATAGAGGTGAATAAGGGTAGTATCCACCAAGAATGAAGGTATTTTCAAGGTATTCCTTGAAATTCGATCAAATTGGACAATGAAATGAGGTGAGAAATTAGGGATTTTGACAGAATTGGAAAGAGAACTCAAAGACCAATCCACAGAATAAAAAATTACTCGATTTGGATTAAGATTCACAGAGAAATCAAAGAGCAAATTAGGTAGAAATTTCTCAATGCGAAGAGAGAGAAATCCAAAATAAAATCTAAAATTAACCTAATTTACGACTCTAAATTACAATCTAATGATACATGATGAAATATTAGGAGGAAAACACATAATCTAACTCAAGATAGCATTCAAAATGATCCGTTTGATCTCTATATTAAAGACTTTTTATTATGTGATTTCGAAGGCGATCGTCAGCATTCAAGAGGGGAATTCTCCCTATTCTTTTGACCAAATCTCACTTTCAACTACTCCTTGGACTCAAAAATGAGTCTAGAAGAAGAAGAAAGTGAGATATTCAAGGATGGAGGTATCTAGACAGTTTGATTACTTCAAAACATCCAAGAATACATTTTCAGTTGAAGAACATTCGTATAAATAAGCAAATTTGGGCGTAACAGTCTGATTTGCCGTTTCATCTTTCGATCAATGGCTCTAATGAAATTCTTAGATGCAAATTGCTATGGTTAAGTCATGTCCATTCGATCAAAGATGAACCGCTGAGATTTTGCCACGTCACGCGTGAAGAAGTAACGCCAAAAAAATGCCTACCATTTGATCTTGATTTAAACGCCATGGATGCATTTTGGACAGTTTTAATCTCATCGGTTATAACTCCTTAGATGAATGACTGAGATTAAATCATTTAAAAATGATTCACCGACGAACTAGAGTGCACCACATGCCCCCTCACTTAAGTGACGATCGACACTCGCGATTAAATCACATGATTGGACGCTCCACATGCCGCCACGTCACCTGCGCATTAAAACAAAAGCAAAATAGTCCCACATGACATAAATTATTAAAATCTGATGGGTATGTAAGTAGTACGCGGTTAATGAGATAGAAAAAATCCTGAAAAGTGAGCTTTCTCATTAATCACACACATGCACCCACGCGCGCACATGGGCTCACACATGCGCGCGCACACACACACACACACACCCATGTTCATGTGTGTGACATGAGGCATTCTCATATGCCGCCATGCCTCTGTGCCCCCTATCTTGTACCTCCAACACACCTTCTAGCATGTTCGAGTGCACATTACTATCTCCTCCATGCACCCTTGCTAGAGTCTCTAACACATCATGGTAACCCTTGCTAGAACCTTTGACACACGAAAGCACACCTCCAAGTGCACCTTACTAGTGCTTGTGTACACCCTAGCTAATACCTCTAAGTGCACTGTGATGGATATTATATGGCCTATACGCCAATCACATTTTCATGTATCTTGTTTATGTTTCATTGAACTGAAATTTATTCATTTTCATTCTTGTGTGATGTTTGCAATGAAGTCTATGAGCATGTGCATTGACTAAGTAAATTATGATGAGATCATAATATAGTGATCACTAGTCTTTAAACATATGTTCTAAAAACTTTTTATTCGAGGGATATTAGAGAAGGACATCGAATTATTCGAAAAGAATAGCTCTATCTAATCCAACTCATATGATGAGTATGACTGATCTTATAGCCATTGGTGTGGAGATACTAAGGATATATAGTGGATGCTCTTTGGAGAAAGAGTTCACTGAATCGATCCGTATGAATCCCTGAATGGTATTATACCTAACTATCAATCATGTTGATTCATGTCATGGTTGTGTATGTGGTCCTTTGACTTGAGACACCAAAGACATCTTGTGGATGAATGATCGTGTTTTGATTATGACTTACGAATCCCTAGACACGGGATATCTAAAACGTCATATATTGGATATGACATGAAGTCCACGAAGATGATTGTGTGATAAAGATGGGATCATCCGCCCTTGGTATTTGAGGAGCTTGACTCAAGAAATGAGATGCGATGAAATCCTTGGCCAAGGTACTAGAAATATCAGAGAAAGAGTTTCTAGTGATTTCTACATGCATCATTACTAACTTGAATGACCGATTAGGGTTTGATAGTCGACCATACCCTAAGTCATTCATGAGTCTAATGTGGATGAAAGGATTATACATACATGGTAATCGATGAAGGGAAAGTTTCTATAAGTGAGTTCTTGCATACTCCATATCTCTTAGTGTACGTGGTGTAGCTGATAACATGCATATTTAGCTTAAATTCTTATCTTATTTTACTAATATTCATGCTTATTTTATGTAATTATGATGCATGTTATCATAGTTTTATGAATTTTCTCCATTGGTATGTTGACGAAGTGTTTCATGCAGTCGTTAAAACACACAAACGTCGGTCAAACAAAATTTATAATTCCGAACTCATAATGACAAAATTATAAAATCAAGTAAAGTGTAAGTATCGGGTCGATCCACAGACAACACAGTTGACTTTTATCGCACAGTTGACTTGGTAAAACTTAGGTTTAATACAAGATTTTAAGAAGTGAAAATGATATTTTATGAACAGAAATGATATAAATATACTAGATAGGGTATTTTAAGATTTTAGACTTCTGTTTTGACAGAGAAATGTCAAAAGTAAAGGTCAAATATTGACTTTGACCAACATTTGACTTTCTGTAAAAATCAGAGAACCAAAAGGGATCAAAAGATTAAGAAAATTGTATACTGAGAATCTATAGAGAAAATGAAATTTATTGATATAAAATTTGTGATTTTTCGATAAGAATTGGATTAATTATGAATTATTGAAAATCAAAGATCAGAAAAATCCTGAAATGAACACTTCGGTGAAAATATTCAAATTGACTAACCAAATGATATCCAAATACTGAAATTGATATATCAATAGAAATCTAACAACCACAGGATTCAAAAGAGACCAAAATTGTCAAATTCCAATTTGTATTTTAGGAGTACTTGATCCCGCAAGTTAATGCCCAAATTCGGATTGAAAATGAACAGTGGTTGGTCAAACGTTAAATTGAGGGGTCAAATGATCATGGAATTTCATGAATTTGCTATCCACTGAAAGCTGATGAAGCAAGGAATCCAATAAAACTAGAATCAAGTCATTAAGAGTTAAAATAAAAGAGATATCCTTATTTCAAAATCAGAAAAAATTCAAACTGAAATTGGGAAAAAATGAAGAACAAAATAACTTTTAAAGCAAAATTAACCTCTTAAATCTAAACTAAATACAAATTGTTGCAAGATCAATGATCGATTCTCACTAATAACCCGATTGACGCAAGAATTGGACTTCAATTCATGTGGATTGAAGAGGAATTTGCTTGGTTTCTTCCTCGTGTACGTTCGGCGTTCAAGGGGAGAATGCGATTGACTCAAGCAACGATTCGTGATCAACAATTGGATCGCAATCAAGTCTAAATGCGAGGGGATCACGAAGAACTAAACATTATGCTCCAAAATTGCTTAATTTCTTTACGATTCAATCAAGAGTTAAGGTTCGAAGGGAAGAACATCGGTATTTAAAGAAGAAACCTCTGTGAAGAATCAGGGCCGTTTGATCCAGTGAGGGTCCATTAATGGCCACGATCACGTGATGATCATGGGACACGATTGCACGAAGATCCTAGACCACGATCTCACGATCTCGCCTAATCCTGTCGTCCGATTTTCATCGCCGCATCGAGGTGAGTCCACGTGTCGCCCCACGATCACATGATCAAGCGATTTAATCTTGGCCGTCGGAATTCACTTACGCGATCAACGACAGGGAATAGCGCATGTGCATTGATGGCGATCCGGTGGACACGAGTCCACACGATCGAAGCATCTCCTTCATCGTGATCATATCCGATGGGCCACGCGACGCCACGTCACTTGAAAAATTAAAAATCCTTGGGAACATAGTCCCACATGGAAGAAAAGGACGAAACCGGTGAGTATATAAAGCAGGGCAATTTAACACTATTGCGTTACCACCCCAAACTACTAACCAGGGCCCACTAACCCGTGGGCCCTCCACTTGCCAGCCCCCTCATTGCCACATGGCACCACCCGGGCGGCCCCTGCCACGCGACTACGTTTCCTTGCGCCACTTGAGCGCCGCGTGGGCTCGCGCGGCTCTGCCATGTGGCCTTGCATGCTACGTTGCACCCGTGCCGGTCCCGCATGCCACGTCAGCCCCACGGTCTTGTAGAAATAAACCCCTTTTTTGTATTCTAGAAAAGTCCAGAAAAATCTAATAAATTCAAAAATTAATAACTTAAGAAATAAAACTCCTTTTTATTTCAAATTTTCTCCATTGGATCACAAATTTTTTCATCTTTAATATTATGCCATCTAAAATATAAATTAAAACAAGAAAATAGGATGGATTAAAAATAATATGAAGTCATTCATTAAGAATTCTTTCTTTTAATCATCCAATCATTCTTTTCTTGGAATTAATCATTTTAATCATCTTCTAAAATTCTAGTAAATTGGGGAAAGTAATAAATTTCTATTAATTTAACCTTGAAAAAGATTAATCATCAACAAAGCACATAATTAACCCTAAATTATGCATAAATATAAACTTTAGTAGAATGGCATACCAATGGAGAAAATTCATAAAACTATGATAACATGAATCATAATCACATAAAATAAGCATGAATATGAGTTAAATAAGATAAGACTTTAAGTTATAAATGCAAGTTATCATATGCCATTTTACTAAAGTCCATATTTTCACATTATTTAGGGTTAATTATATGTTTTATTGATGTTTCATCTTTTGCAAGGTTAAATAATTAGAAATTAACCACTTTCCTTGATTTATTTTGACTTTAGTAGATGATTAAAATAATAAATTTCAAGAAAAGAATGGTGGGATGAAGCAAAATAGAATTTTCAAGGGTTGACTTAAGATTATTTTAAATTCACCCTATTTTATTGCTTGAATTTATACTTTAGGTGGCATGATATTAAAGATGAAAAAATTTGTGATCTAATGGAAAAATTTGACTCAAAAAAAGAGTTATATAAATGAAGATATGAATTTCTGAATTTTATAGAATTTTTAGATTTTTTATTTTAATCTTTTAGGTATTTTTTCAGATTTATTTCTTTATTAAAAACCGCAAAAAGGGTTTATTTTTTTTGCACGGGACCCGCGAAGCTGATGTGGCACGACGCACACACGTGGCAGCGCCACACGGACACACGCATGCGCCTATGTGACACAAAGGACCAATTGGCTAGCGTTTGATGGAACCACGTGTATAGAGGGCCCAAGTTAGATAGGGGGGCGTACTAGGCCCAATTGGGTGACGCAAAGGCTTAAGGAGCCTCTACCTTTTATAACTGCCATTTCCTCTTGTATTCTTCTGTGTGGGACTAATAGTTTCATTTTCAGGCAACGTGGCATTGTGTGGTGCGTCAGATCCGATCGCGCGAGCTGACCCGCGTTAATTGGGTGGATCTTGGTCCACTAGATCACCATCAAAGCCCGTGTGTATTTCTAATCCATTGATTGCGTAAATGAAATCCGATGGTCACGATTTGATCGCGCATTTGGTGAACCACAAATTGACACGTGGCTGCTCAAGGAGACGCCGATGAAGATCAGATGTGCGATAATCAAGGAGTCAGTGGATCTGATGGATATTATGTGGCCCATAAGCCAATCACACTTTCATGTATCTTGTTTACGTTCATTGAACTGAAATTTATTCATTGTCATTCTTGTGTGATGTTTGAAATGAAGTCCATAAGCATGTGCAATGACTATGTGAATTATAATGAGATCATAATATAATGATTACTAGTCTTTAAACATATGTTCTAAACATTCCTATTTGTGGGATATTCGAGAAGGACATCAAATTATCCGGAAAGAATAACACTATCTAATCCAACTCATATGATGAGTACGACTGATGGATGATCGTGTTTTGATTATGACTTACGAATCCCTAGCCACGGGATATCTAAAATGTCATATATTGGATACGACATGAAGTCCACGAAGATTATTGTGTGATAAAGATGGGATCGTCTGCCCTTGGTATTTGAGGAGATTGACTCAAGGAATAAGATGCGATGAAATCCTTGGCCAATGTAGTAGAAATATCGGAGGAGTTCCCAATGATTTTTATAGGCATCAGTATTAACTTGAGTGACCAATTAGGGTTTGATATTTGACCATATCCTAAGTCATTTATAAGTCTCTTGTAGATGAAAGATTATTATATACATGATAGTTGATGACGGAAAGTTTCCATAAGGAAGTTCTTACATACTCCATGTCTCCTAACGTACATGGTGTAGCTTGGCACCCAGTGGGCTGGTGATAACATGCTATATTACATCATAAAATATGATTTTTCATGCATATTAAAGCATAAATGATTTCATTTACATGTATGTTATCATATTTATATGCATTTTTCTATTATTCTCTAAAAAAGTCATTATAATCTCAAAATACTTTAATTTAGGGTTAATTTTTATAAATTGGAGTTTCATAATTTGATAACCCACATTTTTTTGAGATTATAACTGTTTTTAAAGCTAAAATAATAAGAGAAACAATTTTTATAAACATTCATTTTATTTTCTAAAGTTTAAAATCTTAATAAATGAATGTATTCTTGAAATAATAATTTTAACTCTTATTATTTATTAAATTTGACTTTTTAGAATAATAGATAATTAAATTTTGAATCAAATGAAAGAAATTTGGATTAAATCGGAGTTATATATTAAAAGTTATGAATTTTCTATTTTTAGGGATTTTTTCCGGATTTTTACATATTTTTTTTCTTAATTTATTTTCAATTTTTAAACTGTTTTTAAATAAAAAAAATATAAAAAAAAGGGGGGGCGCGAGGCCCGCGTGGATGTGACGTGGCACGCAAGGCCACGTGGCAGCGCCACGCGGACCCGCGCAGCGCCTACGTGGCGCGTATATCTATATATAGTATTATTTTTATATATAATATAGTTAGGGGGTCCCCCGTGTCTAAGGGGACAGAATTTCGAAAGCGATAATGCGGCGTACCTTTTATAGAGCTAAGGCTCTATAATTTTGTCCGTGTGGGACTAAAATTCTTTCTTACTTACCTTGCAGGCGACGTGGCGCGACGACGAACGTTGGATCGAGGGCGTGATCGATCGACGAGCGTCGATCGTGTGGAGCGCGGACCACCGGATCACGATCAAGCCACGTGCATCAATTTGAAGCGTTATAACGGCTGAGATCAATCGGCGTGGATCGAATCTCAGCCGTTGGATTGCGATCGAAGGGGCGAAATCGAAGGCGTTTTATAACGTCTCTCTCACGATCGCATCTGGACCGTCCATCGCGATCGGACGGCTACGACATTTTTGAAACGGTCCACGATGGACCGTTTCATCGTAACCGTCGATCGTTTTGATCAAACGGTTACGAATTTTCGCCCTATAAAAAGGCATGTTCTTCACGTTCTTAAGCATTCGAGTTGGAAATCAAGCTTTTTGATCTGTTTAGACACCTCCCCACTTGAATCTCTTGATCTCCTCGCGTTCCCACCTCATTTCCGCACCACCGGAGCTTTGGAAATCAAGAATTGGTTGAGTAAATCGGGAGAAATCGTAGCTTGAACATCCTCTTCGCGTTCTTCGTTTTCGTGGTGATTAATCAATTTAATTACCTCATTTCGTTCGCTAATTAGAGTTAGTGGAAGCAGTTTTTCATAATTTACCTTCCTATTATGCTTAATTTCTGTTTAGATTAGGATTTAACTTTCAATTCAATAGAATTTAGCTCAAAATCGCGATCTTAACGTCCGAAAATTTCTCTCCACTTCAATTTGCAATTTCTCCACGAAATCAAGATCATTTTCGATGATTTTTGATTCCGTGAATTCGTTTTGAAGTCTACTTTCATAAAATACCATTTTCCCCAATTTCTACCATCAATTTCTCGTTCGATTTGATCAAATTTGAAGAATACGTCAAGAAATTGCTTAATTCCCTGTGGATTCGACCCATATTTACCATTATACCCTTGAATTTGTGATTAATTCTCAAAATTGGTAAGTTTGGAATTATTTTTGACGCGATACCGCTTGAAATTGACGACCTCGCGGTCTCGTCTTGTCAGCTGGCAACTCAACTTATCGATTGGATTAAATCGATCCTTGAATAATTAATCTATGTGTGGATGTGGATAATTAATTAATGCTGACCAATAAGGCATTATTTGGTCAATAGAGTTATTAACTAGTGAGATATATGGACCTAGAGGGTCACACACATAAGGTCTATGGATGTTGGTGGATATAGACATAATTATGAGGGTTTTTAATGAAAAAAACTCATACCAAATGTCTATAAATAGGCAGAGAACGATCACAACTCAAGGTGCCCATGCAAGCCTTGTGAGAATTCTCTCCTTTCTTCTCTTTCTCTCTTGGTGAAGAGCTTTGGAGAGGAGATCCAACCATCCAAAGACCGTGTGGATACCGTTAGAGGCTAGACACTTGAATGGCTTCAAGAACTCCATCAAGGGAACCTATAAGTATGTTTTTTCATACATATTAGTGACAAAATGATGACGTATGGTCGTTGAATACACACGATGTCGTGTCAAAACAAAGTCCAAACTTACCAATTTTAAGATTAATTAATTAATTGAAGGGTATAATGGTAAATAAGGGTCAAATCCACGGAGAATTAGGGATATTTGAGAGATATATTTGAAATTCAATCAAATCGGACAATGAATTGAGTTTAGAAATTAGGAATTTTATAATATTAAGAAAGATAACTCAATTGCGAATCCACAAAATCAAAAATCGAGTGATTTGGATAAGAATTCGCGTAGTAATCAAAGTTTGCAGATGGGTGAAAATATCAATCGCGAAAATAATTAAAAACTGAAATTACAACCAAATTAAACTTAATGTATGATTCAAAATGTAAAATTAACACTAAATGATGAAAGATTAAGATGAAAACACGCAATCTAACCCAAAGTAGCCTTCGAAATGATCTAATTCATTGACGGATGCATGGCTTTTCATTCCGCATTTTCGAAGACTAAGATGGAGTTCAAGATATGATTTCTCCTCATTCCTTCAATCAAATTTTGATTTCAAATGCTCCTCGGACGCAGAAACGAGTCAAGAAGAGATCTAAATCAATGGACGCTTGAATTGTGGTGTCTAAACAGTTTGATTTCACTCAAAAATCCAAGGGTAAGTTCCGCTCATGAAAAACAATTCTATTTAAAGAAAAATTGGGCATAATCATTAATCGTTATCAACGGTCCCGATGAAGCGTTGATAACATGCATTTATAACTTAAATTCTTATCCTAATTAACTCATATTCATGCTTATTTTATGAGAATATGATGCATGTTATCATACTTTTTAGGAGTTTTCTCCATTGGTATGTCATCTCATTAAAGTTCATATTTAGGCATAAATTAGGGATAATTCTATGCTTGATTGATGATTAATCTTCTTGAAAGATTAAATTGATATGAAGTATATACTTTCCTTGATATATCTTGACTTTACTAAATGATTTTTAAAAGTTAATTCTAAGAAGGAATGTATTGGATGATTTAAATAGAGAGAGAGATCTCAATGAAGCATTTTAAGTTATGCTTAATTCATCCTATGTTCTTATTTTAATTATATTCTTTTATGACATAATATTAAAAAGAAAAGAATTTGTGATCCAATGGAGAAATTTTGAGATTAAAAGGAGTTATATTTTGAGAAATCTAAATTTCTGAATATTTTAGGAATTTCTGGATTTTTATTTGAATTTCTATTGAATAAATATTCTTATTTAAATCACGAAAAAAGAATTTACTTACCTGTAGGGTGCTGACGTGGCGAGCGGGACCGGCTGGCGAGCTGACGTGGTGCGCGGGACCACCGCGCGGATGCAACGTGGCACTGAGGCCACGTGGCAGGGCCGCGGGTGGCTCGCACGAGGCGCATGTGGCGCACAAGACGTGGACACATGGCAAGATGCCACACGTGTCCACGTGTGTCCACGCAGACGCCCGTGTGGGGTGCCACGTGGCAGGGGGTCGGCAGATGGAGGGCCCACGGTTTAGTGGACCCTGGTTAGGAGATTGGGGCGGTAACGCAAATGCGTTACAGTGCCCCATAATTTAAGCTTAACCTTTCCTATTTTTTTCTCCGTATGGGACTATGTTCCCACACATTTTCGATTTTGCAGGCGACGTGGCGACACGGCTGGCGTCGGATCTAAGCGAAAACCATCGATCGCGTGGACCCGAGTCCACGCGATCATCAATCAACGCACGTGCGCGATATCGTGTTTAAGTGAGGTGGATTTACCTATCATCTGGCGACGCGTGGATGCACAAGGATCGTCCGATCTTCATCCGACGAACGACGTTGGATTTGTCGCGAGCACACAATCGATGAGATTGTCATCAAAGGTTCTTCATCGGACAGTGGATAGAGATTAACGAAGAACCACGATCGACGCGCGATCATGGCCCAATCGTCGTTCGAACATGGCACGATCGTGCCCCATTCAGCACCAAATTTGGAGCCACAAAGTCGCCAAGTGGAACTGCTCCCACGACTGCACAAATCCGCTCCCACGACCGCATCAAACGGCCATAAATTTCGGGCGAAAATTCTCTTTAAATATTGATGTATCCTCTCCTTATTTCGTAACTTTTGATCGATTCGTGAAGAAATTAAGCAAATTTCGAGGAAGGTCTTAAGTTCTCGTGATTCTCTGCTTCCAAGAGTGTAGAGACGCATCTATTGAAGCATGATAATCACGATTTCATCTCTTGATTTCATCGAATTTTTCCCTTCAATTCTCGTGGATTGAAGCAAATTTGCTCGGATTCTTCCTCGTGTTAGTAGTGAGATTCAATCGATTATCAAGAGGTAATTTGAGTTTTTATTATATTTAGAAGTTTAATTTTGCAAATTAGTTCATACTGTTCTTCATTTTCCCCAATTTTCAGTCCGAAAAATTTCAGATTTTGAAAATAGGATATCTCTCTGATTATAATTCCAAATCACTTGATTTTGGTTTCTTTGGATTCATATTTTCATCAGCTTTCCATCAAATTCCAAGTTCATTTGACCCTTCAATTTGACGTTTGACCAAGGACTATTTATCTTTCATCAGAAGTCAAATGTTGACTTTCGGGGTCAATTACTTTCAATTTACAAATCAGAATTTGATCATTTTGGTCTCTTTAGATTCCTCTGGTTCTTGGATTTGGATTTCATTTGACTAGTCAATTTGAAGATTTCCTCTGAGGTGTCCATTTCTGGGATTTTCTGATATTTGATTTTCAATAATGCATAGTAAATCCATTTCTTATCCAAACATCACGAATTATATATCAATAAATTCCATTTTGTCTCTAGTTTCCAAATATATAATTTTCGTAGTCTTCTGACACCTTTTGGTTTTCTGATTTTACAGTACACCTACTATTGGTCAAAGTCAACACTTTGACTTTGACTTTTGACTTTTCTCTGTCATACCCGAGAATTAAATTATTAAAACTTCTTATTTAGTTTATTTATATCATTTCCACTCATTATTTCTTATTTTCACTTATTTAAAACCCCTTTTAAACCTAAGTTTGACCAAGTCAACTGTGCAATTAAAGTGAACCCTGCTCTCTGTGGATCGACCCGGTACTTACACATTACTTGATTTTATATCTTATCTTTGTGAGTTTGGTTTTATAAATTTTGTTTGACCGGCGTTTTTGTGATTTAACGACACATGAAAACGCTTCGTCAAGCGTCGTTCGACGTTTTGGTGCATTTAAATGATGATCGTCCGATCGGCGATGAACGGTTGAGATGTGTCCACATCGCACGAAGAAAGAGGCCCGTCGTTTCGATCGTCCGTTGGATCTTCATCCAACGATCGCGATTTAATCAGAAGTCCATAGGTCGCGATGAATCTCGACCGTTATAACTCCTTAATGGATGGCCGCGATTGATTCACTTAACTCCCTATTAAGGCACGTGCTTGATTTGTGAACCGGTGGACTCTGCGTCCACGCGGTCTACGCGCGATATTCCAAGCGTTTCAATCCAACGCATCACGTAGTTCCACGTCACCTGAAATAACTTAAGAGAGGATTAGTCCCACACGAAGAAAATAAAAGAGATTTCGTCGGGTATATAACGTAGGCGGACTTAAGCGGTTAGCGTAAATCCGACTTACGGATGCTTATATGTACTATAACCCTATATAATACGAGTAAATATAAATATCGCACACGTCACCTCTGCGCCACGCAGGCGCTCGCGTGGGTCCGCGTGGCTCTGCCACGTGGCCTTGCATGTCACGTCGCATCCACGTGGGTCCCGCATGATTAATAAACCCCTTTTTGCTTAGTTTTAATTGTTCTTAATCAATTTAAAATTGAAAGTATACTTAAATAAAATCAAAAAAATTCAAGAAAATTCCTAAAAATTGTAAAAATCATAACTTTCAAAATACAACTCCAAATTAGTTCAAATTTATTTTGTTGGATCAGAAATTGAATAATCTATCATTATAAAAAGTCAAAATATTAAAATAGTAAGAGAATGAATTTTAATTAAATAAATATATTCATGTATAAATTTATAAAAATACATGAATGTTAATAAAGATCTTTTCTCTTATATTTTCATCATTAAAACATAGTTATGATCTCAATTATAATTAGGATTAAAATTATAATATTTAATTATGTATAATAATCCATAAATTGATGTATTTTTAGATCATAATATAAAATTATAAAAAATGATAGAAATGTACTTAAAATATGATAACATGCATACATTTAAAACAATTAATGCTTTTATTTGCATTAATAATCATGTAAATTCATGTATAAATATCATGTTATCAATTAGATGATAGGATCATCTGTTATTGGTGCCTCAATGTTTTGAATATCCGATTCAATAAATTCCGCTACATTTGATGTTTTGATCAAAATTTCAGAAAGTTATCGACCTCAGAGATGAGATGCCAAGCGAGATGAGATGAGATGAACCCTATCCTTGAGGTGGAGATATTCGATTTATGGGGGATCACTTATCACGTCTCCACGTTCCACATACGGGAGACATTAGTGATGCATTTCCTGACGAGCATCTCCTTGCATTATCTAGCCATGCTCCATGGTTTGCGTACATTGTCAATTTTTCTTGTGACTAGATCGATCCCCGAGTATTGAAATTGACATTGAAAAGATAAGTTCTTCCATGAACTCAAGTACTACTTTTGAGAAGAACCCTTCTATTCCATGTTTGATACGACCAGATCATACGGTGATGCGTCGCAGAGGAGGAGCAAGAAAATAAATTAGTGATGTTTCACTCATAAGTGTGTGGAGGACACTTTGCCGCGCAGAAGACAACGGATAAAATTTTACAAAGCAGTTTTTATTTGCCCACCATCTTCAAGGATGCCCTCCGTTTATACAAGCGAGATGAGATGCCAATGAGACCTATCCTTGAGGTGGAGATATTCGATTTATGGGGGATTGACTTCATGGGACCTTTCCCACCTTCAAGACGGGAAAAAAAGTATATTTTGGTAGCAGTTGATTATGTGTCTAAGCTGGGTTGAGGCTATCCCCACTAGGACAAACACTCATCGGGAGGTGTTCAGATTCATCGCGAGGAACATCTTCTCTTGATATGGATGTTTGAGCCCCATCATCAGTGACGGAGGCTCGTACTTCAATAATGCACACTTTTCGTGCATTGTTGAAGAAATACGGAGTACATCATCGTGTCGCTACACCGTACCACCCCCAAGAAAATGGGCAAGTTGAAGTAAGCAACAGAGAAGTTCAAAAATATTCTAAAGAAGATCATTTAATCAGACGAGAAAGATTGGGCACACAAGCTTCTTGATGCTTTATGGGCGTATCGGACAACTTACAAGACACCCATAAGAATGTCTCTCTTTTGACTCATATTTGGGAAAGCGTGCCATCTTCCAGTTGAGCTTGAGCATCGAGCATATTATGCAATCAAGAAGCTCAACTTATCTCTGGACAACACGCCAGAAAAAGACTTCTCCAGCTGCAAGAATTACAAGAGCTAAGGCACGACGCGTATGAAAATGCAGAAATCTAAAAAGCGAAGACCAAAGCCTTTCCTAACAGGCACATAAGATGACGATCCTTCCAAGTCGATGATAAGGTTTGGTTATATAATTCTCGCTTAAGCTTTTTCCAGGGAAGCTACGCTCATGATGGGACAGTCCTTATGTGGTTTTGGAATTGTTTGAGAACGGATCCGTACTTATTTTTGACATTAAATCTAACAAATAATTCAAGATAAATGGTCATCGCCTTAAGTCTTACCTTATAGCAGAGCCACCCACACAGCCAAATACAGTAAATTTGTATTTTCCCAAGGTACACAAGGACGTGACAACAGTATCACCCTCATCTCATCAATTGTCATGAGCTTTATAAAGTTTTGTTTGGCTGAAGACGTTAAACTTAGCACTCTTGGGAGGCACCCCAAGGTTATCTTACTTTTGCTTTTATTTTTGTTTTTAAGTTTTTACATACATCGTCGAAGAAATCCAAGAAAAGCGCAATAAAGAAAAAACACAATCAAGAAAAAGTCAAACGTGCATCAACACGACTCAGTGAGTTTTTTCTAAACCTTTTTCGTTACACCTTATTTTACTATATTTTTCATGTCATATATAATATTCTTGCCATCTTTTCATGGTAATGATGATTTCATTGAGGGTAATGATGAGTTTACGCTGGGGAGTGAGGACTTAGAAAAACTTAATAATTTTTTAAAAATTTTAAAATTTTAAATTCTACAAACTCCTATGTTTCAAAAATTTTACCAGTCTTACTACCTTAGAAG
Organism: Lemna minuta; assembly: GCA_024174645.1. Classification (NCBI taxonomy): domain Eukaryota; kingdom Viridiplantae; phylum Streptophyta; class Magnoliopsida; order Alismatales; family Araceae; genus Lemna; species Lemna minuta. The sequence continues at coordinate 182,633 of CM044110.1, read as the reverse complement.
TCTTGACATTTTGAGATCCTATCACTAGGGATGTCGAAGGGAGGGCCTTACAGCCCATGTGATTACATTTTGAGTAATAAAGCCAAGTGATATAGAGAAACCATGTGATTTTTTTTAGTGGTTGACTTCTTTGGGCTTGGGTATCTAAATGGAGAGTGCTTTTGGAATGGAGGATGAAGTTCTATTACATTGAAATGGAGAGATTTTGAGCAAAGTTCAAGAAAATTCCTATCCCCTACCTTACATCAGCCGAACCTACTTGGTGTGGGAATTCCTCGCTTCCGAAATTTCTCTTAAAAGAGTGCAATGAGTCATAATTCTTGATGCACTTATTTTCCCTTTAGGCATTTAATTTTACTTTTTCCTTTTCAATCAATTAGTATACTCATTTTCAGCTTCATTGAGGATAATTATACTCCCAAGTGATATACACATCCATCACATCTTTTTCACATTTACCTTACAAAATACATATCCCTTCACGTTACACTTCATATTTTTTTAATACTCTCTTCAAATAACAAGAACTCCTCGATATCCTTGTTTTTATATAAATTCTTCTGAAGTCATCTTCTTTTTCTTTAAAAAAATTAAAAGAAGAAAAGAAAAAGAAAAGAAGAAGAAAAGAAAAAATTATGAAAAGAAGAAAAGAAGAAGACAAAAAAATGAAGGAAAGAAGAAAGGAAAGAGGAAAAAGAAAGAGAGGAATAATAAAAAGTGAAAAGAAGGAGAACAAAGGGAAAACCATCTCTAACACATAAATACCATTTCCACCACTTCAATTCCATTTCTACCATTTCTATATCATTTCTACCACTTCAATACCATCTCTACCATGTCCATACCATCTCTACCATGTTAATACCATATTTACCACTTTAATACCATCCCTACCACTTCCATTCATCATCATCCACATCATTTGGGAGGATAATTCAACATCCGTGGTACCTTCTTTGTATATAATATCCATCTTGTTTACATGCATATTTTCTTTTAACCACGTCATTCTTTTAGACATAGTGTCTTTTTATTGTTTCAGCCACCTCATAATGATACACCCCAAAGATAGGAAATCCCTTTGTAATGTACTCTTTATAAGAGGAATACGAGTTGAGGGGAATTCAAATGCACTAAGTAGCCTCCCAAAATAAGTGAAGGAGTGATGTACTTAATGAGAGAGGTGAGGAATTACATCTCCTCATGAGAGTGTGAGAATCTTTTCACTCTCATAGCATCAAACCTTAGATAGGCTCACCTCGATTACAATTGAGTATTGACTCAAGCATTAGGCGATGAGCGCTACCCTAATATGCTCTTAGGAAGTCAACCTAGATATGGAATCTAGATCACCATGGTCCACACTATGAGGAAAAGTAATCACACATTCATATATTTCCCTTCTTTAGTTGCAGGATCAAAGGATGAAAAGACTTTCTAAGGAGATTATATAGTAAATTGCTAAGGGACTAGCAATTATTCACATTGGGGGTGTGATAACATGCAATGTTTACATAAATTTATATGATTATTAATGCAAATTAATGCATTAAATATTCTATTTGTATGCATGTTATGATATTTTGAGTGCATTTATATCATTTTATGTAATTTTAGGTTATGATATAAAAATATAGCATTTTGGGGATAATTATACATAATTCTAATAATATAATTTTATTCCCATTTATAATTGAAATCATAATTGTATTTTCATGATTTAATGATAAGAAAAAAATTTATTTACACCCATGTATTTTTCTAAATTTATTTTCTAAGAGGAATGAGTGTATTTCTTAAATTAAAATTAATTCTCTTGTTATTTCAATATTTTGACTTTTTCATAATGATATATACTTTCAATTTCTGATCCAACAAAGCAAATTTGGATTAATTTGTTGTATTTTGAGTGTTATGAATTTTCCAATTTTTAGGAATTTTCTAGAATTTTTATGAATTTATTTAAAGCTATTTTCAATTTTTAAATAACAAAAATAAATATTTTATAAATAAAAATATATATTTTATAATCACGTGTTGACATGGCAAAGCATTGCCACATGGCGACGCGTGTACACGCCATGTGGCGGCGTCTGCGTGTGACACGTGTGTGCACGTGTGCGCGCGTGTGTGCACACGTGTGCGAGTGCGTGCGCACGTGATAGTGATTAATGGGTTAAGCATCCGTTAAGGACATTACGCTAACCCACTAATACGTCCTATCTTATATACGCGACATAGTATCAAAATTTATACTATGTGGGATTACTTACGTTTGTTTTTAGTTACAGGTGACGTGGCGCAATGAGAGACATCCAATCGTGTGGTTAAATCGTGATCATTTGATTTTAGTTACTTGTGGGGGTACATGGTAGCATCTGATTAGGCGATGATTCGATTGAAGACGATTTAATCTTAGCTGTTCATCTGGGGAGTTATAACAGTCGAGATTAAATGTGCCCGATGAAGATCGAAGAGACAAAATCAAGCGACGCCTTCTCTTCACGTGCGACATGGCAAAAATCTGGATGCTTCATCTCAGATCGGACAGACGCGACTTAAAGACGCCAATTCACGAATCGTCATTTAGTCTCAGCCGTCGATTGAAGATGAATCTACGCATACAACGGTTACGCCCAAATTTTCCTATAAATTGAAATGTTCTTCGACACGAAAACCTGTTCTTGGATTTTCGAGCAAATCGAAACTGTTTAGATACCACAATGTGAGAATCTCTTGAGTTCTTGATCTTCTAGAAACATTTCCGCGTTCAAAGAGTGTTTGAAATCAAGAATTGGTTAAGAGATTGGAAGAAATCACATCTAGAATGCCGAAATTTGTTTTCAAAATCGCTAAATGAAAAACCTTGAATCTGATGATTAGTTGGATCATTTCGAGCGAGACTTCAGGTTAGGTTGAGTGTTTTCACCTTAATTCATCTTCATTTAGCATTAGATTTATATTTTGAAGCATAGATTAAGTTTAATTTAGTTTTAATTTTCTAGTTTTTCACTTATTTTCACAATCAAATTTCTATCTCAATTTTAAATCTCAATTTCTCTCGCAAATTCTAATCCAAATTCAGTGATTTTTTATTCCGTGGATTCGTATTAGAGTTATCTTTCTTAGTATACTAAAATCACTAATTTCTCACCTTAATTCATTGTCTGATTTGATTGAATTTTAAAGATATCTCAAAGATTTCCCTTATTTGTTCATGGATTCAACCCTTTTTCACCACTATACTCTTTAATTTTTGTTATTATAACTTTTCATTGGTGAGTTTGGAACTTGTTTTGACACGAGATTGTGTGTACTCAACGATCACACGAAATCGTTTTCATAAATAGGTACCCTATTGTAAAACAATGAGAGGATGAAGGTCATCAAAAGAAGGATCGGTGGGTGTAGTGGTGGTAGGTGATGATAGAGTGGAGTCTGACATCAAAAGGGAGGTAGCGTATTGAGTGGACTATTCAATCATGGGCATGTATGATGGAAACTTGAGAATAAGCATCACGAGCAGTTGTGGAGCTGAAAAGTCTTTGGAGATGAGAAAGGGAATGGCCTAATCAAAGGTGCAATTCCATTGGAAATCCCTAGAAAAGGTAATGACAATGATGGAGGATTAGTAGGGAACGTCGAGTCGAAATTTCATGATTGGATGGTGAATTAACTAGGGGTGTTGAATTAGTTTCTTTTGTGTATTTATGTTATTCTAATTCTTTTCATTAATTGATTGGTTATTTGCTCAAATCCTCCCGTCACTCATACACTAGATTTTTAAGTGGACAGGGTATCTAAACACCTTGTGCTAGTTCTAGAAGGAGACAATCCCCTAGGAGTCTCTCCTCACCTTGCTAGTCCCCCACTAGCAATTACTAATTTGCTAGTCACTTAGATCAAAGTTCAAACCCGAGCTTTCCATTTGACCCACTCATGCTCTCAATTAATTACCTCACTTCGTCCTCATCCTTTGGTACGTTTACCACTCATCCCGTTTCTTGTGAGCTGACTCCCAAAGCTCCACTCGTCATTTATATATATTATGTGGCCTATGAGCCAATCACACTTCCATGTATCTTTTTAAGTTCATTGAAATGAAATTTATTCATTGTCATTCATGTGTGATGTTTGCAATGAAGTCTATGAGCATATGCAATGACTAAGTGAATTATGATGAGATCATAGTACATTTATTACTAGTCTTGTAAACATATATTCTAAACATTCTTATTTGTGGGATACTCTTGAGGGACATCAAATTATCCGAAAATAATAACACTATCTGATCCGACTCATATGATGAGTATGGTTGATCCTGTATCCATTGGTGTAAAGAAACTAAGGATAGATAGTGGGTGCTCTTTGGAGAAATAGTTCATTGAATTGATTCCTGGAATGGTATGATACCTAACTGTCAATCAAGTTGATTCATGTCACAACTGTGTATGTGTCTTTTGACTTGAGGCACTAAAGACATCTTATAGATGGATGACTGTGTTTTGATTATGACTTATGAATCCTTAGTCACGGGATATCTAAAATGTGATTTATTGGATACAACATGAAGTCCTCAAAGATGGATGTGCGTTCAAGATGGCATCATCTACCCTCGGTATTTGAGGAGATTAACTCAAAGAGTGAGATGCCATGAAATCCTTAGCCAAGGTAGTAGAAATATCGGAGAAGGAGTTCTCGATAATTTCCTACATGCATTAGTATAAACTTGAGCGACTGATTAGGGTTTGACAGTTGACCATACCCTACGTCATTCATGAGTCTCTAAAAAAATGTGGATGAAGGATTATACATACATAGTAATCGATGATGGAAAAGTTCTTACATATTCTATATCTCCTAGACTACGTTGTGTAACTTGGCACCCAACGAGGTGGCAACTCAACTTATCTATTGGGTTAAATCAATCCTTGATTAATTAATCTATATGTTGATGTGGATAATTAATTAAGGTTGACAGATAAAATATTATTTGGTTTATAGAGTTATTAACTAGTGAGATATATGGACCTAGAGGGTCACACACATAAGGTCGATGGATGTTGGTAGATATAGACATAATTATGAGGGTTTTTCATGAAAAATATCTACATACCAAATGTCTATAAATAGAAGGAGAATGACCACAACTTATGGTGCCCATACAAGCCTTGTGAGCATTCTATCATTTCTTCATTTTTCTCTCTAGGTGAAGAGCTTTGGAGAGGAGATCCAACCATTTGGAGATCGTGTGGATACCGCTAGAGGCTAGACACTTGAATAGCTTCAAGAAATCCTTCAAGAGAACCATGGAAGTATGTTTTCTCATACATACTAGATGATAAGATCATCTGTTCTTGGTGCCTCAATGTTTTGAACATCTGATTCAATCTATTCCATTGCATTCGATGTTTTGATCAAAATTTCGGAAATTTTATAGACCTCAGAATCCAACAGTCATTCCATACTCTCCTTCGGCCTAGCCTGCCTCTTTGAAGTCCCCAAGCCTCATCACGAATCCAAATCTACTCCAAGTGGGTCTCTCATCCCTGATCTTGCGTGATCCTACAAGGTAAAGAACAAATATGCCTCGATTTGAATTTCTATTTGACTCCCTAAAATCATTGTGTCCAACAACGATTCATCAAAGAATCTCTCCCTTACCCTCATAGGTAAGTACAAGTTGCTTGAAGTCAACCTAGTGTTGAGAGTGTTCCTACCTATCCCTAATTCTTAAAAGTAAACTCACATAAAATGGAGAGATGACATATCAAGCATAGTTAAAATTAAATTGAAGCAATACATGGAAAAAACTTTAAGCCAAGATATTAATAAAAATTCTCCCTGATGAGTTGACTTCAACTTTTACAATTGATTTTCATCTTTGACTGATGACTTAAATTTCTTGAAGCAGATTTTGACTTTTTGTTGAACGTTTTAACTTCTAGCATTTATGCCCTTGAGAAATTTGATGATATAAAGAATAATATTATATGTAAATAATCCTACGAATGAGTTTAAATCTTAATCCTAAGGTTCTGTATGAATAATTGGTGGCGTACAACTCCCGTCACCACCAAGGCATGACACCACGACGCCGGAGGAGCCGACACCCGCGCGCATCCAGCCCCCTCGACAGGCGAAGACGAAGGATGCTGACTTCCACTACACCGCGTAGGGACCTCATCTCGCCACGACACGTCACATCCCGGGCTCGCGCGCGCGTGGATCTATGAGGACGATACCCGAGAAGGCAGTGAAGATGACGATGGAGATTACCGATGATCCAAGATCTTCCTCGACTTGCGACGGACGTGATATGGTGAAAGACGACAGAAAGGGAGGGAGAAAAGAAAGGGAGGTAGAATCGGAGAAGAAGAAGTGGCGGAAGAGGTGATGGAGATACGGGGGAAGAACACGAACACGAAGGGTGAAACTCACCAACGAACCAAATTTTCATTCATAAAAAAAACTGTCTTCTCTTCTCTTACAAGCCTCCATTTATAGAATACGGAGATGGAGAAAGATGGGGAAGGACGCGTCGCCTTAACTTTCCGCGTATGAGCGGTTAAAAGGTTCGCGGACTCTTCTGCATATTTTACGGGTAATTTTCATAATGATCGTTGACTGCCAAGTACGCCGGTCGGTGATAAAACTATCAATTGAGGCTTCACTTGGTTTGACTGGAGCTTCTTTGTACGTCTGTCAAGATGAAATCCCGGTCGGAGATTACCGTTGAAATTTGGGTGATAGGTGGTTCGCTCGATCGTCATTTTGAAGTCCTGCTTTGGTCAATAGGTGATGGTAAGAAAATGATTTCCCGAGGATGTCCATCGTCGGCTTTATGTCATAACGGTGTTGATGTGGAGAGGTTCCGCGCTTGTCGGATAGCGTTTTCTCCATGTATCAACGCTCGTGGTAGTATTTCTGGAAGTCAACATCTGCGTGCTGCGGGGGCGTTCGTGGACCACACGTCTGCGTGCTAGGAATGGAGAAGACTTCGAGGTAGGCAAGAGTAGTTCCGATGATAGGAATATCCGTCGGATGAAGTGAATAAAGTCATCAGTCGGCAGGTAACGGTGATCTGTCATATGTTGCTAAAATAACGGTGATCAGTCGGTCGTCGTCTGGAGAATCAGTCTGGTGGTTTCTCCTTCGGCTTCAGTCTTGTCTGATGGTGCGGAAGCTTTCGTTGCTGAGCTTCGTAAGAATTTAATCAGGTCGTAATCGTCATCATAGTCTTCAAGACCATCGTCTGGGAGATCTTCGTGATTATTCCTTGTTCGACAACAGCAGAGGAGAGCACGTGAATCAGCTGGATCTCTCGATGATTTGCGATCATCGCCCATCCGAAAGGTGTTAACTCAGTCATGCTTTTGAGAGATTCTGATGGTTGGAGCGGTTGTTGCACCCTTTTCGTGAATGCTTCCTCTTGCTTCTTTTCTATTCCACATCAGAAGGACTCAAGTGCGTGGCATACTCTAAAATTGGTGGCAATTTTTTTGTATTGGTATCACTGTGGAGATAATGTCACCGATTGTATGATGTTGAGATGATATAGGTTATCTCCTTCCTCAGTTGGAAGATGTCGTTTCAAAGGAGAGAATGCTGGGACGGGCGAGGATATTGTTGATGGATTTCTCTCCTTCCATTTGGAATTTCTTTTCTTCAGTATGAATTTCCTTTAAGCTGACTATCTTTCATCGCTTTGTAGGAACCGTGAATAGTCTTTGTGATAATTACTTCATAAGTTATCACATATAGATCTCTTCTAAACTTTCTACTATGGTGGTTTTCAAGGGAAGAGGGAGTGTAAAACAAAGGTGTTCCTATTGATGTTCTTTCTTGAGATCATTAATTTATACAAGGTTCCTATGATATAGTGGTTAAGGTTTGGAAATTAGGATTCTATATCAAAGGAAAAGGGGTGGTTGACTTGGTCCACTCAAGGAATTCTAGGTTTCTAAAGATAAGTATTAAATATTTGACCAAGTCAATCTTTAGATCAGTATAAAATAGGGAAAGGAGGGAAGATAATTCCCTTAAGATCTACACTCTCTTTATTTATTTAGAGAGGTCTTCTTCATCCATTTAATAGATGGATAATTTTCAAACTCATGAGTGAATAAGGAGGAGGATAGGTTCACTTAGAACCCTTGTGTTCATGTTTCAAAATAATTCTCCATCAAAAGGTTTGCTGAAATTTTACCTCAGATTTTATATGAACATATTTATCCAATCCCTAAGGTAAGGAAAATATTTCATATTGCATGGCATTGTTTTCCTACAAATTTAGGAATATTGTATCTTAGGTTGGTTTTGCACTTACGTGACATATCTTTCAAAGATAATGATTTTCTTGATTTGAGTATAAAAAATAGTTTATATAAATTTTTCATCAAGATATTCCCCAAACCAACCTTAAAATACAAATTTATTCATATGGGCATTGAAAATCTCATAAAAGAATTTAAAATGTTATGAACTTATGTTGCAATTTCTATCTTTCCTTTCTTTTCTAATTTTTCTTGCATTTGCTTGCTGTGTGTTTTTGTTTCCTTTTTAGGGAAGGCCTTAAATTCTTAATGATAAGAGAGCTGATGCAAAAGGGAGAGGATCAAAAGAAACATCATGAAGAAAGCAGGATGAATGCAACACAGATTAAATTGATGAGTTTTTCTAAATTAATTTTCCATTTTCTCTAGATTCATTGTCATGGCATACATCATGATCATTTTCATGCACATGATAATTTTATTGAGGACAATAAAGGTCTGAGTTGGGGGGTGTGGTTTAGAAAAACTTAAACTTTTATAAAAGGTTTGAATTCATGATTACTATTTGAAATAGCTAAAAATTGTGAATTTTCAAAAAATTTCTTAAATTTTCACACCTAGTTGCATTCGTCTTCTTTATATGCTCTATGAAGTATCACAAGTATTTATACATTCCATGCATTCAATTCAAATTCTTTAAAGCATGTAAATTTTAAAACATAAAGTATATAATAGTGACTTCCATGAAATTGCAAATTCATGGAAGAAGCAGCATGTGGTGTAGCACCAAGCCAGTGGGATGGGTAATATGGCCATGGGTTTAGGTATTTCCTCGGGGTGAGCTTTCCTTAGTCAACCGTAACCAAGGATCTCAATGCCTTTAATGGTTTTTCACAACATGTCTTACTCTACCTACTTGTTTGCCTCTTCCTTGGTCGAATCAACTCAATCCCGGGTGAAAATCTAAAAATGTGGGGCTGGATTCTTATTGTCATTTGCCTTTCATATATGTCTTCTAAATCCCTTCACACTACATATTCTAATCCCCTTTCGTCTTTATATCCTTGTTTTTATTTTTCTTTCTTTTTGCCAAAAAAATGGAGCAATTTTGGTTTAATTGATGAAAAATCATAACCTTTCATTCATGAAAAAAAACGAAAATGCAAAAAAAAAAATTATTAAAATTAGATTATGATAAATTTTAATTTAACTTTGAAAATATCAAAGTCAATTTTTTTTAAATTCAAAAGCAATAGGGTGGAAAGAAAATTGAAAACTCATAAAATCGAACTAAAGAAGTTCAGATTTAGACAACAACGACAATTAGATAAATAACCATGATCAAATAGATAATTGAGATTAAATAAAATTCAAATAGAAAAATTGAAAAAAATCACACAAAAATTAGTCATGAAAAACAAAAAATTTAGAGAAAAAAATTTTGAAGTTAGAATTCACCAATATAAGATCCAAGAATAAATCTTAATCTAACCTTTTTGAATTGAAGCTAGGTCAAGAATTAGACAATCACACTATTATGGAATTCAACAAGAACCAAAGTCGGAAATTCACTTAGAAAAGTAAACGAGTATCCTCAAGAAAACCAAAATCAGAAGTAAATGCAAATGCAGATTCATCTATTCAAAAATTGATCTTGGTCAAACACAAATCAAACAAGTATTAAATTGAAAATCAATCTTAATTAGATAGAAATCATAAGTCCAGAGGATAGAAACAAAAAGAGAAAGTCTAATACACAAAATTAAAATTAGAAAATTAAAATAATACAAGTTCACAATTTTCCTAAAGACAAACAAAAATGATTGTCCCACACAAGATTATCAAAATTAGATTATGATAAATTTTAATTTAACTTTGAAAATATCAAAGCCAATTTTTTTTAAATTCAAAAGCAATAAAGTGGAAGGAAAATTGAAAACTCATAAAATCAAACTAAAGAAGTTCAGATTTAGACAAGAACGAAAATTAGATAAATAACCATGATCAAATAGGTAATTGAGATTAAATAAAATTCAAATAGAAAAATTGAAAAAGAAATCACACAAAAATTAGTCATGAAAAACAAAAAATTTAGAGAAAAATTTTGAAGTTAGAATATTAGAAATCAAAATTTAGTTACCTATATTTGAAAAGAAAATAAATCAGAAACCTAAAATTGAAAACCAAATCCAAAATCAGTTTTGAGAAGTAGAAGCCAAATTCAACAAAACAAGAAACAAAAATTGAAATTGAGAAAAAAATTCAAACCAAGGCTTTTGAGGTGATTTCCATTGAAGATTGCAGCTTCAAGCTGATAGAGAAATTACTGCAAGAGATTTTGAGAGAGATCTTGTGAGAGAGCCTTGAAAGATTTCCACATGAGAGCTTTTAGAGAGATCACCAAGCGAGAGATTTCACTACAAGAGAGAGAGCGTTCATAGAAAGAGAGAGCATTTTTTTGTGTCGAGGAAGAGTTGAGGGTTTTTGATATTTTTCTATTAAAATTTTTAAGTACCTAAAATATTCATTATTGTTAGAAAAAAAAATTCACAAATAAAAAAAATGAAGTTTGAAGTAAAATAACTAAAATTGAAAATTATGAATTTTTATAGAATAATTAAATGGTTACATAATTTTTATCTTAAGATGGTTCTAATTGAATCTTTTGATTTAATAAAATTGAATATTATTTGTAATTCCAATAAGTAAAAAGTTAGAAAGGCACATTATAGGTTTTCTTGGCTTTTTCTTATGCTTTGATGTGGCGTGCATCCATGACGGGGCATTTTATCCGGTCGTTAAAACACACAAACGTCGGTCAAACAAAATTTATAATTCCGAACTCACAATAACAAAGATATAAAATCAAATATAGTGTAAAGATTGGGTCGATCCACAGAGAACACGGTTGACTTTGATCGCAGAGTTGACTTGGTCAAACTTAGGTTTAATTAGGATTTTTAAGAAGTGAAAATGATATTTTATTAATAGTAATGATATAGATATACTAAATAAGAAATTTTAAGAATTAAGAAACTGATTTTATGCAGAAATGTTAAAAGTCAAGGTCAAAACATTGACTTTGACCAATAGTTGACTTTCTATAAAAATCAGATAATAAAAAGGGCTTAAAATATTATGAAAATTATAGATTCAAAAAATAGAGAGAAAATAGAAATTTTTGATATATAATTCGTGATTTTTCGAGAAGAATTAGATTTATTATCGAGAAAAATCCCGAAATGAACACTTCGGTGTAAATCTTCAAATTGACTAACCAAATGATAGCCAAATCTTAAAATTCAAACATGAATAGAAAGCTAAAACCCAGAGGATTTTAAAACCAAAATTTTGTCAAATTTCACCTTATATTTTAAGAGTAATTGATCCTGCAAGTCAACGCCCAAATTCGGATTGAAAATGAACACTCAATGGTCAAACGTTAAATTGATGGGTCAAACGATGACGAAATTTTACAATTTTGATATCCACAGAAAGCTGATAAAACAAGGAATCCAATGAAACTAAAATCAAACTATTTGTACTTAAAATCACGGAGAAATCCTTGTTTCAAAATCAGCAAATCCGTGCCCAATTTGGGCAAAATGAAAAACAAGTCGACTTAAATGATGAAATTAACTACCTAAATCTAATCTAAATAACAATTGTTGCAAGATGAATGATTGATTCACACTACTAACCCTGATTGACGTGAAGATTGGCCTCCAAATTGCGTCGATTGGAGTGTATTTTGATCGGTTTCATCCTCGGCGTACGTTCGACGTTCAAGGGGAGAATTCGATCAAATCTCACAACGATTCGTGATCAATCCCTACCTCAATCCCATCGGAATTGAGTCTAAGACGTAGGGGGATCATGAAGAACTCAAGACTTTGCTCCAAAATCACTTAATCTCTTCATGTTTCAATCAAGAACATTGATATTTATAAGGGAATTCAACGCGAAAATCATGGGCCGTTTGATTCAAAGAAGACGGAGTGATGGCTGCGGTTGCGCGATCGTCGTGGGCCACGATCTCACGATCTCCCGATTTTTCCGCCCGTCCGATCTCGATCGAAGCGTCTCGATGCGTCCACGTGTCTCCCCACGATGCACTGAATTCACGATTAATTGCAACCGTTCGATGAACCCACGTGTCGCGCTTTGTTTTGCCGATGATGCGATTGAATTGCGATTGTCAGATTCTACTGATTCCCCGATTTGCATACGTGTCCTGATGATGATCGGGTGGACCGGAATCCACCCGATCAACGCTCTTGAATTATTGTCTATCGCATTCGACTCACCACGCAATGCCACGTCACTTGAAATTTAAGAATCCACGTGAACATAGTCCCACATGGAAGAAATAGGCGAAAAATGCGCATATAAAACGAGAAAGGCTCTTGAGCCTTTGCGTTACCACCCCAATAAACTTACCTAGGCCCACTATACCCGTGGGCTCATCACTTGCCAGCCCGAAGACTGTACTCACCATGTAGGCGCCACACAGGCGTCCGCGTGGACTCGCGTGGCTCTGCCACGTGTCCGTCGTGCGCCACATATCTGCGCCACGCAGGCGTCCGCGTGGGCTTGCGTGGCTCTGCCACATGTGCCACGCCACGCCACATCAGCTCCGCGTGTCCTGCGCGCAAATAAACCCCTTTTTTGCAATTTTGAAATAAGGAAATAACTCCTAAAAATTCTAAAAAAATTGAAATAAATTCCAAAAAAATAGAGAAAATTTAGAACTTAATATCTTAAAAAGTATAACCCTTTTTGACTCAAATTTTCTCCATTGGATCACAAATTTCTTCATCTTTAATATAATGCCATCTAAAAATATAAATTAAAAGAAGAATATAAGATGAATTCAAAATAAACATAGATAATCTCTTAAGAAGTCTATTTTATATCATCCCAACATTCTCTAATTGAAATTAAATTCTTCTAATCATCTATTAAAGTCAAAGTAAATCAAAGGAAAGTAATTAATTTTATATTTATTTAATCTTTGGAAAAGATTAAACATCCATAAAGCACATAATTAACCCTAAATAATGTATAAATATGGGCTTTAGTAAAATGGCATACCAATGGAGAAAATTCATAAAACTATGATAACATGCATCATAATTACTTAAAATAAGCATGAATATTAGTTAAATAAGATAAGAATTTAAGTTAAATATGCATGTTATCAATCTACTATTCGAGCTATTGCTACCTAAAATTATGAAGAAATACTTAGCTAAAAAAATTGATTAAAGTTAAAAAATAGTTTATTAAATCAATAAGACTAAAATATAAATTATCGAAAAATTATTTAACTAACAAGAGGGTAGAGCTGCCAATATTTAGAGAGTAGTAAATGGAGGGAAGCAGGGAACATTTTCAAGGAAGGTGACATCACGTAGTGCATTAGAGAAATAGACAGAGTACCCCTTTTTTGTGCAAGAATAATAGACGGATACTCTTTTCAACCCTCAACTAACAAGTTTAGATAACGATAGTATATAGTTTTGCACAAAGGCAAAACATCGAAACACACCAACCAAAGGATAGAAGAGAGATGAAGAATTTGGGAAATGATGAGTAAGGGGGATCACACTATCCAAAATGATAGGAGGGAAAATAATTAAAGAGATAAGAAGCTATCATGACAATATCAGACCACAAATAGTGTAGAATATGCATCTCATGAAATAGTGCTAAGTGATGTAAAGTAAAAAGCAATATTTACTTTCTGCAACACTATCTTGAGGAGAGGTTTAAGGCCAAGTAGTTTGGTAAATGATTTCTAGTGTTCAAGCCGTTAGTACCTATGATTAGGAAGAAATACCTCAGATAACGTTTAGTCTCGAGAGGGACCCTAAACATCAAAATGAATGAGATTAAATGCATGGGATGATAGAATGGAATTGCGAGAAGGGTAAGTAGACGGCGATGTTTGCTCATTTGGCACGACAATGTTTGTAAGAAAAATTAGAAGAACTAGAAAACACGAAATATATACAATTAGATCCGATCTTTTTTAAAAGTCAGGATAATGTTTTTTTCTATTCGGGAGGCTATGCGATGGATTGTCTGCTCGTCCTCGCTCAAGATCATGCTAATAAGAGCCTGATACAAAATATAATGGTTTATCGTGCGCCTCTCATATGGTTTCTTCACGAAGAACTCAGCGGGGGGTTTAACGTGATCTGCGGGCGTCTCGATCAGCTTTTACGGCCACGTCGGACTACCATTATTACTCCCGCTCGCATCGGGAAATATTTTATTCCTCATCTTCTAGGTATTTACTTTTATCCGCGTGGCATGTCAGCAATAGACACCTAACGGGGAAAAATTTGGGGAATGATTCTAGACCAGGACCGGGACCGGGACCGGGTCCGTGATCGCGGCCGACCACAAATGGCCTCGTCGGGTTAGCCGGATCCGATGAACCCTGAAAAGATAAAGGAAAGCTAATCTTCCGGGCGCCTGGAACGCTCATCAGTGAGTGCAAATTAATCGGTCGGGGGCAGGCTAATTAGGAACTACGCGCCGTTTTCTCCGACCGATTTCTGCCAGTCTCCGTCGCATAATATCCCCCCGCCCAGGTTGACGTTGGACAAGGTTTGGTATAAAGCCACACTAATAAGCCCCGGGATACTGTAGACTCTTTTCGTCGTCGCTCCGGCAACCTTCCCTGCCCACCGTCTATTTTCCGCGGTCGTCATCATCTGAGTTGGCTTTTCGTGCGATCTCACGGCCCAACCCGCCCCCCCGCGATTCCCTTCTATCGCTGAGCTCGGTGCCGTTTGGTGAGACTGCGATTCCCTTTTTCTCCTTATTATTTTCCCCCTTTCAAGATCAGAAGGGGGTTATGGGAATAGCTACGTTCGGGTTTAGATGTATTTTCCGGGGCGTCAACCCTGAATCGCGGTGCCGTTGTATCGCTTCAATTGGGCCTTTTGCGTCATCCACGATTGACGTTGGCAAGATGATTCGATCCTGGTGCTCGGTGCCCGAATACGCGTGATTTCTCGTCCGTACGTTTCTTCGACCGTATTTTCATTACCTCGTCGACGATTAAATTCAAAGGCGATCGATGCACATCGATCAAATCAGCAAAGTCGATTAGGGGACGAGGTATTTTCATTACCTCGTCCCCTAATCAGAAAAGTCGATGTAGATTAGGGGTATTTATTGATCCGCATGATCGCTATTTCATGATCTTAATACATCGGTTCAAATGGGGTTTAATCACCAATTCGGCACTCACCAACTTTTCCGTTTCTCCTGTCGTAGATTGAATTTGCCACTTGCCGACACTAGTTCGGTTTGCTGATTGTCTTTGGCCCTTTTCTTCTTCTTTGGGATTTTCAGCTTCTTGTATCTTCTTTCTATAATTAGTTCATGGACGACACAAGTAAGATGGAGGGCCATCTCTCCTCTGCCGCGGCGTTCGTGGAAGGAGGAATACAAGAAGCCTGTGACGATTCCTGCAGCATATGCCTCGAAGCCTTCTCTGACAGTGACCCGTCTTCGGTGCGTCGTAGATAACAAGAAAGAAGAATATACGCCTCAATATAGATAGGCCTTCTTTTCCAAAGATCTGTCTGAAATCGGCTTTGTTATATACTAATTCGTCGTCAGGTGACGGGGTGCAAGCATGAGTTTCATCTCCAGTGCATTCTCGAATGGTAGGTCCACTTTGGCTTTGGCGTATCGCTGCTTTTTCTCCAGGATTTTCCAGTTGAACTCTTCAGCCTTCTAGAATATTGGTGGAAGCGTTACATGGAAAAAATTCTCATCATAAAGCGCTTGATGTCCAGGTGCCAGAGGAGCTCTCAATGCCCAATGTGCTGGCAGGCCATCAGCTTGAAGGACCCGTCCAGGTTTGCTGCTCTCACCAATACACATCCACACACCATCTTTCGTTTCTTTTCTTTTCTTCTCTCCAGCTATCCGTTCTTCAATTTTTGGATGCCATGATTTTGTTCAGCCAAGAGCTCTTGGAGGCTATTGTGCAGGAGAGGAACTTCAACTTGGAGCAGTCAAGAAACACCGCCATATTTCATCACCCTGCTCTTGGGGAATTTGAGGTGCTTCTTTTTCTATAACACACCCGCATGCTAAACTTGTTCTTGTTTGGTTCTTTTCTTGATCTTAAAGAAAAACGAATAATAGAAGGAAAATAGTGATTAATTACCTGTGATTGCCAGTTACCGCTGGGCAGCAGCGAGGCAGAGCTGGAGGAGCGTATAATTCAGCACCTGGCTGCTGCAGCAGCCATGGGTAGAGCTCGGCGCATGGCCCGACGGGACGGCCAGAGGAGAATCGGCACCCACCACTCCGGTCAAGGTCGACCACAACTTTTCGTCTTTTCCATCGTATCCCTCTGGAACAGGGGCAGCGTCATCAGAACATCATCATCACCATTATGATCATGATCATAATCATAATCTTAATGGAGTGGATGCTGCTGCAATCGATAATAGTAACAACAATAGAGGAGATGTTGCTCCTCTATCTTCCAGCTTACCTAACCATCTCACTGGACGAGAGAATTCACCTTCGTCAGCAGCTTCTTCATCTTATCATCTGCAGTTTGCTCATACTTCCCCATTTGAACGTGATGTAAACTCAGCATTCCCGGCGGCTGCTCCTTTGGCCAACGAACAGTGGCCCTCAAGTGACCGGTGCGTACACCTCATTAAACCTACGGGGGATGCATGGATTTTTTTTTTCAGCGTCAGCACCATCAGCCTAATCATTGACGTTAATATTGCCATCATCCACGTTATAGTCATCAATATTGTCATCTTAATGTGGTCTTCATTATAATTATCACTACTATCTTTATGTGGAAGGTTAAAGAGAGAAACTAATGGCAGAGTTCTCTCCCTCAACTCATTGCAGGAATCTTATGAGGCAGCCGGCTGCAGCTATTAGTTCGAATGAGGAGAGGGCAGGCCCGTCGGACCTGCAGTCTCTCTCAGAATCGTTAAAATCACGGTTCAATGCAGTCTCTCTGAGGTGCAAACGCTTTCCTAAATTTTCGCTCTTGCCTTCATGTTCTTGGTTCGGGACTTTGTTTAGGCTGTACAGTAGCCGCATGTTCTCAAATGCAAATTCTATCTGTGATGTCCCTCAGATGCAAAGAATCGATCACGAAGACCACCAGAGGATGGAGGGAAAGATTCTTCTCGCGGAACACCCCGGTTGCTTCTTCAGATGCCGCGTCTGAAGAGAGGAGGGCGATCAACCCCCCTGGTGTTCCTCTGGCAGCGGAGGGTCTCGCTGTTGCACAAGTCTGTGATCGAAGAACGAGCGAACCCCCTCGTCAGGGAATGCAAGTGATCTCCGAGAGCCCTGCGGATGCTGCGACTGTCACGGAGCAGCAGAGAGGAGAGGGTACGTCCAACATCTGATGGCAGTGTCTTGGAGCTGTCATGCTGTCATTACTTGAGATCTTAGCGTCTTAAAGCGCCTGGTGTGCGCCATTAGTGTCTGCTATAGCTACATCGCCGGTAGGCCTGGTCATATGTGATATACATTAATTAAATAATACTCCTCGACACTCAATGCCGATGCGAGCATCATGTCACCAACAGTCTCAATAGTGGCCTGATGGGATTTTGCTCGCAGACATAGCTATTTTTATTACACCTGTCGGACATTATAGACCTCCCTAGGAAACTCCCTTAGTCCCCTGCTTCAAAGTGAACTGGTCGACATGAAGTCCATTATCAGATGATAGCGATTTGGACTAAGGGGAGGAGTTGAGATCATAGACGGCGATGAAGGGCATGACGACGGAGCCAAGCCAGAGCTGGCCGTCCTTCTCCTCCACCTCGCTTATGAGCCTGACGACCTTGCCCGTCCTATCCTCTAGCACTTGCAGCACCTTCCCCTGGGGATCCAGCTTGACGGCCATGGCGTGCAGCCTCCCCCCGATGCTCAGAAGAAAGTGAATCTTGGCGGGGATGGGCAGCTTCATTATGAACTTCCTCAGTCGCGGATGCCGGGCGAGGATGTACGCGTACAGGTGACGCCTCGCGTGGATGGCCACCCAGAAGTCTCCCTCCTCGTTCGTCCTCACGTTGTCCGGTATGCCCGGAAGAAAGGCCATCGTCTCCGTCGTCCCCGCCTTGTCCCCCTTGAGCCAGTGCCTGCTCAGCCTGACAAAAAGATCGAGCTAATCAGATCGGATAGATTGGATTAGATGATGACGGAAGTAGATGAGAATTAGATGGACTACCTTCCCAGAGAGCCTTCGCAGAAGGCGACGAAAGACTGATCCTTGCTGAGAGAGACGCCGTTGGGGAACTGCAAGTTCCTGACGAGGACGGTGACCTCCTTGTTGGTGGGGTCGTACTTGAGCAGCCTCCCCGTCGGCTCCGATGTCGTCACCAGCTGCAGATAGTGCCTGCGCCGCATCATCGTGAATAGCAGTCGCGGCCCACGAAAATTCTATCGTCTTACCTTCGCTGGAAATTGGTGCTGGTGTCGGTGAAGTAGACGTTGCCGTAGGTGTCGACGTCGAGATCGTTGGTGAACTTGAAGGGGACGCCCTCCGCCTGGGTGGCCAGCGGCGTGGCCAGCCCGCCCTCCGCTCCGACCTTAAGCAGTCCCAGGTACGCGTCCGCAATGTACAAATCCCCGGTCTCCCGCTGGAATCGAAGTCCTAGAGGCCGCCCGCAGATGTGCTCGTGCTTCAGATATCCGAACACGGACGGCTTCCAAGCGCACAGTTCCGAGCTCCTGCAGGAGTCAAGTCAAACAGGCTCCGTTGACTCAAAGTTTTAAGACCCTTGAACCGTAAGTTAGACCCTAGAACCATAAGTTAAGACAGTGTAGTTCTCGAGAAAAACGAGGGGAAAGGCAAGTCATAGCAGCCTAAAATGGAGCGGTCTTGCTGTGGAGGATCTTCCCTTCCTTCTTTTTACTCAACTCGAAAGAAAGGAAGGAAAGAGTTGTTGGGGAAGGGGGAGGGAGACAGTGCGCTCACTGGTTAGGGGAGGAGTAAGCGAAGGTGGACCACTTGTGGCCGTCCCAGAAGATGACCCGGCCGTCGGCGACTCCAGTGTAGGGGCCTCTACCCTGCGGGTCGAAGGCGATGCTCTCCGGACCCTGCACCTGCCCCATGAACCTGACCTCCGCCTTCTGCAGCCGGTCCTCGTAATCCCGCTGTCGAGGGAGATCCTTGGGAGACACCAGATCCACCATGTACGTCTCGAATTCGGGAAAACTCCACCATGGGTCCCTGCTTCAACGGGTCTGTCCCGCAGTATATTGCCAGCGCCAGCAGGATCGCCCCCCATACAGCCCCCCGCCCCGCTTCTCTCCTCTCTTCCCTTCCACCAACCATTACCGCGCCTCCTTCCTTCCTTGGCAGCTGCTGATGCCCCCAATGCCCTGAACGAAGTGGCTGGCATACGCCAAGTGACAAAGCGTAATTATATAATGTATCCCCAAAGATGAAAAAGATAGAGAGACAGATGCAGGTAAAGAGTAAGTAAAGCGTGGGTAGATGGTTCAAATTGTATAACCTCGGTTGGGGTGGCCTCGGATTAGAGCGACTGAGCACGGATTTTATGACGAGACTATAGAATCCTTGAAGGCGAGGGATCGGTGATGACCGGACCGGACATTTAACCTCCCCCGGGGCTTGCACCGCTGCCCATTGAAGGGGGGGGAGGTCCAGTACGCGACCCAAACCTGGCTCTGCTCGTGGAGTTCGCGTCTGCGTCCTTTCAATGCTCTTTAATGAACTCTTAAGGTGGGTAGGTTTTCTTTACTCTTCTCCCCGCAGTCGACCGTTTGTTTCTCCCCGCCCCCGGGCCCGGGGCATCCTCAAACAGCTGTCAGGCCTTGGTGGCTGCACACTCTTCTCTCTCGGAGTCTCAGATCTAGCAACGTCCGATGTTTCCGATTTTTATCTCTCTATACGTAATTTTCATAATAAAAGGTATAGATAGAGACAGACAAACACTCACAGAGAGAGAGAGAGAGAGAGAGAGAGAGAGAGAGAGAGAGAGTCTCAGAGAGCGCATTTTGCATGCACGGATTCAGAATCTGGGCAGTTCGCGAAAGTAGTAATCGGCTTCCGCATGCTCATAGGCAGAGCTACTTGAGCCGCATGCCTTCGGGGTTTTCCCGACAAGTGGTAATAAATTGGTCTGAGGCACGGGCTCTGTCATCTCGGCGGCAGCAGCGGCGGCGGCAGCGGCAGCGGCAGCGGTGCCGAGCGGAGGACCCGCTGCAGAGGCTCCCATTGGCGGCAAGCGCAGTAAGAGCCTTCCCCGTACCCACCCGCCACTCTGTCCCGCAATCATTCACCCAGAAGACGCCCCCCCCCCTCCCCCTTCGCTCTACTTGTCATTTGTCATAGCCAGTCTGGTCGTTCTACGAGAATTACCTAGCTAATGTAACTCGGATGACCGGGATCCTCTCGGATTACCC
Organism: Lemna minuta; assembly: GCA_024174645.1. NCBI lineage: Eukaryota > Viridiplantae > Streptophyta > Magnoliopsida > Alismatales > Araceae > Lemna > Lemna minuta. The sequence goes on along the minus strand of CM044110.1, from coordinate 161,904 downwards.
ATGGCGCCATGTGCGGGGTCAATGCTTGCATACAACAAGTCGGACATAGAAGAGCGCGGCAGCAGATTCAGTAGCACGGAGCCAGTGACGAATTTTTCTAGAACGGAAAGGACCTGCCTCGGACTCAATCCCACCTTATGCGACACGCCAACGTCAATCCCTCTTTTTGTTAAAGAACGACAACAGTCCCGACAAGTCGTCCCTCAGACGGTTATAACCGTCTAGTCTGTTACCGCTTCTTGTCGCCTTGGCTGTAAAGTCCTATCTCCCTTCTTTAGGATATCTCGCCTCTATAAATACTCGTGCTGAACAGCATTGAGATTACGGAAAATATTCAAGCTCTCTATTTCTCCTCTTTCCTCTTCTTGTTTCTTTACATGGTATCACAGCCACTGCCAGACACATACCTAACTCCTCAACTCATGGCGAAAGACATTTCGTCAATGGCAATCACAAGTCCCGGAGTTAACAACATTTTTCCGTCCACCGGCACCATGATTGGACTGAATGTTCCGATCAAGCTCACTCGGGAAAACTTTCTTCTATGGAAGACGCAGCTGTTTCCCATTCTGAATTGCAATGATCTTACGCATATTCTCACTCAAGATCCACCTGTTCCGGCGGCTACAAACTCAGCCAACAACATAATAGAAAATCCAGCGTATCAGGCATGGAGAAAAAAAGACCAGCAGGTGCTCTCTATTCTAGATTCCTCACTATCCGAAAATATTTTGCCGTGTGTTGTTGGAAAAACAACCTCAAAGGAGGCATGGGAGGCACTAAGTAAACATTGTTCTTCATCGAATCCGTCGAGGATCATGCATCTCCACAACAGACTTCACAACTCCTCGAAAGGTACATGTTCCGTTCCTGAATATGTGCAGGACATTCGGAGAACATGTGATGAACTTGCAGCGGTTGGATATCCGGTACAAGAAAGCGTCTCCATATATGCTCTCCTGCGCGGTCTTGGACCTACATATTCGGCTTTCAACGCAGGAATTACCTCGAATCTACATAATCTTACCTTTGAAGACGTGATAGGACAAATCAACTCTCATGATGAGCTTCTCAACTTCGTTAATCATCCTCCTAAAGAAAATGTTGCATCAGAATTTCCTCCCGTAGCTAATCAAACGCAGGTTACAGGATCCGATAGAGGCCGAGGAAGAAATTGAGGGCGAAATAATCGTGGTAGGGGCCGTAATGGTGGAAGATATACACCACGCTGCCAAATTTGTGGTCAATTTGGACATAGAGCACAAGAATGCCGAGAAAGATTCAACAGAAGTTTCTACGGATGGCAAAACTCCGCGACAAATCCACAGCCTAGTCCACATGCCTATAATTTGTCTCTTCCACCTACGAAGACAGCGGAGCAACTCACCATGTCATGAATGATCCTCAAACACTGATGGATCCAGCGGTATATCAAGGAACCGAACAACTATAGATCGGAAACGGCTCAGGTCTGTTCATACAATCCACTGGTTCCTCTTCAATTCCTTCACGATCAATTCCATTAAAACTTCAAAACATTCTCCATGTGCCAGCCATCAAGAAAAATTTACTATCAATTTACCGATTAACTAACGACAATTATGTCTATGTTGAATTTCATGCTGATCATTGCATTATAAAGGAAGAGGGCACCGAGAGACCCCTTCTCAAGGGAACAGTTAGAGACGGCCTTTACTTGCTGAATCAAGATAATAAACCACCAGTCGCTTATGCTGCTGAAAAGATGGCAATGGAGCTATGACATCAACGACTCGGACATCCTCATTTTAAAGTTCTTTATCGCATCATTACAACCGATGGTCTCCCTATTTTGGCTTACAATAAGAGCTCACCTTGTGATGCATGTCTGTCTTCCAAATCACACCAATTACCCTATGCAATTACACAACATCCTACGAGCAGCACTCTTGAATTAGTTCATTCTAATCTTTGGGGTCCTTCTCTAGTCCTATCACATCTTGGACATAAATACTATGTGATCTTTATTGATGATTTCACCCGGTATACTTGGTTGTATCCCCTTAAACTCAAGAGTGATGTCTTGGATATCTTCATGAACTTTCATAGAAGAGTAGAGCCACAATTCAACTTGAAACTACAGAATTTTCAATCGGATTGGGGCGAGAGAATTCTAGGCCGTAAGTATCTTACAAACTGTGGCATACATCATCACCTGTCCTGCCCTCACACTCCAGCTCAGAACAGGAATGCCGAGAGAAAACATAGACACATCATCGAAACCGCTCTCTCTCTACTGAAACAAGCGTCGATGCCCCACAAATTTTGGGATGAAGCCGCCTACACCGCTGTATACCTCATTAACCGGATGCCTACTCCTCTTCTAAAATTCAAATCTCCAGTATAATCTTCTATTCAATCACGATCTCGACTATAGCTTTCTTCACACCTTTGGATGCATGTGTTACCCATACCTTCGTCACTATGCAGCGACTAAATTGGACTCACGATCAGAACGTTGTGCCTTCATAGGCTATAATGCTTTTCATCATGGGTATCGGTGCATTTCCATGACATCCGGTCGCCTCTACATATCTTGAGATGTCATTTTCACTTAAACATTCTATCCATTTGCGGACAAGTCAACCAACAATTCCTCTTCCATTGAATCTCCTCAATCTGTCCGAAGCATCCTTGGATCGTCACCTCGTGAAGTATCCATTCAATTACCTACAACTGAAACACTTAGCCCCAACCTCACGACTACTAATCCCGCTAATACCTCCATTCTTCCTCACTCAGACATCGAGTCCTCACCAGCCTCACCATCATTTAATCACTCCAATCCTGCTTCTCCTTCTCAACAAAGTCTCACATTGATCTCACCATCCAGACATAAATCTAGACCATCAGACCTCACCCTCTCATACCCGAACTAAATCTCTCTCAGCTATTATTCAATCTTTGGATCATCCACAATCTCCTAATCTCGTACGATATCCTCCACCTCAGTGCTACTCCTCCACCTCAGACATTATCCCTCAACCGATAAATTACCTATCTGCCTCCAAACACTCCCATTGGGTTCATGCCATGCAGGATGAGTACTCTGCTCTCATTCGCAACCGTACATGGTCGTTGGTTCCTCGTCCCTCCAATCGTCCTATCATTGGATGTAGATGGATATACAAGACAAAACTTTCTCCTAATGGACATGTTGACCGATTCAAAGCTCGCTTAGTCGCCAAGGGTTTCCATCAAGAAGGGGGCATCGACTACCATGAAACCTTCAGTCCAGTAATCAAAGCAACGACAATTCAGCTTCTCCTCTCGCTCGCCGTCAACAAAAAATGGCAAATTTGTCAACTGGACATCTCAAATGCATTTCTCCACAGAGATTTAACGGAACTCATTTACATGGAACAACCTCAAGGCTTTAAGGATTCCGCCTTCCCATATCATGTTTGTCAACTCCGAAAATCCCTGTACAGTTGATAACATGCAATCTTAACATGATAAAACACGATTATTAATGCAATTTAAGGCATAAAATATTCCATTTATGTGCATGTTATCTTATTTTGAGTGCATTTCTATCATTCTATGCAATTTTATGTTATAATCTCAAAATGCATTAATTTAGGGTTAATTATGATGAATTAAATATTAAAGATTTAATAACCTATCTTTACTTGAGATTATAAATGGTTTTTAAAGTTAAATAATAAGAGAAATCATTTTATGAACATTCATTTCATTTTCTAAAGTTAAAATCCTAAAGAAATGAATGTATTTTTGAAATAAGAATTAAATCTCTTGTTATTTAAATAATTTGACTTTTTAGAATGATAGATAATTAAATTTCAGATCAAATGAAAGAAATTTGGATTAATTTGGAGTTGTATTTTGAAAGTTATGATTTTTACAATTTTTAGGGATTTTTCTGGATTTTTTCCGATTTTATTTTTGATTTAAAATGTTTAAAATAATTAAAAAAATGACAAAATGTTTTTTGTTTTTCGCGCGGGTCCCACAGGGATGCGACGTGGCACTTAGGGCCACGTGGCAGCGCCACGCGGGCCCACTCGGCGCATATATATTATATTTATATAGTATACATATTATATATAAAGAGGTATTCAGCCTTCCGTAGCCCGGAAGGGTATTCGAATACTCTTATCCGTCGGGCCTTATAAACCCGACGGATTCCACTAATTTTTTCCGTGTGGGACTAAAGTCCCACACAGTGTTTTAACGTGCAGGACTTGGCGCGACGAGGATCGTTGGATCGGGATGACGCGTCAATGTCACGCGTCGATCGCGTGAACGCCGGACCACTGATCCATCAATCAGGCACGTGGCTTAAAGGAGTTATTATAACGGTCAGATTGGAGGCGACGTGGCGGCATCACACACACCGATCGGGTGGACGTGTGGTGCACCGGAGATCAATCAAACACGTGCCTATTTAAAAGAATTATAACGGTCCAGATTCGATCGCGCAGGGAGAATCGCGGCCGTCCGATCGCGATCCAAAGGGCGTTATTTGAAGTGTTTTACAAAGCGTTTCATCGGATCAGATCAAGGCCGTCCATCTGAGATCGGACGATCGCGATTTAACCTTACCGTTTCGTATTGATGCGTCTAATCCCGACCGTTGATGCGGATTAAACGCATCAATCGGAGGGTTTTCCCCATTTCGCCCTATAAAACGAAGAGTTCTTCGTCTTTTGTAATCATTCGAGAAGGAATTCACCTAATTGACCCATCTAAACCCCTCCTTTCTTGAATCTCTCTCTTGTAATCGCTTCTAGACTCGAAATCGTGTCCACGGAGTGTTTATAAGAGAGATTTCGACGATCGTGCGAGGAGAATTTATCTCTTGAACACCGATGTTCATGATTGAATTCGCGGAATGAATAGTTGTCGATCCGGCGATCAATTGGATCGATTTGATCATTATCTTGGGTTAGAAAATAAGTTATTCCTCTTATCTATCGTCATGTATCATCAATTTTAGGTTTAGGATCTCAATTTAAGTTTAATTTCATTTTAATTTCAATTTGTGTTCTTCGCGATTCCGAAAATTTCATCTCACTTCCATCTTTGATTTCTTCGTGATCACTAATCCAAATGGAGCGATTTTTGATTCCACGGATAGATCTTTGAGTTATCTTTCTAAATCTACCATTTTCCCTAATTTCTCAACTCAATTCATCATCCAATTTGACCAAATTCCAAAAGATATCTTGAAAATACCTTAATTCCCTGTGGATTCGACCCTTATTTACCTTTATACCCCTTCAATTCATGATTAATTCCTGAAATTGGTAAATTAGGCTTAATGTTTTACACGAGACCGTGTGAAATCGACGACCTCGCGGTCTCGTCTCGTCAACAGTCTCAAACAAGCTCAGCGAGAATGGTTTCACAAAGTCTCCGGGCAACTCATCCGACTCAAATTTACCGGCTCAAAGACTGATACCTCTGATAACATGCTATTTATGCATGTAATTACATAGATATTAATGCAAATTAAGGCATTAATCATCACAAATCTATGCATGTTATCATCTTTTAAGCATATTTCTATCATTTTGTGTAAATTCATGTTATGATCTAAAAATACACTAATTATGGATTATTATGCATAATTAAACATTGTAATCTTTAATTCCAATTATGTGTCTGATTATAATCATGTTTTAAGAGTGAAAATATAAGAGAAAATACTTTTGTTTACATTTATATATTTATATGAATTTATTTTATATAATACATAAATGTATAAAAATAATATAAATTCATTCTCTTATTATTTTTATAATTTGACTTTTTATAATGATAGATTATTCAATTCTGAATCCAACAAAACAAATTTGAACTAATTTGGAGTTATATTTTTGAAAAGTTATGAATTTTACAATTTTTTTAGGAATTTTTCTGGAATTTTTTTCTGAATTTAATTTGATTTATTTTCGATTTTTAAATGATTTAAAATAATAAAAAAATAAAAAAAGGTATTAGCGCGCGAGCCCACGTGGACACGCGCGCCTGCATGCGTGGCATGGATGACGTGTACACGCGTCATCATTATATTTCTATTAATATAATGTTTAGGGGTCCCCCGTGTATAAGGGGACGAAATGACAATGTTCCTTATTCGTTTTACATTACATACGTGACATTTTACTTTATTTATCCCGTGTGGGACTAAAGTCCCGTCGGTTTCCCTGATTTCAAGACGCGTGGCGCGACGAGAGTCGTTCGATCAATCGTGCGATCAATCGCGCACGTGGATCCAGTGGACACGCGGTCCGCCCGATCGGCGATCACCGCACGTGCTTAAATGGGGTTTAAGTGAATTAATCAAGACCGTCCGATCGTGAGTTATAACGGTCCAGATTGTTCGCATCAGATTAATCTCCGATCAAATCTAGCCTCACGATGAAGATCCGACGAACGAGATGAAGCGACGATTCATCAACTGACGCACGATCAGAGCCGTCGATCGCGATAAACCGCTTCATCGGACGGCCGACAATCGTTTTCGTTTTTTTTAAGAACCGTTCTTCGCGACGAAGAACAGGTTCGCGATTATTCATCGAATTCTCCTTGTTTAGAGAACCGATTCGCGTGCCGTTTGTTTCCTTGTGTTCGTAACTCATTTTCGCTTCTATTTAACACTTGAATTAAAACTTTGATCGAGAGAAAAGGAAGAAATTACATCTTGAACTCCATCTTCGTCTTTGAAAATTCGGAATGAATAGCCTTGCATCCGGCGATTAATTGGATCATTTCGAAGGCTACTTTGGGTTAGGTTGCGTGATTTCATCTTAATCTTTCATCATTTAGTGTTAATTTTAGTTTTAGAATCGTAGATTTAGTTTAATTTAGATTTAATTTCGGTTTTCAATCATTTTTCGAAACGAAATTATCTCCTATCTTTAAACTTCGATTTCTCTTCGAATTCTTATCCAAATCACTTGATTTTTGATTCCGTGGATTCGATTTTGAGTTATCTTTCTTAATATACTAAAACGCCCAATTTCTAATCTCAATTCATCGTCCGATTTGACCGAATTTCAAAGTTAGCTCTCAAATTTCCCTAATTCTCCGTGGATTCGACCCTTAATTACCATTACACTAATTAATTACTTTGATTAATCATAAATTGGTAATATTAGGACTTTATTTTGACACTAAGTCGTGTGCATTCAACGACCATAAGATTTAGTCTCGTCAACCTCCTTGTTCTTTCTCCATACCAGACCGATTTATGTCCTAATCTATTTGGATGACATTTTAATTCTTGGACCATCCTCCACTCGGATTGGTGCTCTTGTGAAGTCTCTCAGCAAACACTTCACTCTTCGAGACCTCGGCACAGCCTCACACTTCCTTGGAATCGAATTTCGGCCCTTCAACAATGGCTTCTTCCTCAGTCAAGGATACTATATCGCCTCTATCTTAAAACGTTTGAATCTGGCTCATTGCAACCCTTTGGCTACGCCTTCTCGAGTCGTCACTCCTACCTCCAAGTCAGCTTCGCATGACGATCTAGCCCTTTACCAGAGTGTCGTAGGTGCATTACAATACCTAAACATGACTCGTCCTGACATTGCTTTTGTGGTTAATCAAGCATGCCGTTCGATACACTCTCCACAGTCCACTGACTGGGTGCGGCTTAAGCATCTTCTACTGTATTTAAAAGGAACGATCAACTGTGGGCTTCATATCAAATGTGACTCCGATTTTTTGCTCACAACATATAGTGATGCAGATTGGGCTGGCAATGCGCTTGATCAACGGTCAACTAGCGGCTTTCTTGTATACCTTGGCAGAAATCTCATCTCCTGGAGTTAAAAAAAAACCTACTATGGCACGTTCAAGCACGGAGGCCGAATATAAGGCTGTCGCTAATGCCTCATCCAAACTCCTCTGGATAAACTCTCTTCTCCGAGAATTGAGTATTTCCTTACCTGCTCCCATTTTATGGTGCGACAACATCGGCGCAACTTACTTATTAGCCAATCCAATGTTTCATGCTCGGATGAAACACATTGAAATTGATTTCCATTTCATTCGAGAACAAGTCGCCGCACGCAGACTACGTGTATGTATCATCTCTAGTCAAGATCAGAGGGCAGATTTGTTAACCAAGGCCTTACCAAAAATAGCGGTTTCAGCTGCTCCGGTCCAATCTCAACGTCTTACCGGTGTTTCACTTGAAGGGGAGGTGTTAAAGGACGACAACAGTCCTGATAAGTCGTCCCTCACGACCAGACAGTTATAACCGTCTAGTCTGTTACCGCTTCTTGTCGCCTTGGCTGTAGCGTCCTATCTCTCTTCTTTAGGATATCTCGCCTCTATAAATACTCATGCTGAACAACATTGAGATTACGGAAAATATTCAAGCTCTCTATTTCTCCTTCTCCTCTTTCCTCTTCTTGTTTCTTTACACTTTTCTCTCTCAAGTTGGCCTGCTGGGAGGCAGCGAGGTTGCTTATATGACTGATATATACTTGGCATTGCGGGACCTCCCACAAGTAGACGTTATTCTTTGTGCACGTCTGGGGTTGGCTGATCAAAACCACATCATATGATTTTATAATATCCGTTTACCATCATTGATGGGGTAAAAACCAATCTACATCAAGAAAAATTATCTGACTAATATATTGTTAAACGCATTGAAAATTAAAACATTTAAATTATGTTTTATATAGGTGGAAACTAAAATTGAATCCCCAATAAATGCGTGAAATATTTTTAAAAGGGTGAAAAGGTTAAAATTATTAGTTAATCTTATATTTAAAAGTTATATGATGATGTCATATGCTGACAAAAATCACAATGAACAAATATGATGAACTCATTATAAATTGTTGATATTTGTTTAAGGTTCTCCGGTTCCGGTGTCGGTACCGGTTTTTTGTGAAAACCTAAAACTATACCTAACTTCGGTTCGATGTCGGTGACGGTATTGTCCGGTGTCGGTTCGGTGGAACCTATACTTTCGGTGATTTGTCATTTGAAATGAAAATAAATTGTATAAAGTTTTTATGACTCCATAATATATAAATATAAAAATATATGTTTCACAAACAAATGATAATCGATTAACACTTCTCAACAACAAATATACAATATAACAATAATTAAAAATAAAAATCATAAATTTATAAATTTCAACTTTTAAAAATATTTTTAAAAAAAATAGAAAAATTTAGTTTTAAATAATCATCTCTCAAAAGTTTAAATGTCAAAATTATCTATCTCTCTCTATCTTTCTATCTTGACCCTCTCTCTATCTTTCTCTCTCCCTCCCTCCCTCTCTCACTCTCTTTTCCTCCCTCCCTCACTCTCTCTTCCTCCCTCCCTCACTCTCTCTCTCTCTCCCTCCCTCTCCCTCACTCTCTCTCCCTCTCTCTCTCTCGCTCACCCTCCCTCTCTCCCGCCCTCCCTCTCTCTCTCTACCTCACCCTCCCTCACTCTCGTCTCCCTCTCTCCCTCTCCCTCTCTCCCTCTCCCTCTCCCGCGCTCCCTCCCTCCCTCTCTCTCTCTCCCGCCCTCCCTCCCTCCCTCCCTCTCTCTCCCGCCCTCCTCGATCTCTCTCTCCCGCCCTCCCTCGATCTCTCTCTCCCTCCTCCCTCCCGCTCTCCCTCCCTCCCTCTCTCCCGCCCTCCCTCCCTCTGTCTCTCTCCCGCCTCCCTCCCTCTCTCTCTCCTGCCCTCCCTACCTCCCTCTCTCTCTCTCCTGCCCTCCTCTCCCTCTCTCTCCCTCTCCCCTCCCTCTCTCCCCGCTGGGTTACTTTTCCTGCATTAAATTCTGTTACTCCCCCTTCCCCCCTCTCTCTCCCTCGCGCGGGGAAGAAATTCTATCTCGCGCTGAAACCGAAAGCTTCCGGTGACACCGGAAGCGAAAACCGAAACCGCACCGAAGCCTTCGGTTTGACTTTTTTTTGCCACCGCCGGTGTCGGTTCCGTTCGGTTTTTGGTTGTCCGGTACGGTTTTGGAGAACCTTATATTTGTTGTTGAAGATGATCACCAGGTAAATGATGTGATTCTTAGAGACTAACAATAATGGGAATGTTAATGATGGTGTTAAGATTATCGATGACAATGATGGAGATGGTGATGAATTGATGGAGATGTTTCTAATAATGATAATATTGATGAAAATGTCGACACCAATATATAACGAACATCATAATAATACAAACAACAATATATGATCATGACACTTGCAATGTTGTTGATGGCAGTAGATGATGACAATGACCATGTCAATTATACTTTTGATGAAAATATATGGTGACGATCACTTGTCGATGACATATATATGATGACAATGACAACATATCTTTTCTATGATGACATGCAATGATGAAGAAAAGTAAACATCATTGGCAATAAGGCATAAAGTAAAGGCCATGTGTTAAAATGGAATTTAAACTAGTTGTGCGAAATTTATAGTTTAGTTGTTGAAACATTAGAATTCTAAAACACAACTCGACCATGCTATGATCAGAATTACAAAACACAATTCGGCCATGCTTTCTTCTAATAAAGCAAGATTGTGAAGTCATTGAAAATACACGTTTCTAGGTCAAAACAATATCTAATCATGAATTATTTAGTATAATAAAGAGTAAGGATCAAATCCATAGAGAATTAATAAATAAAAAATTAGAGTTATTAAAAATTTAATCGAATTAAACAATAAATTGGGGTGAAAAATTAATAAAATTAATAAATTTAAAAATAAGACTCTAAGACAAATCCAGGGAATAAAAAATCACTTGATTTGGATTAGGATCTGCGGATAAATCGAAGAGCAAAGTAAAGAGAGAAAAATTGATTGCAAAAAGAGAGAAAATGATAAAGTTTCATAAAATTAAACTAGTCTTCTTATTGAAAGTAAAATCGAATGGTATAGAATAAAATATTAAGAAGAAAACACGTAGTTTAACTTGAAATCACACTTGACATGATCCAATTAATCACAAGATTAAGTCGTTTCATTATGCATTTTGAAAAATAAAAATTCGGAGTTTAGTAGCAAATTCTTCCTTATCCCTAAAAAAAATTGACTTCAAGCACTCCCTAGATGTGGAAATGAGTCTAGAAGAGGAAGAAAACAAGAGATTGAAAGATTATGTTATCCAAAAGGTTTGATCAATTGGAAATCCAAGAATTCTTTACATTGTCAAAGAGGGAGAGTATAAATAGATAAAAATTGGTCATGGTCGTTCAATTTGTCTCTTCGTCTTCAATCAACTGCTTAGATATAACACTTAAGAGTCCAATCGATGATGTTAAGTCGTGGTCGTTAGATTTGCAATGAAGGGTTTTGATTTTGTAGTGTCATATGTGAAGAGGAAGAGCCATTACATCTCAACTATTCGATTGTGTTTTGATACCTCAGATCTCGCAGAGATGCTTCAAATCCTGGCCGTTATAATTCCTTTGATCAATGGCCAAGATTTATCCGTTTAATAAAATGAATCGACTTCACTCAGATGCTTCTATGTACCCTCAAAGTAAGTGAATATGAACGATCATGATTAAACCCATGAATCAAATGTCTCACATTATGCCATGTCTCCTACGAAGAAATAAAAGCAAAAATAGTCTCACATTGAAGAAAATAGAGGAAAGTGACATGTATATAAGGGTTGTACGCTTTTAAGCGGTTAGCTCATCCTTAATAGGGTGCTTAACCACTAATCATGCATGCTGATGATGCGCACATGCATGTGCCACGTGGCATGCACATATATGCACATGCGCCACGTTGCGCGTGCACACATGCTCCACGTGGCGCACACACACATGTGCCATGTGGCGTGCACAAACATCGTCATATGTTGATGCACAAGCAAGCTCGCGACATCAACACAAGCATATAAAACCCCTTTTTAAATATTTTTAAATTAAAATAAATTTAAAATAAACTCAAAAAAATCCCCAAAAATTAGAAATTTCATAACTTTGAAAATAAAACTGAATTTTAATCCTTTATTTTGATAAAAAATTAAATAATTGATCATTCTATAAATTTAATTTTAAGAAATAACAAGAGAATACATTTTTAACTAAAAAATATACTCATTCTCTTTGGAAAATAAAACTAAAAAAATATGACTGTGTATAAAAATATTTTCTTTTATTATTTGAAATTAAAAATTACTTATAATCTCAAATTTAAAATAGAAATAATCTACTCTAAAATTTCAAATTTAATTATGCATTATTATCCCTTAAATAATGTATTTTGAGATTATAATTTAAATTGTATAGAATGATAAATATGCACTAGAAGTATGATAACATGCATAGGAAAATAGTGTTTTATGTTTTCTTAATTTTTATTAATAATCATGTAATTACAAATATAAGTTGCATGTTATCATCGTCATCCTTAAGTGTAAATCTCTTATATTCATTGAAATGAATATAGTTTTGTAGTTTTGGTGTTTATTTGAAACTTTTTCTTAGTAATGACTCCTCTATTTGATAAGAATAATCACTTAGTTTTGGGATATAAGGTCAATAAGCCTTTTAAAATTTTGATCAAAACATCAAATACAGGAAAATATATTGAATTTAATATTCAGAACACTGAGGCACCAAGAATTGATAATCCTATCATCTAGTATGTATGAGAAAATAAATTTATAAGATGCACTTTAAAGAGTTCTTGAAGTTGATCAAGTGTTCAACCTCTAATATTATCCACATAATCGTTAGATGGTTAGATTTCTTCTTCACATCTTTTTACTAAGAAAGAAAGAGAAAAAATGAGACAATTCCTAAAAGGGTTTCATGGGCACCTTGACTTGTGAAAATTTTCTCTTTATTTATAAATAATAGGTATATGAACTTTTTACAAAAATCCTCATAATTATGTCTATTCCTATCAACGTCCATAGACCTCTTGTGTGTGACCCTCTAGGTTAATTTCTCGCACTATGTAATTGATTGATATTATGTGGCCTATGAGCCAATCACACTTCCATGTATCTTGTTTATATTCATTGAAATGAAATTTATTCATTATCATTATTGTGTGATGTTTTTAATGAAGTCCATGAGTATATACAATTATTACATGAATTATGATGAGATTATAATATAATCTCATCACTAGTCTTTAAACATATGTTCTAAACATTCCTATTTGTGGGATATTCTCGGGGGACATCGAATTGTGGTGATAATTATATTATGGTTTTAAAAATGTGTGTAATTAATTAAGGCTGACCAATAAGGTGTTATTGGGTTTATAGAGTTAGTAACTAGTGAGATATATCGACCTAGAGGGTCACACACATAAGGTCTATGGATGTTGGTGGATATATAAATATTTATGAGGGTTTTTATGTAAAACCTCATACCAAATGTCTATAAATAGGGAGAGAATGACCACAACTAAAGGTGCTCATGCAAGCCTTGTGAGAACTTTCTCTTTTATTATTTTTCTCCCTTGGTGAAGAGCTTTGAAGTTAAGATCCAACCATCTGAAGACCATATGGATATTTCTAGAGGCTAGACACTTCAATAGCTTCAAGAACTCCCTTTAAGAGAATCTTTTAAGTATGTTTTCTCATACGTACTAGATGATAGGATCATCTATTCTTGGTGCCTCAATATTTTGAACATCTAATTCAATGTATTCTATTGCATTTAGATGTTTTGATCAAAATTTAAGAAATTTTATCAACCTCAGAACCCAACAGTAATGACTCCATAGACTCAATAAAACCTTATCCACCAACGTTATTTTGTCAACCTTATTAATTATCTACATCAACGTCCATAGATCCATCAGCATAATATCCATCACTTAGAAGGTGCATGCGTTGTAGACATAATGTAAAATTCAAGTGTCTAGCCTTTAGCAATATCTACGCGGTCTCTAGATGGTTGGATCTCCTCTTCAAAGCTCTTTACCAAGAGAGAAAAAGAAGAAATGAGAGAATTCTCACAAGGCTTGCATGGGCACCTTAAGTTGTGTTCGTTCTCCCCTATTTATACGCATTTGGTATGAGGTTTTTGTTAGGTCTAATATCTATTAAGTGGACATAGTTATGTATTATTGTGGATTAGCTATCATTTAATCCCTATTGAGTGATTCAATTATGTTTAATTTGGGGATAAGACATTCATTTATGTGTGTGGAGGTTAATTATGTGTAGAGGAAATTAAATCGGTCATTAGTTATTAATGGGATGACTAATGAATGATTAGAGGCTTAAACTCTCCTCATTCTCTATAAATAGGAGGCCATAGTCCACTTGAATAATCTGATGCTCATAACCCTCTAGAGAGGATCCCATTTCTTCTAGAGATCAAAAGGTTACATTAAGGATATTCAAGAAGGCTATTCTCCACTTCAGTAATCTACTTCGATGAAGATTAATCCCGTGAATCAAGGTATGATTTTAATTCTATTTTATGAATCTAATTATGCTGATGAATCATGATGCATACTCAAGTTCCATCAGTTTTTCATAAAAACCCTTATAATTATGTCTATATCCACCAACATCTATATACCTTATGTGTATGACCCTCTAGATGCATATATCTCACTATTTAATAACTCTATAAACCAAATAACAGCTTATTGGTCATCCTTAATTGATTATACATATTAAAATATCGATTAATTAAACAAGGATTGGTTTAACCCGATTGATAGGTTGAGTCGCCGGCCCATTGGGTGCTAACTACACCACGTACTCTAAGAGATACAAAGTATGCAAGAACTCTTTTATAGAACCTTTTCTTCATTGATTATCATGTATGTATAATCCTTCATCCGCACGAGACTCATGAATGACTTAGGGATATGGTCAATTATTAAACCTTAACTGGTCACTCAAGTTAGTATTGCTGCATATAATAAATCATCAGAAACTCCTTCAATATTTCTACTACCTTGGCCAAGAATTTTATCACATCTCATTCCTTGAGTCAATCTCCTCAAATATCGAGGTCGGATAATCCCATCTTGACCACTAAATCATCTTCAAGGATTTCATACAATATTTAATATATGACATTTTAGAGATCTCATGGCTTGGGATTCGTTAGTTATAATCACAACACGGTCATCCATCCACAAGATGTCTTTGGTGTCTCAAGTCAAAGGACCACATACACAATCGTGACATGAATAAAGCTGATTGAGAGTTGGGTATACTTACCATTTATGGGATTAATATGGATCAAATTTAGTAAACTCTTTCTCCAAGGAGCACCCATTATCTATCCTTAGTGTCTCCACATTGAAGGCTACAAGATCAACCATACCCATCATATGTGTCAAATCAGACAATAGTGTTCTTTATGGATAATTTGATGTCCCTCTCAAATATCCCATGAACATGAATGTTTAGAATATATGTTAAAAGACTAGTGATAACTGTATTATGATCTCATCATAATTCACTTAGTCGTTACAGATGCTAATGGACTTCATTTCAAACATTACACATGAATAAAAATGATTAAATTTTCATTTTCAATAAACATAAACAAGATACATGAAAGTGTGATTGACTTATAGGCCACATAATATCCATCAACTTAGTCATTGCATAAACTCATGAACTTCATTGCAAACATTAGACATGAATGATAATGAATAAATTTCATTTTCAATGACCATGAGCGAGATACATAGAAGTGTGATTAGCTTATAGGCCACATAATATCTATCACTAATATTGGACATGGAGCACCTTCATGCTTTACCAAAATATATATTTCTTTCATCATGCATGTAAATTAGCTCAATATCAAGAGTAAGTGCCACTACATTCGTTTCATTAGAGAAAAGAAGTATGTTTACACATCTACACATAACAAGGAGAAGCTGAAGGCGTTGCACTTTCTACAAACAAACAGTAGAATGAGAAAGGTGGGTCTAATATTATTTATTATGATGTGAGTTAGAGAAAACTATAGCCACATAGAAGAATGATGTCATGGAATTATGCATACTTTAGGGTTTTCATGCTCATGGACTATGAAAAACATTTGAACATTTTCAATACTAAAGCTTTTATCAGAAAAATACAAAACGTAATATTATATTTTTATATTTATCAAACTTGAAACTAATGGTATTTAGAAAAAAGATTAAACTCAAAATTATATGGAGATGAAAGAGATAATAATGCTCAGATTTTCTTCCCAAAATTATCATAAAAGTCGTCTAAGTCTGATGTAGGATATCTCGAGATGATGATATGCAAGAAGATAATGATATAATTAAGAAATAATCCTACAAATGAATGAGGATCTATGAATGATATCACTGAGGATTTAGATGTATAATTCAGAAAGGAAATGCTAGAGGAGATATTGGAGACTAGGAGGAGAGAAGATAATGATAGTAAGAGGATAAGGTGAATGTTTAATATAAAATAGATGATATAAATTAATTAAAATGATATTTTGGAATATAGGATGGAGAAATATGGAGAATGAGAATACAGAGAGAAGTAGACGGGAATAGGATAATATTTATGGAGAATAAGTAGAGAAGAGAGATGAAAGTGGATCAGATAATTGAGGATGAGAAGAGAAGAAAGGGTTGGAAGCGATGCAGCGGAAAGGGAGATTGAAGCAGTGAGGAAAATGAGAAATGTTGGACTTACGATATTAGATATTCGAACCTTTATCACGAAAAGGGGAAAAGGATGATTACCTGGGAATTGACGGAAAGTGAAGCCGTTGGGCTTCTCGTAAAGATTTGGAATAACCTCGATTTGCTTCAGGCGTGAAGTGGTGAAAGACGACAGAGTAGGAGGGAGAACAGAAGAGGAAGGTAGAACTCAGAGAGAGGTTTGCGAAAGGGGAATGAAGGAGATACTGGGAGGAACGATGAACACAAAGGGGTAAACGTAACAAAAGGTAACCAAAGGGGTAAACGGTTTTATAGAAGGAGAAGGAGATCTTGGTGAAACGATGCGTCGCTGCAGTTTTCGCGTTCGACAGTTACACATCACGACGTTTCTTTATTTCGTAAGTGTGTTTTGTGACTGTCGCTGGATGACCTCTCGGATTTAGAATTTGATGACGTCCGCGTTGGTAAGACGAAAGTTCAATTTGCAGTTGTTGTTTGCTGTAGGCTCACCCGGGCGAGGTAAGGAGATAGTTCCGTCGAGACGGTCTGAGAATCTGCGCATCTGGGAATCAGTCGGATTCTATTTCGGAGTTTCCGCTCTCCAGCTTTCGTAGGAAATTTATTCTCACCGACTGGAGAGAATCTCATGCGGGAGGTCCTTGGCGATGCTCTGATCGAGGTCCTTGAGGAGCAGGGAAGAAGACGGAGGTAATTCCGGTTGCGTCACTTCGTCCGTCTCACGAAAGTAGCCACGAGAAGTTTCGTGGAGGGGTAGGAAATGGAGGGTGTAGGCGGAAGGTTTCTTCGATGCAGCACTTGAGATACGGGAAGTCTGTCTAAATCTCCTTTGCTGATTTTTGGTCAAATCCGCCGATTGTCGCGAGCTCTTCTTGAATTATCTTCAGTTCATTCTGAGCTCCTCTTCAGTTGCGGAGTCGGATCGGGTCAAAAGTTTTCCCGAAGCTCTTTCATCGTCGGCGGGTCGTCTACTATCTTTTGAGGTCCTCGGTTGATCGTTTTGGAGGCGGAGAAATTCGTCGATTTCCTGCTTTCTATTTGCTCATCTGGAGAGTGATGCGATAAGCAAGATCTGACACGATGATCTTGGAGGACTTCTTGTCTCTCCTCTGTCACATAGCAGCAGGGAGAGAGGATGTGAGATAAACTTGACCTTCTGTTGACTTGTGATAGTTGTTGATAATCAAGAGGGCTGCCCACTAGTAGGTATCAACCGGGTTTCTTTTCTTTCTCAGCTGAGTTACTTTCATAAGGGCTTTGATCTCTGAAGATATTGTATTTCATAAGAAATAGATCTCTCCTAGCATTTCTATCTATGGGTGGGTTTTCAAGGAAAGAAGGGAGTGTAAACAAAGGTGTTTCTGTCTTGAGATCATTAATTTATACAAGGTACCTATGATATAGTGGATGTAGTTTGGAAATTAGGATCCTATATCAAGGTAGAAGGTGGTTGACTTGGTCCATTCAAAGAGTTCTAAGTTTCTAAGGATAAAGGTTACATTTCTTTTGACCAAGTCAATATTTGGATCAGTGTAAAATAGGGGAAGGAGGGAAGATAATTCTCTTAAGATCTACACTCTCTCTCAATTGTTTAGAGAGGTCTTCTTCATCCATTTAATAAATGGATAATTTCTCAAGTTGATTGACAAGAAGGAGGAGGAGGAGGATAGGTTCACTTGGAACCCTTGTGTTCATGTTTTGAAATAATTCTCCATCAAAGTCTCTCTCATCCAACATCATCAACTTGATTGACTCCTCTAAATTTATGGAGGATATAAAAGATTTGAGAAAAGATTTTTGCTCTTTTGGGTCCTCTTATTCAAATTATCAGCCAGGAGACAAGATACGTGAGAAAAATCAAGTTACAAGAGAGGTGGAATGTGAAACGAGAGAGATACAGAGAAAAAAAGAGAGCACTTTTGTTCTCGTCGAAGATGTATAAAGGTACATATGCCTGGGATGGGTACATAAATCTTGAGATTTCTCCTGCTAGAAAAATACTTGGATAGCTGGGCCTAGTGGGCCGTCTCAAAGAGTGAAAAAAGGAGAAAGATAAGGAAGGGTCATAATTGAGAATTGCCTTCTCAGTCGCGTATGAGAGATTCTCTTCGCTTAACCACGTTTTTAAACCTTCTTGTTTCAAAAGAGGCACGCGCACCCTCTCTGATATCAAAAATGGGCCCCCGTTATTTGAGCCCAACCGTGCCTTCCGGAAACTGCAAGAATCTTCTGGAGGCCGGCGAAATGGTCAATGACAGAAACTTCTAGATCCCTTCCAGGCCCAATATAATTCCCTGGCTGCGCGTATCGAAAAAAGATATATCGAGCGTCTAATCTTCTCTTCGCAAGGAAAATTGCTGGGGAGCGGAGATGTTCGGGCGGGCGCCGAAGAAGAGCAATAACACTCGCTACTATGAGATCCTCGGGGTGCCCAAGTCGGCGTCGGCGGATGACTTGAAGAAGGCCTACCGGAAGGCCGCCATCAAGAACCATCCCGACAAGGGTGGCGATCCGGAAAAGGTGAGTCCTGGCCTAACCTCGTCTGATTTTTCCGCTTCTCCGTCGCGCGTGAATCGCTGTTATTCTCTAGTTGGCCCGGCAATATCTCTGGTGTTTTACGTCTGGACTGACTGTTCAATTCGCGACACTCCTGCGAATGGTCCTTCAGTAGTTGATTTCTTGTTTGGTCTTTCTGTGTCTTCCGGGCAGTTCAAGGAATTGGCTCAGGCCTACGAGGTCCTGAGTGATCCCGAGAAGCGCGAGATATACGACCAGTACGGAGAGGACGCGCTCAAGGAAGGAATGGGCGGCGGCGCTGGCGGTCATGATCCCTTCGACATTTTCCAGTCTTTCTTCGGAGGCAGTCCTTTCGGGGGTACGCAAGGATCTCCTTGAATCTGCAGGTACCCTTGAACCTGACACATACCTAATTTGCTGTCTATTTACAGGCGGTGGGAGCAGTCGCGGGCGGAGGCAGAAGAGGGGGGAAGATGTCATACATCCTCTTAAAGTATCTCTCGAGGAACTCTACAGCGGCACGCAGAAGAAGCTATCGCTATCGCGAAACGTCATCTGTTCCCAATGCAAGGGGTAAGAACGAACTCTGCGCCTGCGCCGTCTCGAGACGTGACGAAACTTATCGGATACTCAAATAGGAATTTGTAATAAATGTGATCAGGAAAGGATCGAAATCCGGGGCTTCGAGCACGTGCGCCAGCTGCCAGGGCTCCGGAATTAAGGTCTCGATCCGGCAGCTGGGCCCCGGGATGATCCAGCAAATGCAGCAGCCGTGCGGTGGCTGCAGAGGCACCGGGGAAACCATCAGCGACAAGGACAGATGCCCCAACTGCAAGGGGGAGAAAGTCGTGCCGGAGAAGAAGGTGCTCGAGGTCCACGTGGACAAGGGAATGCAGCACGGTCAGAAAATCACCTTCGCGGGAGAAGCGGACGAGGCGGTATGTCGACACCATTGAATATTTTTCTATTTCTCCGCGGTGAATGACACCGCAGGCGTTGACGACTGCCCTTGTTCTTGCCTGCTTGCAGCCTGATACCGTGACGGGAGACATCGTGTTCGTGATCCAGCAGAAAGACCACCCCACATTCAAGAGAAAGGGGGACGACCTCTTCGTGGAGCTCACTCTGTCGTTGACGGAAGCGCTTTGCGGGTTCCAGCACGTGCTGACCCATTTGGACGCCAGACAGTTGCTCCTCAAGTCCAACCCCGGGGAGGTCGTCAAGCCCGACCACTTCAAGGCGATCAACGATGAGGGCATGCCGCTTTATCAGCGACCCTTCATGAGGGGCAAGCTCTACGTACACTTCACCGTCGACTTTCCGGACTCGCTGACCGTGGAGCAGTGCCAGGCGTTGCAAGCTGTCTTGCCTCGCCCCCCGGCCAAATCGCAGTTCACCGACATGGACCTGGACGAGTGCGAGGAGACCACCCTCCACAACGTGAATATCGAGGAGGAGATGCGGCGTAAGCAGTCACAGGAGGCCTATGAGGAAGACGACGATGGCCCAGCCGGCCAGAGGGTGCAGTGTGCACAGCAGTAGAGTCAAACTTGTTATTCCCAGCTTACTACCTCTTCACAGATTTCGTGCCACTGCTTCTATACTTGAGTTCAGCATCTACAGATGAGGACTCTGATCCCAGACTCCACTCAATTTTTTTATTTTTCATATTGACCAGCCCAAGACCTCTTCTGCCTCTTTCCGGCTCCCCAGCCTTCTTTTCTCTCCTGTCTCCTTCCCCTCGGACCCCAACTCATCTGCCATCTCCACCTCCGCCCTACTCTGCCACCGTCGCCCTCCTTCCCCTCTGCCTCATACCTCTCCTCTTCTCTGTCCCCGTCCCTGGCCTCCTCCCCTTCCACAGTCCACCTTTGCCGCTGCCATCTTCCGTCCCACCTGTTCTTCATCACCCTTCCTCTATACCCTGCTGCTCTCAGACGTAGCCGTAAATGAGAGTCACAACCTTGGCGCTTAAATAAGCCAGATTTCAGATAAGTCCGGTGAAGGGACTGCTCCGAACACACACGCAGGCCAATTGCATATACTTTTGCCGGAGAGGTTCCTTCACGTCCCTGTTCCATATTTTGGTATAAGTAATATCCTGTTTCTGTACCTGTGTAGTCATGGCCAGGTCTTCCCCGCCCTCCACACCTCAAAAGTGAACGATTCATCAGCGTGGTAATGACCCATTTTGAGGTCTCCGATCTTTAATAATAGGTTTCTGCATTCATGATTCTAGCCCCATTTCTATCAAAAACCTAAACCTAAGAGATATTTCACCTTGGCTTGGGACTGCTCCACACATACGCGAGCCACGCCCAAGGGAAGAAGTGCGAATGTGGTGAGGAATGTGGTGCGAACATGGAGGAACATGGAGGAATTGCCTTGATTCCCTAAACCTGAGAGTTGCAGGGTGAAGCCTTTATGATCACTAGGTTTTTAAGTGAGATCTTTGATGCCCAAGATACAAGTTTGAGTCTTTATGATAATCTCGACTTCAAGCGGTGACAACTTCATGTATCTAGTGATAACATGCAATCTATACATGTAATTATATGATTATTAATATAAATTAAGGCATAAAATATTTCATTCTTATAAAAATTTAAGTGTGTATATATATATATATCATTATATGAAAAATTTAAGTTATAATATCAAAATAAGCTAATTTAGAGATAATCATGAATAATTAAAGAGATATATTTAAGATTATATTATTCTCACTTTTATATTTGAGATTATAATTGAGTTTTAATGATAAGAGAAAATATATTTATATACATTCATTTATTTTTCTAAACTTTATTTTCTAAAAGGAAATGAGTATAATTTTAAAATAAAAATGTATTCTCTTATTATTTATTCAATTTAACTATTTAAAATAATAATTTATATAATTTATGATCAAACAAGATAAATTTGAATTAATTTAGAGTTATCTTTTGAAAGTTATGAATTTTTAATTTTTTAGGGATTTTTATAGACATTTTTTGAAATTTTCTCGATTTATTTTTTTTTAAAAAAATAAAAAAATAAATTTATATTATGCACTGATGTGGCAGCTGACATGGCGGGGATGATAATGCTGTCACCATGTGGCGACGTATGTATATGCCACGTGGCGCACACGTGTGCATGTGTGTGCACGTGTGTGTGTGTGTGTGTGTATGTGTGTGCCGGAGTGTAATTAGTCGGTTAAGCATCCATTAATAGATTTTTGATAACCCACCTATATATACTCTACATATATACCCCTTGATTTGCCTTGATTTCTGTCATGTGAGACTATTTCTCTTTGTTTTTATGTACATGTGATGTTGTGCAATCTGAAGCGTGCGATCGCGTGAATAAATCGTGATCGTTGATTTTCCTTTAAAGAGGGGGGTACGTGCCGTGTAACGGTTTGTCATCGACTCATTTTAAAATGATTTAATCTCAAAAATTCATTTGACGAGTTTTAATGGATGAGATTAAAAGCGACCAATAGACTCACGTGGATATGTGTACACATCTAGAGCATCCCATGAAGATCAAAGCGTAGGCGTTACACGGTGTTTCTTCTTCACGCACGACGTGGCAAAATCTAAGCACTCTATCTTTGATCGAAAGGACACGACTTAAACGTAATGATTTGCATCCAAGCATTTCATCAGAGCCGTTAATCGAAGAAGAAACGTCAAATCGAATGGCTAGGCCCAATTTTGCTTATATATACACATATTCTTCAACGATGTAAACCATTATTGGGTGTTTTGAGTAATTGAACTGTTTAGATATCTCAATCCTTGAATCTCTTGCTTTCCTCCTCTTCTAGATCGATTTTCACGCCCAAGGAGTGTTTGAAAGTGAGATTTCATTGAGAGAATAGGGAACAATTACCTCTTGAATGCTGAACTTTGTCTTCAAAATCGGTAGAATAAAAACCCTTGATCCGGCGATCAATTGGATCATTTCAAGGTGAAAATTGGGTTATATTATATGTTTTCTCCTAATCTCTATTTTTGTATCATTATATTTTAATTTCGAATCATAGATTAATGAAATTTTAGATAATTTCTTAGTTTTATCTCTCTTCGCGATCGAAAAATTCTATCTGATATTCGCTCTTCGATTGCTCCACGGATCTTGATCCAAATCGAGTGATTTTTTATTCCATGGATTCATCTTAAAGTTTTCTATCTAAATCTACCTAAATCCCTAATTTCTCACCTTAATTCCTTGTCTGATTTCGATTGAATTTGAATAACACTTCAAAAATACCTTAATTCTCTGTAGATTCAACGCGTATTCACCATTATACTCTTTACTTATTGATTTTAATCTTAAATTAGTGAGTTTAAAAAAATTTTTTGACACGTCTCCGTGTGTTTTCAACGACCACATGGTTTTGTCTTGTCACCTCAAAAAAACAGGTATGTGCTTAGTGTCGACTCATGGGTCTACTCATCATTGCTTCTATGTACGTTAGGTGTAGAACCTCAAGCAATGTGCTATTGTTAGGGGTCTATAGGGAAAAGGGTATGCCAAATGTATAGAAAAGACATCTTAAGTTGCTCGAGATGATGATATCCTCTAGCCTCCATGCGGCATGCCCTGCCACATGGTGAAGAAGAATTATTGATGGGAGCATAGCTGATAACATGCAAATTATACATGAAAAATATATGATTATTAATACAATTAAGACATAAAATATTTCCATTCTAATGCATGTTATCATATTTTTTAGTGTTTATCTATCATTCTATGAAAATAAGTTATAATATCAAAATGCACTAATTTATGGATAATTATGATAAATTAAAGAGAAATATTTTAAGATTATATGATCCCCATTTTTATTTGAGATATAATTAGTTTTAATGCTAAATAATAAGAGAAATCACTTTTTATTCACTCATTTATTTTTTACAGTTTTAAATTCCAAAAGAAATGAGTGCATTTTAGAAATAAAAATTTATTCTCTTGTTATTTATTGAATTTGACTTTTTAAAAGGATAGATAATTTAATTTCTGATCTAATGAAATAAATTTGGATTAATTTGGAGTTGTATTTTAAAAGATATAAATTCTCTAATTTTAACGGATTTTAAAGAATTTTTCTAATTTTTTTATGAATTTAATTCGATTTATTTTGAATTAAATGAATAAAAAAATATTTTATATCAACCGATGACATGGCAACTGACGTGGCATGGATGAAAAAGCACATCGCCACGTGGCGGGGTATGAACAAACCACGTGGCATCGCCTATGTGTTCGTGCATGTGTACGTGTGTGTGTGCCTTGGTGCATGCATGTGTAGGCGCACATGTGCATGGGTGTGATGAGAGAGATTAAGCTTCCTTTTCAGGATAACACTATCTCTCTATAATGCACATACCTTATATACACGTTGAATCGCCTTGATTTTTTTCATATGAGACTATTTTTATGTTTTTATGTGCGAAGGTGACGTGGTATCACGTGGAGCGTCTGATTCACGTGTGAAATAAATGCCATCGATCTTCACTTAAGTCAGGGGGGGGAGGGATACATGG
The DNA here is from genome assembly GCA_024174645.1 of Lemna minuta. NCBI lineage: Eukaryota > Viridiplantae > Streptophyta > Magnoliopsida > Alismatales > Araceae > Lemna > Lemna minuta. The sequence continues at coordinate 137,202 of CM044110.1, read as the reverse complement.
CGGATTATGTTTCATCGGTGAATTGTTTGAAAATTGATTTAATCTCATCCGTTCATCTAAGGAGTTATAACGGCTGAGATTAAAACTGATGAAACACATTTGGAGCGTTATATCAAGATCGGTAGATGGCGTTTCAGACGTTACTTCTACGCGCGCGATGCGGGGAGATCTCGACGGTCCATCACCGATCCAACGGATGTGATTTAAGCGTAACGATTCACATATATGCGTTTTCATCAGAGCCGTTGATCGAAAGATTGAAAGCTCGATCTGACGGTTACACCCAATTTTCCCAATACATTGATATGTTCTTCGACGATGTAAAGACATTCTTGGGTTTTTGAGTAATTAAATTGTCTAGACACCACAGTTCTTGAATCTCTTGCTTTCCTTCTCTTCTAGATCAATTTCTGCGTCCAAGGAGTGTTTGAAAGTGAGATTTCATTGAGAGAATAGGGAGAAATTGATTCTTGAATGCCAATGATTGTCTTCGAATTCGCGGAATGAAAAGCCTTTGATCCAACAAGACATTAGAGCACTATCTTGGGTTAGAAATCATGTTTTTGTCCTAATATTTCTTCCTATAACATTAGATTTCAATTTCGAGTAGTAGATTTAGTCAATTTCAATTTTAATTTTGGTTTTTCGTTATCTTTGTTCGAAAAATTCTCTCTGTTTTGCTCGTCAATTTCTCCGCGAATTTTGATCCAAATTCAGTGATTTTTTATTCCATCGATTTGCCTTTGAGTTCTCTTTCCAAATCTATCAAAATCCCTAATTTCTCACCTCATTTCATTGTCCGATTTGATCAAATTTCAAAGAATACATCAAAAATACTTTAATTTTGTGTGGATTAGACCCTTATTCATTCGTATACTCCTTGATTTGTGATTAATGTTTAAAATTGGTGAGTTTGGTAAATGTTTTGGTGCTTACTCGCGTGTTTTCAATGACCTCTCGGATTTGCTTCGTCAGTAACACATAAGAGGCTATTGCGTTGGTTGTCGGGTTCCCTTCTTGAAACTAGTGTGAAGACTTGAAGTCAACTCTAACATCTCATGATATCGATCTATAATCATCAGAGCTGCCTGATAATATGCTAATTAGACATGATAATACATGATTATTAATGCATATTATGATATAAAAGATTTCATTCTTATGCATGTTATCATATTTATGAGTATTTATCTATCATTCTATGAAAAAGCCATTATAATCTCAAAATACTTTAATTTAGGGTTAATTATGATGAATTAAAGATAAATAATTTCATAACCCATCTTTACTTAAAATTATAATTAGTTTTTAAAGTTAAATAATAAGAGAAATCATTTTATAAAAATTCATTTAATTTTCTAAAGTTTTAAATCTTAAATAAATGACTGTATTTTTGAAATAGAAATTAAATCTCTTGTTGTTTATTAAATTTGACTTTTTAGAATGATAGATAATTAAATTTTGGATCAAATGAAAGAAATTTGGATTAATTTTCAGTTATATTTTGAACGTTATGCATTTTCTAATTTTTAGCGATTTTTCTAGATTTTTTTTGAATTTTTCTAAACTTTTAATGAATTTTTAAGAATTTTATGGAATTAAAAACCGATTTTTCTAATTTAAATCAAATTTTCAGATTATTTTTAAGCTCGTAGGTGACGTGACGTAATCTGGATCGTCCAATCGCATCGCGATCGACAGTCAAGGCGAGGAGGCGACGTGGCAGCTCGAGGAGCGTCCGATCACGCGAGGAATCAAAGCCATCGATCTTCACTTAAGTGAGGGGGGTACGTGGCGTATCACGATTTGTCGGCGAATCATTTTCTAAATAACTGAATCAGATCCGTTGATGAAAGGAGTTATAATGGCTCAGATTAAAACGACAGAAAACGCATCAAGAGCGTCCGATCGCGATTGAACGACGAGCGTTTTGATGTGTTTTATAACGCATGCGATGTGGCTCCATCTTGGTGGTTGATTTGCAATCCAACGGCTATGATTTAACAGTAATGATTCACATCAAATGCATTTCATAAGAGCTGTTGATCGCGAATTAAATGGAGATCATAAGATTATGCATTAATCGCCCTATAAATTGAGGTGTTCTTCGAGATTGTAAAGTATTCGAGAGCATTTCGACTTAATCGAGCTATTTAGACACCAAATCTCTTGAATCTCTTGATCCCAATTGCTTCTAGACTCATTTTCGCGTCCACGGAGTGCTTAAGATCAAGATTTTGACGATCGACGAAGAAGAAATCGACGCTTAAACTCCATGAATCGCGATTTCTGAATTTTGATGAATTGTGATTAATTGGATCAATTCGATCGCAATTGTGGGTTAGGGATCGTGTTTCATCCTAATCTAACTTCGTTTAATATTTAATTTTATTTTAGAATCATAATTTTGTTTAATTTCAATCTTATTTTTGGTAATTTTGTGATTTTATTTTCAGAAAAGTGATGTCTAATCAATCTTCGATTTCTCCGTGAAATCAAAGTCAAATTCATTGATTTTTGATTCTGTGGATTCGTCTTTGAGTCCTCTTTCATAAATATCCATTTGCCTAATAAATATCTGCGGATTCAACCCTTGTTTACCATTATACCCCTCAATTCGTGAATTATTCTTAAAATTGGTAAGTTTGGACTTTGTTTTGACACTTGATCGTGTGTATTCAATGACCACTTGGTCTCGTCGCGTCACTACCAATGTGAACAATGACTGAAACGAGCATGCGAATGAACACGTGCGAATTAGATGTTAGGGCAATATGTCTAAGATTGAGTGCTTTACGTAGGAGCAAGCCATCTTGAATTGCAAGGGTACTTCATGTCCAAGCTGTGGAAGTGTCGAGTACTTCATGCTCTCTATATCTCCCTCTCTTCCTGCTCCTCTCTCTAATTTTAGCTCTCTCTCTCCCATTCATCTTCTCTCTATATCTAGCTCTCTATCTCTCCCTCTCTTCCTTCTCTCTAATTTTATCTCTCAATTCCTCATCCCTTCTCTAATCCTAGCTCTGTATCTCGCCCTCTACCTCTCTATCATATTCTAGCTCCCTCTCCCCCTTTCATCCTTTCTCTCTCTCTCTCTCTCTCTCTCTCCTCTCTTTTTTTCTAGCTCCTCCCACCACTCTCTCTCACATGTTCTAGCTCTCTCTTTTGCCTATCCTCTCTCTCCTAATGGCTCTTCTCCCCCTATCTCTTTTATTTTGACTCCCTCCAACTCTCGTCCCCTAGCTCTCTCTCATTCAAGCTCTCTCCTCCCCTATCTCCTCCCTGCTTTGATTCTTGCTCTCTCCCCCTTGCTCCCACTCCCACCCCCCTTCTCCCTCTCTCTCATTCTCTCTATCTCCCCTGCTATCATCCTCTCTCTTGTTTCTATCTGCACTATTGGACATGGCTATGCTAGAGATTTAGGTTTGACTAGTGTAACTAGTAGAAAGGTAGTGCCAATGGGGTCGGGATTGGCTGAGCCGGTCGAGTTTACTTGGTTGGGCTCGCTTGGGCTTGAGTAAGACCCACTTGAGATTGAGCATGGGCGGGGCTCCCCTCGAACTATGTAGCAATCTCCCCCCTTCCCCCTCTCTTGACTTCTTGTAATGTCTCTCACTCTCATCATTGATCTCTCATGCTCTCTTTATACTCTCCCTTCCTCACTCTCTCATTCTCTCCTCTCTCTCTTGTTGATGAAAAAAATCATGACATGGGGAGGAGGTTGCTGTGAAGGAAAAATGAACAATCAAATTGTAAAATAAACTTCAACAAGGGGACAACATTCTAGTTTCCTTTTGAGTTTATTTAATTTAACTCAAACCTCATCTAGAAGTTGGATCTAGAGATTTAAGGGCCTGATAACATGCAATCTTAACATGCAAAAATATGACTATTAATGCAAATTAAGGCATAAAACATTTCATTTTTATGCATGTTATCATACTCTGAGTGCATTTTCTATCATTTCATGCAATTTTAAGTTATAATATCAAAATACACTATTTTAGGGATAATTATGCATAATTAAGAATATATTTTAGAATAGATTATTCCCATCTAAATTTGAGATTATAATTAGGTTTTAATGTTAAATAATAAGAGAAAATGTTTATATACACTCATTTATTTTTATAAGTTTTGTTTTTAAGAAGAAATGAGTGTGTTTTTGAAATAATTTATTCTCTAGTTATTTAAATATTTTAACTTTTTATAATAATAGATAATTGAATTTCTGATCCAATGAAAGAAATTTGGATTAATGTGGAGTTCTATTTTGAAAGTTATGAATTTTCTAATTTTTAGGGATTTTTCTAGATTTTTTCTAAATTTTTCTAAATTTTAAATGAATATCTAAGGATTTTCTAGAATTAAAAATCAATTTTTATAATTTAAAATCAAAATTTCAATTTATTATTAGCACATAGGTGATGTGGCGCAATCTAGAGCGTCTGATCAATCGCGATCGACGATCAAGAGCGAGATGTGACGTGGCACAACGTGGGAAATTTGATCGCGCGATTAAATCACGATCGTCGATCTTCACTTAAAGGCGAGGGATACGTGGCATAGTATTACTCAAAGGCGAATCATTTTAAATACAATATAATCTCAGCCGTTCATCAAGAGAGATATAACGGCTGAGATTAAACCGACGAAAATGCATTCGGAGCGTTAGATCAAGATCAGACAAATGTCATTTTAAACATTAGTTCTAAAGCACGCGACGTGGCTTCATCTCGGCGGTCCATCTTCAATCTAAAGACCACGAATTAACCATAACGATTCACATTGATGCGTTTCATCAGAGCCGTTGATCGAAGATGAAGCGTTTCATCGGATGGTTACGCCCAAATTGGCTAAAAATTGAGATGTTCTTCGACATTTTCATGTATTCTTGGATGATTTTGATCAATTGAACTATCTATACACCACCATCCTTGAATCTCTTGCTTCCAATTACTTCTAGACTCATTTTCCGCGTCCACGGAGTGGTTGAAAGTAAGATTTTATTGATCGAATAGGGAGAATTCACCTCTTGAACACTGAAGATTGTTCTCGAAATCGCGGAATGAAAAGTCTTTGAATCCGGAAATTAATTGGATCATTTTGATCGCTATCTCAGGGTTAGATTATGTGTTTTCCTCCTAATCTTTCATCATGTATCATCAATTTGTAGTTTAGGATCGTTAATTTAGTTAATTTAGTCTTTTAATTTTGGATTTCTCTTAATTCGCGTTCGGAAATTTCTCTCTAATTCGCTCATTGATTTCTCCGCGAAATCTTGACCCAAATTGAGTGATTTTTGATTCCGTGGATTTTGTCTTTGAGTTATCTTTCCAAATATATCATTTTCCCCTAATTTCTCACCTCAATTCATCGTCCGATTTGATCAAATTCCAAAAAGATCTCTCGAAAATCTCTTATTTCTCCGTGGATTCGACCCTTTATTCACCACTATACCCCTCATTTCGTATTAATTTCATAAAATTGGTGAGTTTGGCTTTATTTTTGACAAGAATTGGTGTGCAATTAACGACTGCATCGATTCTTTCCGTAAGGACACTGGTTTTCTAAATTGGGGAAATCTAAAAACATGGCATACCTACGATTTTACCCAATTAAGGGGATCCAACTACATCTTTTTTTTCATACCAATTGAGGCTGAAATTAGAACATAGAAACCTAGTTGAAGTGGTTGATCGAGTCCCACCTTCTTATTGGGCTTTGAGGTTGATCAAGCTTCTTAAATTTTTATTAAAACATCAAGTGCGGTGGAATATATTAAATAGGACATTCAAAACATCAAGGCCTTAAGAACCAATTATCCTATCATCTAGTATAAACTAGAAATCATAGTTACAGTTCACTTGAAGGAGTTCTTGAAGCTGTTCAAGTGTCTATCCTCTAGTGATATCTGCATGGTTGTTGGACGGTTGGATCTCCTCTTCAATGCTCTTCACCAAGAGAGAAAGATAAGAAATGAAAGAATAAATCTCTCTCTCCTGCTCACTCTTTCTCTCTCCCTCTCTTTCTCTCTATAAGGATATGAGGTTGATAAGCCTTCTAAAATTTAGATCACAACATCAAATATGATATAATAGATTGAATCATATATTCAAAACATTGGGACACCCAAAAATGATGATCTTATCATGTAGTACGTATGAGAGAACATACTTACAATGTTCACTTGAAGGAGTTCTCGAAGTTGTTCAATTGTCTAACCTCTAGCGCCATCCACACAATTGCTGGACATTTGGATCTCCTCTTCAAAGCTCTTCACCAAGAGAGAAGGAGAAGAAAGGAGATAATTCCTACAAGGCTTACATGGGAAACTTGAGTTGTAGTTTTTCTCCCCCAATTTATAGACATTTGACAAATATATTTTTCATAAAAACCCTCATAATTATATCTATATCTGCCAACATCCATAGACCTTATGTGTATGACCCTCTAGTATATATGAGAGAACATACTTATAAGGTTCACTTGAAGGAGGTATCAAAGTTGTTCAAGTGTCTAACCTCTAGCGCCATCCACATGATTGTTGTACATTTCGATCTCCTCTTCAAAGCTCTTCACCAAGAGAGAAAGAGAAGAAAGAAGAGAAGATTTACAAGGCTTATATGGGCAACTTGATTTGTGGTTGTTCTCTCCTAATTTATGGACATTTAGTATATAGAGTTTTTATAAAATCCCTCATAAATAGTTCTATATCTACCAACATCCATAGAACTTATATGTGCGACCCTCTAAGTCCATATACCTCACTAGTTAATAACTCTATAGACCCAATAACACATTATTGATTAACCTTTATTAATTATCTATATCAGTAGTTATAACACCTCACTAGTTATAAATTAATTATTTAAGGATTGATTTAACCCAATTGATACGTTGAGTTATCAACTTGTTGGGTGTCAAGCTACTCCACATACTCTAAGAGATATGGAGTATATAATAACTCTCATATGAAACCTTTTTGTCATCGGTTACTATAAATGTATAATCCTTCATCTGTATGAGACTCAAGAATGACTTAGGGTATGGTCAACTATTAAACCCCACTTGGTTACTCAAGTTAGTATTGGTGTGTGTAGGAAACCATTGAGAACTCCTTTGATATTTGGACTACCTTGACGAAAGAATTCATGACATCTCATTTCTTGAGTCAATCTCCTCAAATACCAAGGACGGACGATCCTATCTTGATCCATAATCATCTTCAAGGACTTTATGATGATACATATTATGTGGCCTATAAGTCGATCACACTTTCATGTATCTCATTTATGTTCATTGATTATGACTTACGAATTAGTCATGGGATCACTAAAATGTCACTTATTGGATATAATATGAAGTTCTCAAAGATAGATGCGCAGTCAAGATGGGATCATCTATCCTCGGTATTTGAGGAGATTGACTCAGAGAATGAGATGCCATGAAATCCTTCACCAAGGTAGTGGAAATATCAGAGAAGGAGTTCCCAATGATTTCCAACACACATTAGTACTAACTTGAGTGACTGATCAGGGTTTGATAGTTAACCATACCCTAAGTCATTCTTGAGACTTTACCACCGTGGAGCGGCTTAGTTTTCGGGGTGAGTGTTCTTTCAGAACCTTCGGATAACCTTCGAACAACCCCCAAGGACGCCTTTGGCATCCAGGGGGTCACGAACCGACCATAGATCCTGTTCAATAAGTGGAACGCATTAGATTTCGGAGGGTGCTCTTTGTTGAAAGAGATCAGTTGATTGATCCCTATGAATCCTTGAATGGTATTATTTCTAGATAATTTGATGTCGTTCTCAAATTTCTCACCAATAGAAATATTCAAAACATATATTATGATCTCATTATAATTTAGTTAGTCATTATATATGCTCATGGACTTTATTAAAAACATAACAGAAGAATGACAATCAAGAAGTTTTATTTCAATTAACTCAAACAAGATACATAGAACTGTGATTGACTCGTAAGTTACATGATATTCTTCAAAGGATACTCTCTCTCTTTTTGAGTAGTTGCTACCTAGCTCTTGAAATTCAAATATTCTCCCTCTCATCTGAAAACAAGAGTGAGACACTATTCTCCTCTCTTTAAGCACAAAATCAATAAAGTAACTAAAAAAATTATGGATGATGAGGACATATTGATGACGACTATCTAAGTACTAAAATAAGGATGGAAGGCCTTCAAAAGAATGAGAAGATAATGACTTTAGAAGGTTATGATGACAAGCATGAGGTAATATTACCAAAGATAGTCACTTCCCAATAAATAGAATGATGAGATGGAAATGGGGTAATTGTGAAGATCAAATAAGAGATGATTATGGCAAGAGCATAGCGTACCAAGGTACATAGAAGGCTTTCAAAATATGGTATGAATAATAAACCTCAAAGGATATACCTACAAAAGAGCCACACATGAATCCCTTTTTCTTCTTTTTCCTTTTTTTTTCTTTCAATAAATACTCATGGAATATGGAAGAACAAAATTCCTTCTTGAACTTTTCATATGGAAATGATGAATGCATATATAATAAGTGGAAAAAAGGCTTTAGTGAAGAAGGTGTTTATTGATATGTGATAATTGTGAGAATGTATGGATGATCAATATAAGTGAGGAACAAGGCAAAAAGCAAATGTGGCCTTTGGGTTTAATGAAATGGCTTGGGTGACATCAAAATAGAGACATTGGTGCTTTAGGACTTAAATAATGTCAAGTGGAAAATCATAATTTATAATTATGATTGACTAATGAAAGGGTGGAGGTAAAAATAAGATTAGCTTTTTCTACCATCCAAGGTTTATAGTGCTTCAATCCTTCGATTTTCACTACCACTCGCCCACAGCCTCAATACACATTGTCCAAAATCATGGTTTTGTAACCACCTAAGCATGCTCAAGATGTGCTCTAAGATCCAACCCTTATACACAAGCACTCACGATTCTAAGGTGAAAAGGAATCTTGCAGAAAAATCCATGATTGATGCTTGAGTTTCATTGGACATGTATTTGTTCTTTTCATAAAATGAAAATGAAAATGCTCGACATAAAATGCTCCCTCCCCCTAATAATATATGCATAGTCCTTAATGCATGAATATGACAATAAAAGAATTTCAAGGGAGAGACTTGCAAGTTGAGGGAATTTTTTTTGTAATGGTATTAAGCTTTAAGGGTTTTGTGGCCATTGAAGATAGCAGCAACGGATCATACACAATTTATTGATAAGTGCCTAAAAGCAAGAAAATAAAATACAAAGGGAACTAGGAAATTTCCTACTCCTATTAAGGAAAGAAATCAAAATCACAAAAAATTATTTGCCAAAAAAATTTGAAAAATAAAAAATAAACAAAAAAGATACCAATATAGTAGTCATAAAAATGCATCAAAAGATAACCAATATACTTACATGCCCATGTAGATGAATTTATATTTCATAGATAATTTGATGCGTGTATAAGTCCATAACATTAGTAGATATGGTTGAAAGATCATATTATCTACCCCTATGCATGTGCCTTTCAAAAAAAAAAGATTTTTATACTCCATGAAGGAATGATATGATTCTCTAAAATAAATTTTAGGTTGCAATTGAGCTAATGATAATTAATATGGCAAAAGTGGCATATGGAATGAATGTCAATCGAAGAAATACTTTTATGCTCAATGAAATGATCGTACCATTTTGTGAAGATAAATTTCTTTATAACTATTTGCAATAGCATGTAATTATTGAACATGAAACATTGAAATAGCATGACATTCATATAATTTTTTTTACAATTAGGACGAAGATCATGGAAATCAATAAAAAAATAATTTTATTATGATGGGCTCAACATTTACTTCGTCAATATTATTCTCATGTATCATCAAGGGGTGAAAAGAAAAATACTTCACACATAATTTTTCATTCTTAAATGTTAAAGGCACATAATAAATAACATTCTAGAAAGAAACTTCAACATCATGAATGAGATCAGTACATTCCGTCAAATTTACAGCACGATGAAACACCTTAATCAATTTACTACCTCGATGAAACTCTTTTTTACCCTCATATTGTCAACCTGCATATGATTCTTCAATTTGATATCATAAATAATATAAGAATATCATAAATAATTTCATTCATGTCTCTCAAAGAAAATTTATCTTCTCTCTCAAAATTGATGGGATTAAGCATAGGTTTAGAACAAAGAGTTTCTGGAAAGAAATAGGAGCTTTGTAATCATATAATTGTGAAATTTATTTTCAAACTAGCTCTTCTTCATTCTCTTTCTCATCACTTTATACATTCTCTTCAAGATTTTCAAGAAAAATATTAGAGCATTCCTCTCCAAGTACAAATCTAGGTATGCCATTAATGTTCTCATGCTTGACACTAAGAGATGGGAATGAAAGAGATGATTTTAATCCCATGAAAGAGATGGCAGAGTTGAGAGCTTATCTTCCCTCCCATTGAACTTTGAATTGTTTTGGTGCATTTCCATCTCTCATTCACTTTTAAGATTTTCCAACTCCAGCATCATCTCCTCAAGGAATGCCCAATTTTATTTTATCCTCTTGTGAGAAATATTATTCTCCTCTTACGTTTCTCTTATAAACTCCAAAAAAGTTTTGTCAACTTGATCATTATAGGGAGTAGAATTAAAATCAGATGATCTATTATAAAGAGATCTATTTGAGGAACATAAGATGAATGAATGGAATAGGTTAGATCCTCATAGGAATTTTCAAATATTTAGTGTTGTTGAATCATAATCATAAGAATTGGCATGTGCATATGAAGTAAAATCATGAGAAAAATAATTTCTCTTATCATCACAAAGTGTATCTTCCTGAGAGTAATGAGAATGATTTCCATAATTATATTTATGCATGTCTTCATAATAGAAGTGATTTTTCTTATAATGATAAAACATGAGAAATTTTTTTATGTAAAATAGGAAAAAAAGAATGAAACTTTTAGTCTAATAGACACCTATCTCTTGGGCAACTACGCCATCTGATATGCATAAAAATACAGTTTTTGAATGTGCAAGCTCAAGTATAAGAAACTATACTCAACTTTTCAAATTTGGTTTTGAAATTTAGAACAATTGCAAGATGAGGTCAAATTTATAGGGAGGAAGGTTAAAAGATTGAAATAGAGAAATATTTTTGGTATTTTTTTAAGATTTAGAAAGCGGAGATGATTGATGAAAAGAAGAAGATGTAAGCAGGAAATGAAATGAATTAATCAAACACTTCCAAACTCCTTTTGAAGATTGAAAACCCTTGCTCGATAATAGAAAAGTGATTTTAGGGTTTGTAAATATGAAATGTTGATGAAAATATGAAGAAATAGAAAATATAGATAAAAATGATTATAAAGTAAAGATTCGTGATGAAACACACTCTACTGATGCCCTTTAATTCAAACATATCTTCGAGAGCTTCTACATTTCGCCTTGACTTGGGCTCTTACATCTGACATGAGGAATGAATATAAAAGAGAAGAAAATCACTAGAAATGATGTTTTATGCATGAAGAATAATCAATCAGTGCCTTTTTTCATTCTAGCTAGCTAGTGCTAGAAGCACACAATGAAATATTAAGAACCTTAATTTTTTTCTTGTCACATTTATAATAAGTCCAGATAGATTTGTAGAGCTTAAAATGATAATTATACCCACAAAATATTATCCCTTAACTCGATTGTGGTGATATCATGATATATCATGATTTTAATTTGAAGTATTTCTAGTCGTTGATGCACTTTCTCTCTCGTCAAATCACCCTAGTCAAACCCCTCTATTCAAAACAGCCCCGGTCAAACCTAGGAAAAAGGAAAATAAAATTTAGTCTTTTGTTCTCTATCAACTGAGGACGATGATTTGAGTCAATCAACGTAAAGATTAGAGTCAGTACATGACACAACCTTAGCGCAGGAACAACAAAGAACATGGGCTTGAATCCACAAACCTTGCTCTTCAAGAAGGGTTAGAGTTTGAATCCACTAAACTAACCTCTTCGACCCTTGAATCCACAAGGGGATGTGCTTGAATCCACAAACACATAAGCACTCTCAGCAGTGAGAACACTTAGAAAGAAAGCATAGCTCTCAAAATGGGATAACTTCAAAATTTGTGAGTTTAAGGGTTATAATAGGGGGCCTTATATAGACCTCAAAAAGTGAAGGGGCGTTCAAGTGATATCACTCCTAAAATAACAACTCAAAGTGTTGGAAATATAACACTAACATCATGCATGTGTGAATAATTTGACCTGACACAACAAAAGGAAGCTTCTAGGCTCAGATAGGCTTGAAAAGAGATATTTGAGCATCTCTAGAATCTAACACAAGATATTTGTGAGTCTCTAGGTGATACTCTTCAGCTCCTAGAAATTCTCCCGGGCCCATTAAGCTTTCCTGGGCCTCACAACAAGACTGCATCATATTGGGCCTCCACATGTGGATGTATGGCCTACATCAGTAGCCCTGTCTCCACCTTTGACATTTGACTGATGTCATCTAAATTTGAACCTGTGACATTTGACTGATGTCATCTACATCAGTCGCTCATCAACAAGCCTATTTTGTAGGCGCACAAAGCACTAAAACCACTCAAAAAAACATATAAAAAAACTCTTACTAAAAAGTATGGTGATTACCCCTGAAACCGTACAAGATATGCCCCAACGGAGGATGCTGAATGCGCTCATTTTGGTGGTTACGTGCCACTCGACAGGCACTGTAACAGTAATCGATTGATATCTGTCACTTTTGTATCAGTAAGGACTTTCATCGCCATCTTCGATTCCCACGTTCACCTTCATCGGCTGAACAGACTGGTCAGTTGATCGCCCATCCCGTTTGGGTGGGACGCTTGTCGTTGAAGAATGTATGGAACCGTAAGCAATTGATAGCCGGTATAGTCTATCAGGGAGAAGGGGCCGCGTGGTCTGGGGACGTGAGTCGGAAAGTGTAATTATGGCGGTGGGTGTGGATTATTCTGGTGCGAAGAGTGTTTTAAAAAAAAGGGTGCGGAACAGACTGGTGTGGCTCCATCCTCGTGGTCGGCGAGCAGTCCTCGCTGATTCTGCGCCGTTGATTGGAACGAGACAGCGCATTCGCTAGGCCCCGCTGTTTCGCGACGTAAAACTCCTTTAAGATGGTGTCAAGAGAGAGAGACGTAACGGGGCCGCCTACAAAAGATGATGGGCAAGTACTACGTAACGATAGAGGCGTCGCGGTGTACTGACAGCAGAGTGTGTTGACGGCCGGGAGAGAAACCGAGCAGAAAATTCTGGCGAGATGATGGACGGCGAGGGGGAAGGTGTGCTACCGGAGGGAAGTCGCTTTCAGAGGGGCTACTAAAGTCTCTCACGTGGCCATCAATGATGCGTCTCTCCGGCAGACACAATGCACTGCCAACCCCAGCTTATTTTATCCCTTCCATTGTTCTCTTCTTTCTTTCTGGCCAGTGCGCGCGCCAGATCTGGGAGCTGGACTCCCGTGATTTCACATCTCTTTCGATGCTCTTATGTATAATTAAAAGATCTAATTGAGAAAAAATATCAAATTAATGCTTGATTCAGATGCCGTCGCCCCCTTCCAGCCTGCCCGGTCCCACCCGTGATGGTAAATTCGTCTACAGAGAAGCGACGTTTCAGCGACCAGCGGCGGGGCCCGGACCCGGCCTTGTGGGAGGGGTGTTAGGGAACTGATTCTTCCGCTTTTGCGGGTAACTCTTCTCTTTCAACTTCCTTGTCTTGGTCATCTTCAGAAGAGAGGAAGAAGAAATTCAATTGATCTTTGTTTCTCTCTCCCCTGCCTTGCCTGTTTACGACATTTTTTAACCTCACCGACCGGCGAGGACCCCGCGGGAGCTATAAATACCACCCCTTCTCCCGTGCTTCCTGCGAGCTCTCCACATCAACTCTTCGGTAAGGCTGTACCTCCCTGCCCTCTAGATCTCGTTCCTCCCTCGCAATGGCGGCTAGAGTCGACCTGGACGGGCGCCCCATCGAGCCCATGACCATCTGCATGATCGGGGCCGGCGGTTTCATCGGGTCCCACCTCTGCGAGGAGCTCATGTTCAAGACCCAGCACTCGGTGCTCGCCGTCGACGTGTACGACGACAAGATCCGGCACCTCACCGAGCCCGAGAACGGCCACCCCTGGTCCTCCCGCATCGAATTCCACCGCCTCAATATCAAGCACGACTCCCGCCTCGAGGGTCTCATCAAGAAGTCCGATCTGGTTAGTCCACCAACCTCATTTTTATTGTCTCGTCCAGATCTCGGCCGTCGCCTGCCTTTTTCATTTCTTGATAATGTCATTTCTGCGACGGGCTTTGCCCGCGTCAGGTCATCAACTTGGCTGCCATCTGCACCCCGGCCGACTACAACACTCGTCCGCTCGACACCATCTTCAGCAACTTCGTCGACGCCCTCCCGGTGGTATGATCTCTCTCGTCGATTGGCCTCTTGTCGTCGTCGATTTCTGGCGCCTAATTTAACGGAGATTTCGCACAGGTCAAGTACTGCGTCGAGAGCAACAAACGCCTAATCCACTTCTCCACCTGCGAGATTTACGGCAAGACCATCGGCTGGTTCCTTCCCCAAGACCACCCCCTGAGACAGGTACATACCTCTGCTCTCTGCCCTTTTATCGTGGCCGTTGATAAATCAGCCAATTTTATTCTTTTAACTAGCTGAGGCAAAATTTTTAAATTGATTAAACCCGGAGGACGAATTTTCGGTCAAAGATGGATAAACATTGAGACTCGAGGCCGTTGACCCTCCCCATCCTTTCCTTTTGGTTCTTGTCTTAACACTAATCCTGAAAATCCCAGAGCTTTGGTTTGCGACGATGACATTGACCAGGACAATTGAACATCCCCTCCCCGTTATCCGTGTTGTATTGTCATTTCGAAGGAGAATGGCCGTTTTTAATGTCGCCCCACTCCTGATTTACAGGAGCCCGAGTTCTACATGCTCAAGGAAGACGAAACTCCCTGCATCTTCGGCCCGATTGACAAGCAAAGGTGGTCCTATGCTTGCGCCAAGCAGCTTATCGAGAGGCTCATCTACGGTGCGAAGAAATGCTCATTTCGGCCATTTTTATAGAACTTGTTGGAGAAATATGTTTCTGGATATATATTCGTCTAACAGTCTCATATTAACCTCTAATTTATTCCTTTTTCCCCCTTCATAGCCGAGGGCGCCGAGAACGGCCTCAAATTCTCCATCGTCAGGCCCTTCAACTGGATCGGACCCAGGATGGACTTCATTCCCGGCGTCGATGGCCCCAGCGAGGGTGTTCCCCGTGTCCTGGCCTGCTTCAGCAACGTAAGATTCTGTCCTTCCGGACCATACATGTGTCCCCAGCCGTTCCAAAGTCCACAAATTCGCTCGGAACTTCCGCCAACTCAACTTGAATTTGTGTCCTCGCAGAACCTTCTCCGCAAGGAGCAGTTGAAGCTCGTGGACGGTGGTCTGTCCCAGAGGACCTTCATTTACATCAAGGACGCCATCGAGGCCGTCATGCGCATGATCGTATGCTCGCCAAACTTGACCTCTGCTTTTTACCATGGTTTTGTTCCCGGTCGGAAGCTTAAAAGAGTGTTTTCCCATTTATTTTCTTCTTGAAAACACCAGGAAAACCCGGACCGCGCCAATGGTCAAATCTTCAACGTCGGTAATCCCAACAACGAAGTCACCGTCAAGCAGCTGGCCGATATGATGACCAAGGTACTGTTACTGCGCAGCACATTGCCACCCAATATCCGCTGTCGCGTAGATATTTTCTTTTTCATCCCCAATATCCGCTAACTGCTGTTCTGGTGCCGGCAAAATTCAGATCTACGCCAAGGTCAGCGGCGAGCCCTCGCTGGAAGTTCCCACCGTGGACGTGACGTCGCAGGAGTTCTACGGGGAGGGATACGACGACAGCGACAAGCGTATTCCCGACATGACCATCATCAAGAAGCAGCTCGGTACGCCATGACCATCACGCTATGCTTTTATATCAAGCTCATTCTTTAGTAAATAAACAATGAAAAAAAAATCTCTTAGTAGGTTTGAATCTTCTGTCTTCATTTGCGGTCGGTAACTAACCTAATTGGTGTTTCTCTCATCGGTTCTGCTAGAGTGGGAGCCAAAGACATCGCTCTTCGACCTGCTGGAGACGACGCTAACTTACCAGCACAAGACGTACGCCGAGGCCATCAAACGGGCTACCTCCCAGCCCGCCGCCACCAGCTAAGATTCGCTCTTTCGACCCCAGGATGATTCGGAAAATGCCAGAGTCCACAGAGAAATCCTTCATACAGCTATCATCTCTTTCGTAGCATAGGGAAAAAATGTGTTCTATTCGATTGTATTTCTTTTCCTTCCCGAGAAGAGGGTGCAGGGAAGGCGAGAGACAGAAACCGAAAGGTAGATGTGATTGGTGCCCGCCCGATTCCCCACGAAACTGGAAGCAGAAGACAATAAACACCTCACGCTGTTGTAGTTTTCTCCAATTTCTCTTGTTGTCTTGCCAAGTGCGCGACGTGGTGCGTGAAAATGGTCGATTTTCACGCGCACGTGGTACACATCTCGGCGGGTGCTACAGTACCACCGAGATGTGCACATGAGGTCCCCCCAAAAATACACGTCGCGTGCGCCACACGCGCACTTGCTTGGCGAGTGCTACAGTAACTGCCTAGCGACCTACAGCTTGCGGGCATTGGCTCTTGTCCCCGTGTGCCACTGCGTGCCATGGGGTGCTACAGTGCCCGTCGAGGATGCATTGTGGCGCTTGCTCCTGCGTGCCACTGCGCGCTATGAGGTGCCATCTCGGTAGGTGCTACAGTACCTGCTAAGAGTGCATCAAATGTGCACGTTGGGTGCTCTTATTTGTGTGCTAGGACTGTGCAACGCGCCAGCTGAGTTCCTTGATAGAAAATCACTTGCCACATTCTCCTCATTGATTTCCTTGTTCACTCCAATTTTAGTACATAGCTCTACAAATTTCACAGTCCCCATAGCAATTGTGAGGATATCCGCCAATTGATCTTCAATCTTCACATGCTCGATGATGACTCTTGCATCTTCGATGCAATCTCAGTTGAAATTATAGCGTGTGTCAATTTGCTTGGTTCTATTGTGACGAGGTTTAGGTCTTGCTTTTTATGATGGCTGATTGATTATCAACCATAATCTTCACCGCTTCAATCTCCACCCCCATTACCTTCTTCACTAACCTTGCAATCCATACTCCTTTACACACGACTGATATAATAGCTATATATTCAGCTTCACATGAAGATAAGCCCACAACCTTTTGGTTCAAATTTTTCAACGTGATTGGTAGACCACCTGGAAACAAAAGCTTTCTCGGAGTACTCTTTCTATCCTCCACATTACTCGTGAAGTCACTATCACTCTAGAAAATTACTTTGAGATCATTCACTCCTTTCTCATATATTAGACCAAAAATTAATACCACCTTTGAGGTACCTCAACACCCTCTTAGCTGCTGTCCAATGATCAAAGGTAGGATTCACGATTTATCTACTCAAAATGCTCATCTAATAAGTCATGTTGAGTTGTGCATGAAATAGATATCTCAAGCTTTCAATTAAGCTCACGTACAACATCTCATCCACCTACCTCTTTGTTGAGGTTTAGTTGAGCCTCGATTGGAGTATTTGTTGGATTATAATCAAACATTTTGAAACTCTCCAAGATGTGTGATACATACGATTTTTGAGATAAAGCTATGTGGGACTTACCTTGATGCACTTTAATGCCCAAATAGTGACATAACAAACTGATGCAAGACAGGGTAGGAAACCCTTGCACTTGATCAATGTAATCAAGACTGATGGGGGTAGGGCAGTCAACCCTAGCCTCAAGGATATGCGAGTCTTAGACTCTAGGTGAAATAATCTAATCTATGTCCAGCTAGGTGTGCCGATAAGCAAAGTCAATTCTGGGTAACCCGGGGAAAGTCACGATGATGGTAGGGTGAGATCCTCTTAGTCCATGTCCAGACGCGTAGGATTGCTTGTCGTGGGCTAGCCAAAAGCTGCAGCCCACGCTGGGTACCAGACTTGACGTACGCGTCAGAATTCTTGATCCAATAGTCCGTTCTAAACTGTCTAAGATTGTGTGAGGGCGGTGTATTCGAGTAAAGGAAAAGCTTCAAAAGATAATTAAACTTAAGAGAGAGGGATCAGAGGTAACCTTTGAGACATAATTCCCGTAGAGACGTGACGGGTAAAGAATTGGCAAGGGCATAGACAATCATCGAGGAACGAGGCACATGTTTGGGGGGTTGGTCTAGGCGAGTCTAGCGGGGTCAGACAAAGGGACGCCGATAGAGCGTGGACACACGAGGATGGCGTTGGATGTCACACGCGCGAGGCGGGCTTAAGTGGCGCTGAGAGTGAACTGGATGCCAACCCTCAGCGCGCGGGGCTGCGCGAGGCACTACGTGAGCTGGCGTAGAGTGACTATTGGCGAGTCTTGAGTACATCGACGAGCTTTAGTGGCATGGGCATGGGCGCCGTGCAAGGCCACATAATTCAAGACATACACGGGTGATAATTCTAAAATATAAGTCACATTCATGCATAATTTATCTTGTTTAAGTGCTGATAAAGACTATAAAAATGAGAATATCCATTTCTATATTGTTGAATGTGACAAAAATATGACTAAGTCATGCTATGCATTATTTCTTACATTTTCATTATATTATGAGACTGACCCCATTTAACTTCTTGGAAGTCAAATGGTTAAATCCTCACATTTTTATGAGTTATGTGGATGCAAGGACTTAGGTGAAGTTCAATTGGAGCATTGATCCAAACTATCTAAAGGAGAAGAATAAAACAAATACTCCACCTTTTTAGGAGGTTGGTCAACCTTTTATACCTTTTTAGGAGGTTAGTCAACCACCTTCTTATGGGGAGTCAACCATTCTACCTTTTTAGGAGACTAGTCACTCCATTTCTCTTGGAAGTTAATGATAGTCAAAGTGTTTCTTGAGAAGTCAACGGTGATCAAAGGCATTCTTGAAGGGTTCAAGAGGCCAAACTTCTTCTCTTTTATTTATTATTAATCAATGTAGATCTTTACGATTTTTTGGAACGACCCATAATTTTAGGAAGAGAAAGAGGTAAAGCACACCTCTTTAGGAGAGTGATAAGGTTACCACCTCTTAGAGAGTGGTCAACCCACTCCCTAAGGCAGTGGTTGTGGGGCCCACCTACTTAAAAGGGGCTTTCTCACCTCTTTAGGAGGTGATTACGGTCATGACCTATGGATTTAATGTCTACCATTCATTTGATTACACCCAAAAGACTAAATCTCCACCATTGATTCAAAGGAACCTCTTAACCTAACATATAAAAGAATCTTCTTCTTCCCTTTTTGTTGTCTTTAGGCTCTCTCTTAGCATTAGGCTACCAGAAGGAAAAGGAGAGGCTAAGGCCCAAGCTTGGCATTGTTTGGTGTTCAAGTTTGTTGTGGAGGCAATATCAAGTGGAGGATCGAGATCGTAACGAGCCAAGCATCTCCTGACCTAGGATTGTCATGTTCATCAGCTATCCCCACTAGTAATGATGATTCTTTGTCTTCATCTTTGTCTTCTTAGGTCACGTGCATTTTAGCTTTTCCCTTGGAATTGTCCCTCTTGGGAATTTCACACTAATTTATGAAATGCCCAAGATTTTGACAAGTATAGAATTTTACCTTGCATTTGTCAAATTGCTTCTTCTTTTTCTCTCTATCTAGTTCACTATTAAAATCTTTGCCTTTTTCTTTCATTCCACGTCTCCTTCCACTTGAAGATGACCCCTTGTGGTCCTTATTTGAACTATTAGAAGCCCTTGATAGGATTTCTTGCTCCTCATCTCTTGAGTTCCTTTCTTGGAGTCTCAACTCATACACCTTGAGTTGCCCAAATGATTCCTCAAGTCTCATGGTCTTAAAATGACTTGTCTGCACAAGAAGAAGGATTAGAGCATCAAATTATTTTGGGACTAACCTCAGAAGTCTTGAAACAATACCATACTCATCAAGACTCTCCCTTAAGTATCTTAAATTGGTAAAAATAAGAGAAAAAGTATTTGAGTATTTATCCATCTTCTCATTCCTCTTTATGAAAATTGTTTCAAATTCCCTATTCAAAGCATGTACCTTTGCTTCCGCCACTTTATACATTCCTACATGGAATGTGAGGAGAACCTCCCAATATTGCTTTACACTCTTCTTAATGTTGATTTGATTGCTTTGAGACTTTGAGATGGAATTGAGGATCAACAACAATGCTAGACGATCCTTCTTGCGATTTAT
This sequence comes from Lemna minuta, assembly GCA_024174645.1. NCBI lineage: Eukaryota > Viridiplantae > Streptophyta > Magnoliopsida > Alismatales > Araceae > Lemna > Lemna minuta. Next base: position 116,846 of record CM044110.1, on the reverse strand, counting down.
CTCACTTCGACCAAAAATTTCCCATAAATCATGAGCCTCCAAAGAAATCTCTAGGATAGTTTGTGTTAACGTCAAAGAAGAAGTAGAAATATCAGTTTCCATTTTAGGTGGTTGCAAGGTTGGTGTTGGTGCATGTACATCATCAGAGATGGTAGAAGTCCTTCCTCTCTTGGACATCTTCACAAGCCCAGGACTAAAAATTCTATGATACCACTTTTTGGCTGCTGATCACCTCAAGGGTCACTCCAAAAGATGATGAGCACACTCACAAATGCACACTCACACTCAAAAGAAGAGAAGAATGAGAAAAAAATAGAGGAATTCACTAAAACTACTCTAAACTCACATAATAATCTATGGAGGAAGAAAATAATGCTCATATGTGTTTGGGAAGGTCATAGGAGTGCCTATTTAGGCTCACAAGAAGAAAACTCCAAAACAACATCACTTGTTTCTTAGAGCCCCTATGTCTTGCCTAGTTCGTACCGTGGTGCATGACGGTTGGCAGTTTTCATGCATTGTGGTGTGCACATGGTGCACATCTTGGCGCGTGCTTCAATAACCATCGAGATGTGTGTGCGGGGTCCTCCCAAAATACATGCTGCACGTGGCATGAATGCGCCCACTAGGTGGGTGCTATAGTAATCACCAAGAAGCTTGCAATTGGCGCTAAAAGTACCTGCCAAGAGTGCACCAAATGTGCACTCTAGGTGCTCTTCTTTGCGCGCCATGATGGTCACACGCACATCAGCTGTGCTCTTTGATGGAAAATCACTTACCACATAAGATGCTTCCAAAATATGGGATTTGCATAATTAGAAATTAAGAGGAAATAGAAAGTACAAACATAAATAAAGTATAATCAACAATTAAACAGTCCTGTGCTCGGGGAGAATAAAAAGTCAGGAAGCCTAGTAATCTAGGACATAAAATAAAGGACAAGAGCTCATGTGGGAGGGAGCTCGACAGTTAAGCATCTTAGAAACCATTATAGAGCCAAGGCTGAATTCAGTTGCGAGTTGTGGAGGATTTGAGCTTTATTGATTTCTATTTTGGGAAATATATTCATATTTATCAAGAATCATAACATCAGAATCAAGAATGGAGACAGTTGAGACAAAATTAGCCTACGGAATGAAGCAAAATCAAAGACAGCTTGCTGAAAATCAGCCACTATTGGGGAATTTTGATTGATGTTTCTTGATCTCAACTCACAATGGGGCGCAAGACAAAATTCCATAAGTTAAAGCAGTTCTTGGAGTCAGTCTTGCAAAATAAGTTGCATGGGGTGAAAGAAATGTTCAAGACAGCAGCTCAGCTAATTCTAGTTCTATCACCATGGCCTACCAATAGAATAGAGGCACTTATCTTCAAAGGAAAAGATGTAGATGATGTTAATCGCCCAAAAAGAAACATGAATTGTCTTGAGAGACCGCCTGTACAATAATCTTGGAAGGAGATGTGGAGAATTCTTGTCCAAAAATATAATGCACCAATTATTCAATAAAGAAACATGAGGACTTTGAATGATTATCGGTTTATTCACCGATAAAACTATGGAACAAACATTTTTGCAAGGGCTGAATCTAGATAATCTAGTGGGTTCAAAACCATAATGGATGCTGCCTCGAGTGCTGAAAAGCGCTTAACAATCTCGTGGCCAAGCTTGGAAAACATCCCCAAACCACGAGAATTGATCCTATTCATGTAGTAGTAGATAACAAATTTGTTTTCCACCCAAGATCTCATCAAACAAGATGGCCTCATCTTATAATGACAAACTGATCGGTAAGAACACATAGAAAGTGATAGATAATGTAGAAGTCAAGAAAAATCAAGGAACGTCTAATCTAAAGAAAGCATTGAGCTAAAGCA